>JAMPIV010015498.1:0-236427 GCA_024509875.1 Oreohelix idahoensis
AGGAAGGGAGTGGATGATGATGACATCATATATATATATATATATATATATGTATATATATATATATATATATATATATATATATATATATATATATATATATATATATATATATATATATATATATTTACTATCATTTGTAATAAGTATATGTATATTTAAACACGTCCAACCACTCACAAGCCACTTGCCGCTGTCCAGTCGCAATTTTTCCATTAAAACTAAAAGAATGGTGATTTTTCAATACATCCCCTGAGCTATATGATGTACGGTCAGGGAGAGTAAAAATTCAGAGAAAAGATTCAGTTGACGGACAGCGAGAAAGGCGTCTGATTAATATCAGGAAAACAAAGACTTAGCAGCGGAATTTGTTCTTTTATTCCTTCTAAAGTTGGTACGAGTTTTCAAGACCATTTGAGGTTTGATTCTACAATACCAGCTGTACTGCTGTTCTGTGGTTCAAAGCTTGCGATCAACACTAGAAAACTACATTCAATGGGTTTTGAAGATACTGGCCTTGACCAGGAGACGTGCCCTCGCCACAGAGACGAATTGATGGAAACGGCAGCATCAGCACTTCAGCAGTTTGGAAGCTAAGTGGCATTTTTAGCAGGCCAACACAACAGAACTTATTGATCTATATTCCACAACTAAGCTTCCTAAAGCCCATTTTGATGATGAAACCTATTTTTTTAGTAATCACCAGTTCATATTTATTTACATTTGTTCCAAAGTAATTGATCATTAAATTTGCTATATGTTGTTTTTACAAATTCATAGTTGATTTAGTTATTACAGAGAGAAGTTCACACGAATGAATCAACATCTTTAATACATCTATATTTACATGTGTATAATAAGACGAATTTCACTGTTAATTCAGTTGGGGGCTTGTATGAGCTAAATTAAATTATATAATACTTCTTCACAAAAGTTGTCAGGCAGAAAAAAAGTTAACAATGCTAAGACACATTCAGCATTGGGTTCTTGTGTGATTATTCACCGCTTAAATCAAATTGTGGAAATTTATTACCTAAACCGAGAACCGTACTTTTTCTTGACTGAAAAAGTGTCATGTTTCTCCCCTTTCCCCCGTTGTTTAGAATTTTTTTTTAAAACACGCCTGCCGTTCGTAAGGTTAATTTAAACCGTCTGCCGTAGGGGAGTGAAGTGTCATAGACTTCGATGTACTGGATCCCAGCTTTATGAGGTGGGGTGGCCTGTTCCCTTCCTCGCGGCCGTTGCCTTCTCTAACTCAGGATCAGAGTCAGGTACCCTTTTACAGCTGGTTAGACTGATGCGTGACATTACCTAGCTTTGAACACGAAACCCGGTAACTTATTGCAGTAGTAGAGTGTTAAAGACTTCACCATACTAGGTCCAGCATCAAGAGGTGGGGCCTACCTAGCTATAAATGGGTACTTAACTTTGAGTTAGGGAAGGAAAAGACAGCGAGGAAGGAAACTGGTCTCCCAACCTCTCGATGCTTGATCTAGTATGGTGAAGTCTCTAACCCTCCATAACCAGCTGTAAATGGGTACCTGACTCTGATCTTGAGTTAGAGAAGGCAACAGCAACGAGGACGGGAACAGGTGTCACGCATCAGTATAACCAGCTGTAAATGGGTACCTGACTCTGATCTTGAGTTAGAGAAGGCAACGGCAGCGACTTCCCTTGTTTCCTGTGTACCGTTAACTTGTAGAACTGATTCTTCTTCTTCTTTCTTCCTCGTTCGTCCTGAAAAGGACGTTGGTTGCGTTGTGTCCGTTTACAGCGAAGCTGCAGTATTTGCGCCTTTCGGCCGACACATCCGACTTCCGCACAGCATTTTTTGGGACCGGGTTTGCCTTCCCTCTTCGATCCCTACTCCTCAGCCAGACTGCAGTAATACAGCCTGTTTCCAGGACCACCACGTGGAGGTGGAGTAGGGTCTTGGTCAGCTCTGGTTCGCTGACCCTGACGCAGGCAGTCAAGCTATGGGGTCGCTTACTGCATTCCTCACTTTTGATGCATCTTGGGTCCCGAACTGATTCAATACCGTTTTATTGGTTTATAAACTTAAATAAAAATACGGGGGGGGGGGGGGGGGGGGGGGGGGGGGGGGGGGGGGTGGGGGGTGGGGGGGGGGGGGGCGGGGGGGGGGGGGGGCGGGGGGGGGTGTTATAGGGCGGGTCTGTCGTAAGCGTATCATCTAAGAATGCACAAGGAACGCATTTTTTTTTTTTAACTTGCCCTCCCAAATCACAATGTGGAATGAAAAGAAAAAAAAACATTTATTGACAATCATCTTAACAAGACAATTTCGAGAACTACACGTTAAATCATTGAAAGTATTCAAAAAGAGACATGAAAATAGGTCGTATATCTTTATCATCACTGCCCTACAGATCGCAAAGGAGCATGATGATGATGATGATGAAAAAACGGTAAAGGTAGTCGCATAGCAGATACTGCCGTAAGGGAGTGAAGTGTTAGAGACTTCACTATACTTGGTCAACATCGAGAGGTGGGGGTGCCTAGTTCCTTTCATCGAACTGCCTTTTCCTTCCCTAACTGAAGGACAAAGTCAGGTACCCATTCACAGCTGGGACGACTGGAGCACGATGATACCGTGAATCGAACCCGGCACCTTAGTCGCAAGAGACCAGCGCTCTAACCACTCTGTCAATCAGACACTCATTTAAAAAAAACATGATAACGGATACAAACAGAATGTTAAAAACATGAAGGGGAAAGGGGGAGGGGGGGGGGGGTGAGGAAGAGATTTGTGACGTCGCGTAAGGTTGCGTGTAAAATGTGACAACTCCATGGCCTTGATACTACGATTGGATTTGCCGAACTGAAGAAAAAGTACGATGCTCCGTTTACCCTAAACATTTCAAAAATTTTCATCGACGGTGAATTATCACACAAGTACCCAGCATTGTTCTTGACTTCTGAAATATTTTGTGAAGACTCCCTCAAGGTAGAAGCATCATCATTCTGTATCTCTGCCAAGAGTAATCTTGTGCGAAGGTAGATACCTTTGAAGACCCACATTAGTTACTCTAGGTTTTGGCCATTTTTGTACCATCACTGCAGAGCAAAGGGAAGGCAACCCGTGACAATCACACCTAGTGGCGTCTTGTAGGGCAGCAACAAACTGCTTCTACTTTGTTCGATCGGCGGCCATCCTTTGTACAGTGCCCCAGCTCTGGTACATTCTTTGCATCTCAGCCTCCACAGTTCTCTGCCAAGTTGTTTTTGGTTGGCCTCTCTTTCACTTTCTTCAGGGGTCCATAGCATAGCTGTTCTTGTGATGGCATTGGGGTCTCTTCTAAGGTGTCCCACTAAAACTGTTTTTAGGTTACAACTTAGCAGCTCCTTTGTCGCTTATGTAAAAATGTAAGTTATACCTTGTTCACAGCAAACATTATATAGTAGCATGTTGGAAACTTTCAATTAAGCTTTTGTTGTGTTTTTTTTACCAGCAATGAGCATGAGGAGATCAGAGAGTTGTATTTATCAGCAGCTAGGATCTCTGCAGAGACACAGATTGACCCAGATGTTCAGGTAATTGCTCTCTGTCCAGTGTCCTGTCAGTCAGATCTAGTAGTTACTCTGTTTTAGTGTGTGTGTGTCTTGGTGTATGTGCTGAGAACTAGATTAATACGTGAGCATGAGACAAATATGATGAGACAAATATGATGAGACAAAGAAAGAATATGCCTACTGCTAACTTAGGCATATCATACAAGGTGACGAATATGAGGTTAACATGAGGCTGGCAACCTCATCATGTCAAACAAATTGCTACAAAAACTACAGACTTCATAGTACTAGGTCCAGCATCAAGAGGTGAGGTGACCAGTTCCCTTCCTCGCTGCCTTTTCCTTCCCTAACTCATGAAGTAAAGTCAGGTACCCATTTACAGCTGGGTAGACTGGAGTGTGTTGATATCGTGAAACAAACTCAGCACCTTTGCCGCGGGAGACCAGCACTCTAACCACTCTTTCAATTGGGCGCTCGGATTACAGGTGCATTGGTACAATCAGAGACTATTTTTACAGGCTATAATGGTTGTAGAGAATGACATAGATTCAAACAAGAAAAGTAAATTCACTGCAGAAAATTTGAACTGATGAACTGACATGTTTGAATGCTAAGATCATCATCATGTGACATATTCTCTCCAGAACGTTGTCTCTATTACAGCTGCTCTGAACGCATCACGATTCTGGGCATGTCGACCTGCATCAACTAAAGACAAGTTCAGACTCTCTGTGATGTCCTGGGTCCACCGTCATCTAGGTCGACCCCTTCCCCTTTTTCCAGGGACCATGCCTTCCATCACTAATTTTTCAATAATAATAAGATAATGATGAATAATCTGATCATTGAGATTTCTGTGTAGTTTCCTGGGGTCTCAGATGAGATCAAGAAAGAATGGGGCTTTGGCCTCCTCAAGTATGTCATTGGAGGCTAATAATATGAGGTTGTGTGTAGGGCTGACAACTTCCTCATGTAACATAAGCTGCTACATAAACCACCAGCATAAGAGCATTTACATTTGTTGGTGCCGGCTGTCTGTAAGGGGACTGGTGTAGGTTGTCTGTAAGGGAACCGGTGTAGGCTGTCTGTAAGGGGACCGGTGCAGGCTGTCTGTAAGGGGACTGGTGCAGGCTGTCTGTAAGGGGACTGGTGCAGGCTGTCTGTAAGGTGACCGGTGCAGGTTGTCTGTAAGGGGACTGGTGTAAGTTGTCTGTAAGGGGACCAGTGTAGGTTGTCTGTAAGGGGACCGGTGTAGGTTGTCTGTAAGGGGACTGGTGTAAAGTGGTGTAAGTTGTCTGTAAGGGGACCAGTGTAGGTTGTCTGTAAGGGGACTGGTGTAAGTTGTCTGTAAGGGGACCGATGTAGGTTGTCTGTAAAGGGACTGGTATAGGTTGTCTGTAAGGGAACCGGTGTAGGCTGTCTGTAAGGGGACCGGTGCAGGCTGTCTGTAAGGGGACTGGTGTAGGTTGTCTGTAAGGGGACCGGTGTAGGTTGTCTGTAAGGGGACTGGTGTAGGTTGTCTGTAAGGGGATCGGGGCAGGCTGTCTGTAAGGGGACTGGTGTAGGTTGTCTGTAAGGGGACCTGTGTAGGTTGTCTGTAAGGGGACCAGTGTAGGTTGTCTGTAAGGGGACTGGTGTAGGTTGTCTGTAAGGGGACCTGTGTAGGTTGTCTGTAAGGGGACTGGTGTAGGTTGTCTGTAAGGGGACCGGTGTAGGTTGTCTGTAAGGGGACCGGTGTAGGTTGTCTGTAAGGGGACTGGTGTAGGCTGTCTGTAAGGGGACTGGTGTAGGTTGTCTGTAAGGGGACCGGTGTAGGTTGTCTGTAAGGGGACCAGTGTAGGTTGTCTGTAAGGGGACTGGTGTAAGTTGTCTGTAAGGGGACCGGTGTAGATTGTCTGTAAGGGGACTGGTGTAAGTTGTCTGTAAGGGGACCGATGTAGGTTGTCTGTAAGGGGACTGGTGTAAAATGGTGTAAGTTGTCTGTAAGGGGACCAGTGTAGGTTGTCTGTAAGGGGACCGGTGTAAGTTGTCTGTAAGGGGACCAATGTAGGTTGTCTGTAAGGGGACTGGTGTAGGTTGTCTGTAAGGGGACCAGTGTAGGCTGTCTGTAAGGGGACCGGTGCAGGCTGTCTGTAAGGGGACTGGTGTAGGTTGTCTGTAAGGGGACCAGTGTAGGTTGTCTGTAAGGGGACTGGTGTAGGTTGTCTGTAAGGAGACCAGTGTAGGTTGTCTGTAAGGGGACCAGTGTAAGTTGTCTGTAAGGGGACCGGTGTAGGTTGTCTATAAGGGGACTGGTGTAAGCTGTCTGTAAGGGGACCGGTGTAGGTTGTCTGTAAGGGGACTGGTGTAAGTTGTCTGTAAGGGGACTGGTGTAGGTTGTCTGTAAGGGGACTGGTGTAAGTTGTCTGTAAGGAGACCAGTGTAGGTTGTCTGTAAGGGGACTGGTGTAAGTTGTCTGTAAGGAGACCGGTGTAGGTTGTCTGTAAGGGGACTGGTGTAAGTTGTCTGTAAGGGGACCAGTGTAGGTTGTCTGTAAGGGGACCAGTGTAGGTTGTCTGTAAGGGGACCAACTGCATTGGTGCAGCTTCATAGGGGAGTGTAAAAAACAAAACAAAAAAATCTGGCAGATGTTCACTTGCTGTATGGCCAGACAGATAAATATCTGTGTCCTGTCTGTTAGAATTGTTGTTTGTTGCATTGTGGTTTACATAAGGAAGAAATGGTTGCGTAGTGCTGAATCTTTAAAAGAGAACCGTCTTCTGTTTGGAGAAAAAAAAGGTACTGGAGCAGTAATTGTTACTCACAAACAAATGTTGATAGTGATTGTTACATTCTGATATCAGCTTGAGAACTGTTTCATGTTGCTGAATTTTGTTTATTGCATTTTTTTTTCCACAGTGTGGTTTGGGCATTTTGTTTAATCTTAGTGGAGAATATGACAAAGCAGTAGAGTGTTTTGGCCTGGCATTGCAGGTTAGACCCCAGGTAATGGTTGTTGCATGCATACAAATCAAGGAAATAATTGTGCTTGTTTTTTTTTTTTTTTTGTCATTACTCTTGTAGGATATGTATACTGGAAAATGCAAGATTCGCTAAATGGCATTTGTTAATAAGGAATTGAAAGTATGAGATACATTTAATTAGAACTGCTTATTTTGATAAAGAAAAACATTGTTTTGGACAACAATGTAATGTTGGTGATAGTACAGAATAAATTGGTCGCTTAACCAAACATAAGTGTAGAGAATATAATGGTTTTCCTTTTTTCAGGATGCCTTACTGTGGAACAAATATGGTGCAACATTAGCTAATGGTAACCGAAGTGAAGAGGCAGTTGAGGCATATAGGAGAGCTTTGGAACTTTCACCAGGATTTATTCGTTCACGCTACAACTTGGGGATTGCTTGTGTCAACCTGCAGGCATACAAGTGAGACATTTCTTAATTTTGATTTAAAGAATTTTAATTTCTTCTTCTTCTTCTTCGTTCGTCCTGAAAAGGACGGTGGTTGCGTTGTGTCTGTTTGCGCCTAAGCTGTGATATCTGCACCTTTCGGTCGACACATCCGACTTCTGCACGGCATTTTTTAAGGACCGGGTTTGCCTTCCCATTTCGATCCATGCTCGCTCAGCCAGCCTGCACTGCTGCAGACTGTTTCCAGGACCACCACGTGGAGGTGGAGCACGGTCTTGACCAGCTCTGGTTCGCTGGTCCTGACGCAGGCAGTCAAGCTATGAGTCGCTGACTGCATTCACTATTGCTGCATCTTGGGGTCCCGAATTTTAATTTAATGGTTTGAAAGACTGTCCTGGTCATGCTGGGGTATGTGGCAATGAAAGAGCTGACAGACTAGCTTCAAGAGCACCCATAAAAGGTACATTGGCCATGGATAAGGAAGAAATACTGAGAGTGATTCATGTTCATCTGTTAGAAAATAACTCGATTAAGCCCTCTGCTAAAAATAATCTCCCTTTCAAGTTGCACCAGCCTTATCTCATGTTATATACTTCGCTTGCTCATGACTTTCGGGATGATGTTTGTAGAAATAAATGTTTACAGAAATGATGAAACCAAATGATCCTAATAAATTTGACTTAAACCTGTGGTATCGTCCAAGATCCGGCCATGTTTTGTCAGTGTCCTATCTTCTTTTAGTCTAGTCCCTGACCATAAGACCCGTAGGAATACTTGGGGAAGGTTCTAAAACCAGGCTCTGAGCAAGACATTTGTAATCTAGCATCAACCTCAATGGTACTCAAAAATGATTTCCATTTAAGCCTCTCCACCACTTCTGCTAGCATAAACATTCCTTTCACTGACCTTACATAATTGCTACCTTTAAGGACACTCTCTGCTCTTTTGGACCAAACACATGGCTTTCAATGAGGACATTTTCTAACCCGCTGACGTTTTCTAACCCGCTGCCGTTAATGTATTTTCCAATACATGCAATTTAATGTTCATACTTCAATACATTGTCATCTATTCCCATCTTTTGTGCATTTTTTCCCCCTTGAAAATTCACAGTCAAAGGTCCCAAAGAGGGGTAAAAATAGTCTTATCTTATAGGAAATTTTATAAGGAATCCAAAAAACATGTCAGATTTGGTATAGGTATACTGACAAGAACAGAAAATTACAAAATTCAATACTAGCCACTGCATGTATATGCCAAAAAATAAAATGGCATCCTATAAAACTTATGCCCGGGTTGCCAGATGTCCTTTTGCAAATGCAAAATGTCTTGTGACATTCAGGAACATGTATAAAGTATTGAAAATGACCATTTAACTCTGTGTATAGTTTGTGATTCTCTTTTTTTTTAATGTATCGGAATTTAATGTTCATACTTTAATACATTGTCATCTATTCTCATCTTTTATGCATTTTTGTTTCCCTTGAATATTCACAGTCAAAGTGAGGAGTAAAATTTGTCTTATCTTATAGGAAATTTTATAAGGAATCCAAAAAAACATATCAGATTTGGTATAGGTTTACTGACAAGAACAGAAAATTACGAAATTCAATACCAGCCACCGCACGAATATGCCAAAAACAAAAGAGCATCCTATAAAACTTAAGCCCGGGTTGCCAGATGTCTACCCAAGATTTTACCCTTCCTTTAGGCATGCCCTAACAGGATCTGAAGAGAAAACTTGTCCACCTGTGGTAGGAATGTCATAAAGGAAGATAACTGAGATTGGGATAACCATGTAATTAATGAATAGTGAGACTTGATCACGTGTCAGGCTTACAAAACCCGTGAGCAGACAGGAAAAGTTTTCTCTTTGCTCGTAAGCCTGCTTGGGGAAGGTTAGCGTAAGCTAATGGGAGCAGCCATCTATACAATGTAGAAGTTAGAAAACCAGCTCGGTTACTATCATCAGTTGTAGTACTGACTGCAGTTTGCAAAGAAGACAAGTCAAGATTCTTCTAAACAACAGTATGTTGTAATTGAGCTACATTCAAGTTATTTTGGTTCAAGCATCTCATCAAGAAAATGGTATGTAGATCATTACTAGTTTGCAAACCTGAAGATAATTCGAGAACCACGTACAAGCAGTGTTAATTCAGTACAGACGTAGACTAGAGTCATTCACGAACATTCTAAGTGGCTAATGGATTAAGTTTCCAACTCTGGTAGTGTGCCAGTATGCTACATCCAAGCCAGAAGAACATAGTAGAAGTATATAAAGAAGAACTTATCGATTTTTGAACAATGCTTCAGAATTATAGCAGTGGGCAGATGTATAAAAGAACAACTTCCTGACCAGTCAGAAACGTCAACATGTAAGACTGTATTTTGAAGTCGATTCTACTTGATATTGAGGCACAGTGTTCGCCTATTGTAAGATAAGTTCGTTTGACATTAATAAAGACATTAATCATCACCAGTGTGTCCTCCAGTGCTTACAATCAGTAGAAGTTTGTTTCGTCATCATTTATAACAGAGATAGAAAACATCAACCATCAGTTTGCTGCCAACCCATCAATCTTCATAAGTCGTTACTCCACCCAGCATTCGCTATCATGATCAAATATACCTGGGTTGAAGAACTGCCACACATCTTAAAATTCCTATGGGTCTTATGGTCAGGGACTAGACTATTTTGTGAATATCTGCTCTAAGGCCACATTGCAGCCTCATCCTGTTATACAAATTGCTACATAAACTACCACAGTGAGAGCACTAGAAGTACTTTGGTGCAGGCTCCCTGCAAGGGGCCGTCTTGTAATGGTGAACCAGTACTACTTTAATGGTGAACCAGTACTATTTTAATGGTGAACCAGTACTACCTTAATGGTGAAGCAGTACTACTTTAATGGTGAACCAGTACTACCTAAATGGTGAACCAGTACTACCTAAATGGTGAACCAGTACTACTTTAATGGTGAACCAGTACTACTTTAATGGTGAACCAGTACTACTTTAATGGTGAACCAGTACTACTTTAATGGTGAACCAGTACTACTTTAATGGTGAACCAGTACTACTTTAATAGTGAACCAGTACTACTTCAATGGTGAACCAGTACTACCTTAATGGTGAACCAGTACTACTTTAATGGTGAACCAGTACTACTTTAATGGCGAACCAGTACTACTTTAATGGTGAACCAGTACTACTTTAATGGTGAACCAGTACTACCTTAATGGTGAACCAGTACTACTTTAATGGTGAACCAGTACTACTTTAACTCTTTAATTCCAGAATTATTATTATTTTTTTTTGAGAATTCTAAACTGTGGAGTATGCCATAATTTAGTATCAATTTTATGTGAATCATTTCTATGGACGTGCTCATATTGTAAATCAGTTTGAATGGTTTGGTTTTGGTTTTAAGGACTATCTTCATTGCACACAGACAACTCCATCAGTGGTCAGCATTCCTCCTGTAGATCACACAAGGAGGATCTCAGCACAATGCATGAACTCCGTAGCACCAGCAAAAATCCCAGTGTGTGTATATAGGAATCACACATTCTATAAATATTTTTGTGGTGGGTAGGTTTGTCATGGGATTGCCTCCCCTTGCTTTGTAGTAGTGGTCCACTAATGGTCACAACGTAAGCATATCTAAAAGTAGGTTGTCCAAGGTATCTATCTTCACGCAAGATTACTCTTGGCAAAGATATAGATAGAAGATGAATGGCGATTCTACCTTAGGGGAGCCTTCACAAGATATTCCCAGAAGTCAAGAACAAACGCTGCTTAAGGGCTGAGCAAATTTGTTAACTTATTATCTGGTTCGTCGCCTTTTGTGAAGGGGTTATGCAATGATTCTGGCCCGTCAAGCCCCCAGTTGGAGTAATCCAACGAATGCCCTCTTATAATTAATGGCTCTATATTTATAGATATATGTATTTATCAAGAAAAACTGGCTCATACGTTTGCTATCGTACACATAAACTGAATCAACTATTATGGTTTAGTTTAAAATAACATACAGCAAATTTAATAGTCAATTAGTCTTTAACATGGGAAAATAAATATGGAAAATTGGGTGAAAATTTAAATTAAGGTTTCCTGACTGTGGTTTAGGTAGGGCGTTAATAATAATAATGTCCGTATTTTTGCTGTAGCCTGTTATATAAAACTTAGCTCCAGATGCATCCTGCAGCTGTGGTTTCCGTCACTTCTTTTTGGTGATGAGTACACTTCTCCACATAATTCGTTCACTGTAGGCGGTTGGTGTTGATACTCCTCTCTCACACTAGTGGCATAGGAACTTCAGCACTTAAGTCTGATGTCTTGTAACCATGAACTGTGACAAATTAGAAAGAAACAAATGCCTTAGTACATTAGTTCTCCGCAAACTAACAGGCCCATTTTCATGTGCTCCACCCATGAATGTTAACCTCTCAGAAGAATTAAATTCCTGAGCACACAATGTAACTCAGGGAATTTGACGAAAATTCACCAATATCCTTCTGGGTGTCAACTAGGAAATTGCGTCTGGAGTGCATGGATAATGATTTGCCTGAATTACAATTAAAAAAGGTATATAAATCTCACAACATGATTCTATACACTTTAGGCACATGTGATGTATCATCACTCATTACTTGTCACTACTCCCGTCGGGGTCTGGGGTTTCTCTTCTGTCGGGTTTCCCGCATGACTAGTCAGAAACAATCACCATCTCTTGCAGTAGTGGTTCATGCATATACTATTTTCATATGTTGAGGTTGCCAGCCTCATATATATAAAACCACTTAGCAAGAAACCTGTAACATTTACATTAGTAAATAAATTGTTTCCACTTACCCCAAAATTTTGGGAATACACACTTCTCCTGGCGCAGATTAGAATGGACCCACAGCCCTGCTGTTCGAATCACTTAAGTCTGAGAAATTCCTCTTATGATGGGTGAAACACTTGGTCTGGAAATCTATAATTCCTCTTATGATGGGTGAGACACTTGGTCTGGAAATCTATAATTCCTCTTATGACTCCTTGTGATAAAATTCCCAAGTTTCCAGTCTTCCATTAAAATTGCGGGTTTACTTGTAAATTCCAAAGTTGCCCAATACTCGATCTGGTACTTATAGTTGTGGAATAGTAAGTCATATCCTCTTTCTTCTGGCTTGTAGGAGGTGTTGAGTTGACGCTGCAATGCAGTCTGTCTGTTCTGTGTGCTGTGACTCCGAGTTTGTTAGATTATATCTTACAATCCTTAGTTTCAAATCCCAGCTGTGTTTCCGCCGAAAGTTCCAATCAAATGATTGTAGATTCTGGCAAACCAATCCAATCTATCTAGCACTGTTTGGGTGGGGAAGTTTATCATTACTCATCCCACGCGTATTTGAAAATATTAAATTTAATATACAGGTGTGGCCTCTTACACAGTGATGTCATATCGTTACCTAAGACTTCTGGCGCACCTCTGTTTATCACCTTTATCTGCGTGCCTCTGCCAGACAGATGTCTGGTCACAGACATGTGGTCTTCTTTCATCGTATCACAATACCGGCTTGTGTCAACATGATCAACAGCTTTCCAATGGGGTCACATGTTTGACCGCCCCATTTCCACAGGCGGTCAGACAGATTAGGCGATAAAATATTATCGCTGGCCGGGTCACCAAACCTGGCGAATCGTAACAGCAGTCTGGGAGTGGAGTGTGAAACAATAAGATACACATTACTCCCGTAGCAAATACTGCCATAGGGGAGTGGCGTGTTAGAGACTTCACCATGCTATGTCCAGCATAGAGCAAAATAGTAGAAATAACGAATGAAAAGGCAAGATTTATGCCAAATAACAGCGATGAGTGAGAAAAATGAAGAAAAAGAAAGGATACTGCCGGAGGGCTGAAGGGGTGAGAGATCACACAAAAGGACACGTACAGACGTGTCGTCACAAGGTTTATAATTTTTAAATTTTACCAGGGCATTGGCCTTATGGCCTACTCTTTACAAATTTCCAACTTGTTTTAACGTGCACAACTTGCACACGGGACTTCCTATTTTTTCGCCCTTATACGAGAAGGCCGATCTCACTACCCAGCAGACCGGGAGGGGGAGTATGACATCATTAGGACCACCGGTTCTGAAAAAAATGTCCATAAATTATATTTCCTGTACTGGGAATTGAACCCGATACTTTTAGAATTAGAAGTGGACGCCATATTTCTTAGCCACTCCAACCCCTTAGTTTGAAGTAAAATGGATAGAGTCATCCTGGGTAATGTTTTTATCAGCATTGTCATGCATGGAGGCATATCTGGAGTCATCCTTATATGACCACCAGCTATGCACAATGCTACAATATATGTACATGGAAGTGAATCTCTGTCTGTGAGGCTAATTACATTCTCATTGACTCTTGAAATCATCCACACACAGTTTGCTTATGTTCACTTTACTGATGTCCAGTTTACTAATGTCCAGTTTACTAATGTCCAGTTTACTTATGTCCAGTTTACTAATGTCCAGTTTACTTATGTCCAGTATGCTTATGTCCAGTATGCTTATGTCCAGTTTACTAATGCCCAGTTTGCTTATAACCAGTTGGCTTATGTCCAGTTGGGTTATGTCCAGTTGGCTTATGTCCAGTTTACTTATGTTCAGTTTACTTATGTTTAGTTTACTCATGTCCAGTTTGCTTATGTTCAGTTTACTTATGTCCAGTTTGCTTATGTTCAGTTTACATCTGTTCAGTTTACTAATGTTCACTTTACTTATGTCCAGTTTGCTTATGTCCAGTTTACTTATGTCCAGTTTACTTATGTCCAGTTTATTAATGTTCAGTTTACTTATGTTCAGCACATGATATCTTAGCGTTGATTTTCAGCCTGCACATCCCTCACATTGTTGATGGTCTTTATTTGGAATCAGTATACAGTCAGAATATTCTGTCATATTTGATGGTGCTGCACACCTTCACAGGCTTTTTATGGTCGACAGCATTTATGTACTTAGCTGAATTACATTATAGTAATTGTTCTTTTATTATTCTTGGCACCAAGGTCTGGGGTGCATCATTTCTCTGACAAACCAGCCATTTCTTCTCTTAATATGTTGTTGTTATTGTTTAACTAGGGCTGCTGAGCATCTCGCACTTTTGCAGCCAGTACCAAGTTGAAGACTCCTTGGTATTATCTACACTGTAGATCTAGGCTTTTCCTGTGGCTTTTCTACCATTCCAAAATGTGTTGAGCTGAAAGTCATGAGTGCCAGTTTCTCCAGCTTGGCTTGCATTTAAAGGATCATCACATCTGGTCCCAAGCTAGAAGGAAGAAGCTTGCGGCATACTGTGCTTTCCCTGCCATCCAAATGGGCTCTCCAAATATGCTGAGCTAAAATACTGTGCTCTGGTTCTGGGCTCTCCCAGGGAATTGTCACGTCCTGCACAGAGCCACTTCTCAGCTCCCTTTGCCTATCATGGGTCCATAGTGAGATCCTCCTGCTTGCAGCCAACCAATGTAAAAGTCAGAGTTGCGTCTGGGGATCGAGTGACTCCTCCGAGCTTAGTGTGCAATGCTGGGTTCTCGACATGTCACCACAGTTTGAAAAAGTGTGTTGATGGTTTGAAGAGTCAGTAAGGGTGTAATTAGCCTCACAGACAGAGGTTCACTTCCACGTATGTATATTATAGCATTATACAAAGCTGGAGGTCATATAAGGATGACTCCAGATATGCGTCAATGCATTCATATTATGTGTCAACGTCCACCAAATTTAGAAATCATTATTCTACATAATATTTTCCTCTGTATAAAGAGAAAATTAGTTTATCCTGTCCATCTGTCTCAGTTTATTCAACATAATATGTTAAGCAGTTGATATCCATGACAGTTCTTCCGCATTTTGCCTGTTCTTCCATTAAAATCTCTCGTCATAGTCTGTTTCTAGCTTATTGTTATTTAAAGCATCAGGAAAATTTGCTGCTGACTTTCTAGGCCTGTGACAGCTCCTCTGGATTCCCATAGCTATGTTCTCGGTTTGGCCTGTTTCAGCTATCACAACAGCTAATTGGCACAAAGCTATTCCATACTTCTTCTACCTTGGCTGTCCCCTGTGTGTATGTTATGTTCTCGGTATGGCCTGTTTCAGCTATCACAACAGCTAATTGGCACAAAGCTATTCCATACTTCTTCTACCTTGGCCGTCCCCTGTGTGTATGTTATGTTCTCGGTATGGCCTGTTTCAGCTATCACAACAGCTAATTGGCACAAAGCTATTCCATACTTCTTCTACCTTGGCCGTCCCCTGTGTGTATGTTATGTTCTCGGTATGGCCTGTTTCAGCTATCACAACAGCTAATTGGCACAAAGCTATTCCATACTTCTTCTACCTTGGCTGTCCCCTGTGTGTATGTTACCTCTTAACTTCAGTAAGAGATCAAAATAGCTATACTGCAACCACCAGGATGGTCACTATCAAGGGGCTGGACACCAGTTTATAGAAAAGTTAGCCTGATCATGGTTTATTAAAGATACCATGACAAATGGCATCCCCTGCATGGAAACATAGCTGACATTAGGGGAGCAAGAATAAAGCGAGGATGTCATGGATGGCGCAGGCAGAAATAACGATCAAGCAGGTGACTACAGTGGAAAATATATTCAAAGGGGAAGAGTGGAGTATATCAGATGAGAACTGGATTAACTACCAGCAAGTCATCATCAGCCTTGGCAGAGAGTGTAGAACTTGGGGCAATGGGAAAGCAGAACTGGAAATTAATCAACTGATACTTGATCATGCTGGGGATAATGATGCCATTGTGTACACTGATGGATCTGTAGTTTGTGGTGAGAAATCAGGTTGAGATTTCTCTGCTAGGGTAAAGGGCAGAATCGTTGCTGAACATAGCGGGGAACAACTTCCAGCATGAGAATGGATGTAGATGCAGCTACTGCAGCCTTAAGGTGGCTAGCTGAAACTTCATTAACAAAGGCAGTCATTGTGTCAGACTCTAAGTCTATGCTTTGAAAGGTTCAAAATGGTTGTCTATGACATGAATGGAAAATATTCAAAGAAGCTTCAAATCTGCAGCAGCTGGTGTGGATCTGTTGTCCTGGTCATTGCAGGGGTACATGGTAATGAGAGAGCTGACAGACTAGCATCAAGAGTTCCCACAGTGGGGACACTGGATATGGGAGAGATACTGAGAATTAAAGATCGCCTGTTAGAGAATGACACGGCAATAGATGAATCATCAAAGTTAAGTCTGTTGGGATTTGGCATCAAACGGAAGACTAGCAGAGATGGACATATGAGAGGATGTTTCCATTGTTGTATATAACCAGAGAGCTACAGGAACAGTTAGCATTCACACTCTTCGACATGCTGAGGGAGACTGAGCACCTATGGGTTTGCCTGGAGTGTAGTGATATTGATTCTGTTCAACAATAACCATGACATTGGCCAGCCTTATCCTCAGTCATTGTGAATCCACAATACTTCTTTCAGGAAGCTGGTTGTATTTTGTAACACAAGAACTTTTCTTTGTAGATAGTGAAGTTAGTTTAAAAAAATTTTTTTAGAGTCACATAAACTAAATTATAAGCAAGATAATTTTGGGCTGTACTTAGGGTTCAAAACCAGGTCTTGTCACACTCTGGTTTGCCCAGCTGTAAATGGGTACCTGACTGCTTGAGTTAGAGAAGGTAGAGGCAGTGAGGAAGAGAAATGGCCACCCCCACTTCGTAAAGCTGGACCTAGTACATTGAAATGTCTTAACCTTCACTCCTCTGCGGCAGTCTCTGCCTTTACCTTTTTATTTGACTTGGACATGACTGAGATAGAGAAATAAATAACAGGTAAGACTGAAGGAAACACAGATAGGGGAAGGCTAAGACTGAAGGAAACAAGAGATAAGGGAAGGCTAAGACTGAAGGAAACAGAGATAGGGGAAGGCTAAGACTGAAGGAAACAAGAGATAAGGGAAGGCTAAGACTGAAGGAAACAAGAGATAGGGGAAGGCTAAGACTGAAGGAAACAGAGATAGGGGAAGGCTAAGACTGAAGGAAACAGAGATAGGGGAAGGCTAAGACTGAAGGAAACAAGAGATAGGGGAAGGCTAAGACTGAAGGAAACAAGAGATAGGGGAAGGCTAAGACTGAAGGAAACAGAGATAGGGGAAGGCTAAGACTGAAGGAAACAAGAGATAGGGGAAGGCTAAGACTGAAGGAAACAAGAGATAGGGGAAGGCTAAGACTGAAGGAAACAGAGATAGGGGAAGGCTAAGACTGAAGGAAACAAGAGATAGGGGAAGGCTAAGACTGAAGGAAACAGAGATAGGGGAAGGCTAAGACTGAAGGAAACAAGAGATAGGGGAAGGCTAAGACTGAAGGAAACAGAGATAGGGGAAGGCTAAGACTGAAGGAAACACAGATAGGGGAAGGCTAAGACTGAAGGAAACAAGAGATAAGGGAAAGCTAAGACTGAAGGAAACAGAGATAGGGGAAGGCTAAGACTGAAGGAAACAAGAGATAGGGGAAGGCTAAGACTGAAGGAAACAGAGATAGGGGAAGGCTAAGACTGAAGGAAACAGAGATAGGGGAAGGCTAAGACTGAAGGAAACAAGAGATAGGGGAAGGCTAAGACTGAAGGAAACAGAGATAGGGGAAGGCTAAGACTGAAGGAAACAAGAGATAGGGGAAGGCTAAGACTGAAGGAAACAGAGATAGGGGAAGGCTAAGACTGAAGGAAACAAGAGATAGGGGAAGGCTAAGACTGAAGGAAACAAGAGATAAGGGAAGGCTAAGACTGAAGGAAACACAGATAGGGGAAGGCTAAGACTGAAGGAAACAGAGATAGGGGAAGGCTAAGACTGAAGGAAACAGAGATAGGGGAAGGCTAAGACTGAAGGAAACAAGAGATAGGGGAAGGCTAAGACTGAAGGAAACAGAGATAGGGGAAGGCTAAGACTGAAGGAAACAAGAGATAAGGGAAGGCTAAGACTGAAGGAAACAGAGATAGGGGAAGGCTAAGACTGAAGGAAACAAGAGATAGGGGAAGGCTAAGACTGAAGGAAACAGAGATAGGGGAAGGCTAAGACTGAAGGAAACACAGATAGGGGAAGGCTAAGACTGAAGGAAACAAGAGATAAGGGAAGGCTAAGACTGAAGGAAACAGAGATAGGGGAAGGCTAAGACTGAAGGAAACAGAGATAGGGGAAGGCTAAGACTGAAGGAAACACAGATAGGGGAAGGCTAAGACTGAAGGAAACAAGAGATAAGGGAAGGCTAAGACTGAAGGAAACAGAGATAGGGGAAGGCTAAGACTGAAGGAAACAAGAGATAGGGGAAGGCTAAGACTGAAGGAAACAGAGATAGGGGAAGGCTAAGACTGAAGGAAACAGAGATAGGGGAAGGCTAAGACTGAAGGAAACAAGAGATAGGGGAAGGCTAAGACTGAAGGAAACAAGAGATAGGGGAAGGCTAAGACTGAAGGAAACAGAGATAGGGGAAGGCTAAGACTGAAGGAAACAAGAGATAGGGGAAGGCTAAGACTGAAGGAAACAAGAGATAGGGGAAGGCTAAGACTGAAGGAAACAGAGATAGGGGAAGGCTAAGACTGAAGGAAACAGAGATAGGGGAAGGCTAAGACTGAAGGAAACAGAGATAGGGGAAGGCTAAGACTGAAGGAAACACAGATAGGGGAAGGCTAAGACTGAAGGAAACAAGAGATAAGGGAAGGCTAAGACTGAAGGAAACAAGAGATAGGGGAAGGCTAAGACTGAAGGAAACAGAGATAGGGGAAGGCTAAGACTGAAGGAAACAAGAGATAGGGGAAGGCTAAGACTGAAGGAAACAGAGATAGGGGAAGGCTAAGACTGAAGGAAACAAGAGATAGGGGAAGGCTAAGACTGAAGGAAACAAGAGATAGGGGAAGGCTAAGACTGAAGGAAACAGAGATAGGGGAAGGCTAAGACTGAAGGAAACAAGAGATAGGGGAAGGCTAAGACTGAAGGAAACAGAGATAGGGGAAGGCTAAGACTGAAGGAAACAAGAGATAGGGGAAGGCTAAGACTGAAGGAAACAGAGATAGGGGAAGGCTAAGACTGAAGGAAACAGAGATAGGGGAAGGCTAAGACTGAAGGAAACAAGAGATAGGGGAAGGCTAAGACTGAAGGAAACAAGAGATAAGGGAAGGCTAAGACTGAAGGAAACAGAGATAGGGGAAGGCTAAGACTGAAGGAAACAGAGATAGGGGAAGGCTAAGACTGAAGGAAACAGAGATAGGGGAAGGCTAAGACTGAAGGAAACAGAGATAGGGGAAGGCTAAGACTGAAGGAAACAGAGATAGGGGAAGGCTAAGACTGAAGGAAACAGAGAAGACTGAAGGAAATAGAGATAGGGGAAGGCTAAGACTGAAGGAAACAGAGATAGGGGAAGGCTAAGACTGAAGGAAACAGAGATAGGGGAAGGCTAAGACTGAAGGAAACAGAGATAGGGGAAGGCTAAGACTGAAGGAAACAGAGATAGGGGAAGGCTAAGACTGAAGGAAACAGAGATAGGGGAAGGCTAAGACTGAAGAAAACAGAGATAGGGGAAGGCTAAGACTGAAGGAAACAAGAGATAGGAGAAGGCTAAGACTGAAGGAAACAGAGATAGGGGAAGGCTAAGACTGAAGGAAACAGAGATAGAGGAAGGCTAAGACTGAAGGAAACAGAGATAGGGGAAGGCTCAGACTGAAGGAAACAGAGAATGGGGAAGGCTAAGACTAAAGGAAACAGAGATAGAGGAAAGCTAAGACTGAAGGAAACAAGAGATAGGGGAAGGCTAAGACTGAAGGAAACAGAGATAGGGGAAGGCTAAGACTGAAGGAAACAGAGATAGGGGAAGGCTAAGACTGAAGGAAACAGAGATAGGGGAAGGCTAAGACTGAAGGAAACAGATATAGGGGAAGGCTAAGACTGAAGGAAACAAGAGATAGGGGAAGGCTAAGACTGAAGGAAACAGATATAGGGGAAGGCTAAGACTGAAGGAAACAGAGATAGGGGAAGACTAAGACTGAAGGAAACAGAGATAGGGGAAGGCTAAGACTGAAGGAAACCAGAGATATGGGAAGGCTAAGACTGAAGGAAACAGAGATAGGGGAAGGCTAAGACTGAAGGAAACAGAGATAGGGGAAGACTAAGACTGAAGGAAACAGAGATAGGGGAAGGCTAGGACTGAAGGAAACAAGAGATAGGGGAAGGCTAAGACTGAAGGAAACAGAGATAGGGGAAGGCTAGGACTGAAGGAAACAGAGATAGGGGAAGGCTAAGACTGAAGGAAACAAGAGATAGGGGAAGGCTAAGACTGAAGGAAACAGAGATAGGGGAAGGCTAAGACTGAAGGAAACAAGAGATAGGGGAAGGCTAAGACTGAAGGAAACAGAGATAGGGGAAGGCTAAGACTGAAGGAAACAAGAGATAGGGGAAGACTAAGACTGAAGGAAACAGAGATAGGGGAAGACAAACAATGAAGATAGTGGACAGTCTGACATCATGGCATGGAAGGTGGTCAACAACAGAATTGATAAACTGTACAGGAGACAGGAAGTTGTGGAGAGACATGATCTCCTACGCCATTAGGCATTGTACTTGATGATGATGGTGAATGACAATTTTATTTTCCTTTTTTTTTTTAAATAAATGAAAATACAAGTAATGTATAGCTGCAGCAGACGTCTGCAAGGTTGTGTGTCAATGACTGAAATTTGAGACAACTGGTGTAGAAGAATGTTAAAGCCATTTGAGAGACTACGTGAAGTGCTGTTTGTTTTATATGACAGTTTCGTACACTTGAAATATCAGCAACATTTTTGTTTGCACTCCGTATGTAGCATGGAAGCACCACCATAGCTGGTCCCCTTACAGGAAGTTGGCACCAAGCATTTATATACTCTTGCAGCAGTGGTTTCTGTGTCAATTTGTTTGACATGATGAGGTTGCACAACCTCATGTCAGTCACCTTGTACAACCTTGTCACCTGAGGGTGTAGTAGTCCTAGTCTGTCTTTGTCTCTGTAGAGACCCCTGGGAACCACATAGAGCTACGTGAAATATGTTATAACCACGTAGAGCTACGTGAAATATGTTATAACCATGTAGAGCTACGTGAAATATGTTATAACCACGTAGAGCTATGTGAAATATGTTATAACCACGTAGAGCTACGTGAAATATGTTATAACCACGTAGAGCTATGTGAAATATGTTACTATTAAAACCACATGGTAGGACTTACATTAAACAAATAGAATAATTCCTGTCTGTCTCTCTCTTCTCCAGAGAAGCAGTGGATCATTTTGTAACAGCACTGAACATGCAGCAGGAAAGTCGAGGCCCAAATGGTCAAGCCTCAGTCATGTCAGAAAACATTTGGAGCACTCTGAGAATGACCCTGTCACTGCTGGGCCGAACAGACTTGTATGCAGCATGTGAAAAACGAGACCTTGCTAGCCTGAAAGAAATCTGATGCTGCGATTTTATGCAAATATTTAGGTCAGATGTAAGTAGGTCAAACTTGTATACAAGAAAATTGAAAGAGTGTTCTATATCACAGAGAGGGAAAAAGGGTGTATCTGATGATGCAGACATTGCATGTACTGATGATCGGCTGATTGGTTGTATGAAGCTGATATTTCAGTGACGTGGTTTTGAATATGAATATTAATAGGTACTCCAAACTGCCCGTTTTTAACGCTTACGGCACAAAATTCTCATTTTGTCTATAACTTCAGCTAAGGAGTGCAACTTCATTTCATATAGCATTTAAATAAAACTGGTATCAACAGAAAGCTTGTTTTCTTATTGTCTATAATAATATAATAATAATAAATTCTTTAAGCACCAAACACGGCGCATAAGGCAGAAACCAGTGCTCTCCAGGTTGTTCGTTGTGACGCCACTCCTCTTAGCTCTTGCACATTATTTAGGCCCAACGTTCTTCCTTCTCTTATTATTGTTCTTCTGAGTGTTTCTTTTGGTCTTCCTTTTTTCCTCTTACCCTCAGGAACCCAAGTGAGCACCTGTAGTGGTATTCTGTTGTTTTGCATTCGTAGGACATGACCGATATATGACCATCGTCTTTTCCTTATGTAGTCGGAGACATATTTCTGCCTAGAGTCTTCTCTTATTGTCTATATGAGTGCAAAAATAGTTTGAAGTATTATAAATGAGTTTGTCTTTTAAGTGTTTAAAAAGTATGTGTAAATGGGTTTTGCGCGTTCCCGACAAAGAAGAAGTAAGGGGGTTACCCTTTTCAAATCACGAGCGTTGCGTGGCAAATGATGTCAGCCTGCTTTAAATAGTCGTATATTGTTCAGCAGCGAATGTTGTTTCTATCGGTGCCTAGGACATATTAATAGAACAACGATAAGATTGTAAAATTTGTGATTTTATGACAAAAAAAAGCTATATTTTCCGTGGAAAACAGTCAATTTTCATGTGCCTATATCAATATAAAGAGCAACACCATTTTCCTACATAATTTCCAAAAAATGAAAGTGATCCCCACAGAAGCCAAGTATCACTTTGTGCAAACGTACACACATTCCCGCTAGTTACTCAAGCCACCCAGTCGCTAGGTTTGCACGCTAACATTGGACCAACGTAAGACGGAAAATCTATCATGGCTGAGTCGAATCCAGCGCTAATTTTACACGAATGTATAGGTAAGAATATATTCTGTGGTTTTGGAAGTGATTTCATTATGTATTAATTTGTTTTCATCTTTAAAAACTACATTGAGTGCTTCAACTACAGTCGACAGATACCACGTGAACTGGGTGAGACCAATGTTGGTGTTCTGAACCTTCCCTATTTAATTAGGCGAGTTTTTAAGAGATGAAATTATTAAATCACCTAGTTCCTAAGTTTTTATGGGTGCAGCAATTTGGAACTTATGTGTTTTTAGCCTCTGGCTCAAGTTTGGGTCTTTCAAAATTAGGTATTTTAGTCTAATTTACCGATTGAGACAAAATGGCCGATGTTAGCTTTTTTTTGCGAGTGCCTAGGTCTATAAATAGGCCCTAGATACCACAAAGTGATTTTTGTTTGCACAGAAACACCAGAGAAAACAATACAAGTTTGGAAGCCCTTGGGAAACCATGAAATTTGGTACTTTTTAAAAAAAAAATAGGACAACAAATAAAAAAGTTATGGCATTTTACAAATATTTTCGCAACGTTGAAAAAGTTACATCACACCAACTTCAGAGTGCTCCCTTCTTAAATATAATTTTACAACCTTCTCTGACAAACAGCATACAGTCTGCAATATACTGATCACACAAAGAAAACTATAGGACTACATCATGACTAATATTATCAATATATTTGAGACCAAAAATTGCAAATCTGCAAAACACATTACCGAAAAATGTAGTTTTTTGCATGAAAGTCAATTTTCACAACATAATATTTTAAAAAGTGTAAAATATATAAGCTTTAAATTTGTACATATTAATCTGCATTTATGTTCAAACTTTTAAACATTTTTTATCTGCACTGACAGAAAAAAGACGAGTGATCCATTCAGAAGCAAAATTGCATGAAAGTTTTTCATAAATTGGAGATCTGGAGATACATGATGAGTTCAGTGGCTCTTGTCTGCTTCAGTCCCTTCCACTTCTAAATAAAAGTGAAAACTTCAATATGAATAAAAAATATGACATGGTAATGGTACTTTTGGCTTGTTCTGAGTGCACACACTGAATGTACTAATGACTACTAGAAAAGTTGTATTTTTTAATGTGTGAAATGGACATAATACAGATTATTATGGCAGGGCTGAACATTTAAAGTATATGTTCTATGTTAGAGCATAACAATCTTGACAAACTGATGTAATTTTCATCTTTGTACCCTTGTTAAATGTTTAATGATTTGTTAAAATTCAATGAAATTTCATTTTTTGCTGTTTAGCAATCATTATGTTTAGTGGTATTTTGTGTTACAAGAGTATATTGATGTTTGTTTTTAAAAAGCATGAATTACCTGATAACTTGGTGTAATTTCTGTCATTATTGATCCAATTGTTGATTTTTTTTATGATTTTGTAAAAATGACAATTTTTGTTAGTTTTTAACTCCCTTGGTCATTTTTTGCAAAATTGGGCCTCGAGCCATTTTTAAGCTAATAAAATATGAACTTATTCTTTGACATTCATGAAAAAAATTGAGTTTGTTGTTTGTTTACATGAAAGTGTGTTTACAAAGTTTTGTCAGTGTGTGTTTGTAAATTTTAAATTTATGACCACTCAAAGTTGGCATTTTGACAAGTTGTACAACATGCCCAATTTTTCAAATATTCAAAATTGCATAACATTTGAACAAATTCACCTAGGGCACTAAATTTGGTACCAAAATGCTTAGAATAAATAGATCTACCCATCTAAATATGTAATTTAAACATTCAGTTTGGAGTACCTAATATTAACTGGAAGATGTGTTTATTGCTTACTGCATTTAAGTGGGATAAGACATTCTGTTTAAATGTGGTTTAGTGTTCATTCTGTCGTGAACGTTTTTGTGAACTTAGATTGACATTTTTCTCAGTTCAGATGAATAAATATGAGACATAGAGTTTGCAGATCAAATACAAGGTACTAGCCCTTTAGCACAAAGACATGTGGATGGACAGAACACTATAGACCTGGGTGGATTTGTAGATTGTTGTCTCACAGAGATTGGTTTAGTTTTAAGGACTATCTTCATTGCACATGGACAACTCCATCAGAGCTCCAATCTCCTCCCTTAGATCACACAAGGAGGATCTCAGCACAGTGCATGTACTCCATAGCACCAGCGAGAATCCCAATGTTTAAATATAGGAATCACACATTCTATAAATATTAGCACACACTGAGATGATTTTGCCAACTTTAGCTGAAACACAGATGTGCATCATATTGCCATCTCTGTCAGAAAACAGTTTATATCCGATGACTGCTGTACTCCAGTAGCTGTATTCTCCATGGCAACCTGATGTTGATTTGCCATCACATACACCTGGTTAGTTTTATTGTTATTAATGATGGTCACTAGCTACAAAGGACTGTCATCCCTGAGTATAGTCACAGCAGACGTCTCCCACTCGAGGCCATAAGACATGCATGAAGACCATGATGGAAATTCCATAATACAACTTTATATTAAGCCCGCCCCCCTTTCCCCCCATGTCATTCCTGGAAGTCTCTGAGAAGGCAAAGAAAGAACCATACTACCGCTCCCTCAGGTATGTGTCATACGAGGTGATTAATATGAGGTTGAGTATGAGGCTGGCAGCCTCATCATGTAAAACAAATTGCTATAGAAACTACCGCTACAGTTTTTAAAAAGGGGGGGACTTTGAGGCAGGCTTCCTGCCAGGAGCCAGCTACAGTGGTGACTCCATTAAAAGAGAATGAGTGATCTTTATATTAGCATTTATTTTTGTAAAATGTGAAAATATTGCAACCTTGATGAACCACTGCATTTAAACAAGACCATGTCTCTCTTTTAAAGCTATAGATCTGTTCATGTTATTGTAAAAGGACTATGTGTAGTTTGAAGTGACAATGGACTCAGGTTGAAAGATCAGGAGATGTCACTTGTTCATCCCTGGATGAGTACAGAAGCAATGTTTTGTAACTGATCACCAATACCTGTGCATGTTATTATGTATTTACTTGAATTTCTGATGATGCTGAATGTAAGTTGACCCCCAAATTCCTAACAGAACTAAGTTCTTTATGTCCAGCTAGTAACCATCAGTAGGTTAAAGTGTCATCATCTATTATCATCTTAATAATAGATCTATATTAAGATCTATTATTATCTTAATCAGATATCTTAATTAGATGACAGCTCTTGCCCTAAAAACATTGATATCTGTGCCCTAGAATGCATTAAAACTTGATTACTTCTTGAAGATATGAACAATTACATAGAGATGCTTTGCTACATAACATAAATCCACACTTACACTTGTGATAGTGTCCCTCATTTCACATATCTAGTAAGTGTGAGTTTTAGATCTTAACTAAGAATTGTGTCTGCATAAGATTTTTTAGCCTGTTAAGTGTCAAGAAAGGGTTTTGACAGATAGACTTGATAGATGTTAAACTCTTAACACATAAGGAGCTTGATTGAAATTTTTGTTGCAAGTTGCTGTGAGAGGCATATATGTTAAAAGTAATCCTGTTGTTTGGTTGGTTGTTGTGAATAAGTGTTCACCAGGCTTGAAAGCGAAGAATGTGTGAGGGAGTGAACACAAACCTCAGTCATGCAGTAGTAGAAGTAACTCTTTCAGTCATGATTGACAGTGATAATGAGCCCCTGAGGTGACACCCATCAGCTGCTTGTTTTCCTGGTGTTCCTTTCGGCATGTTTTTTTCTCATCTGCTTGTGAGAGCTTCTTTGTGCCCAATCTGAGGTGGCGCCATAAGGAGCTTTGCCACTTGGTGCGTTCACAAGCTTCATCCTCCCAGGTTGCTGGATTTATGTCTATTGCCTTCAAGTCTGTCTTGCACTCATCTTTGAACCTCAGCTGTGGTCGCCCGGCTGTTCTTTTGCCACCTGCCAGTTAGGGATATGACCATCTTCCATGCGGCGGACATGGCTAAGCCAGCGCAGTCTAATCAGTGTATACATACTTTGAAGGCCAGAACGTGACAGCAAGTTCATGTTGTACAAGGCAACTAATATGAGGTTGTGCATGGACTGGCAACCTCATCTTGTCAAATATTATCACATGATCTACCGCTGTAAGAGCATGTGACTGCTTGGTGCAGTCTTCCTACAAGGGTACCAGATACTGTGGTGGCTCCATAAGGAGCACAAGGAAGTTGATGATTATTGGTAACGTGTGCTTTATAAAAGCTGGGAAACCTGAGGCCTGTAAACAGTAAATAAATCAATATTACACACATAAAGGTATGTTTCTGGCAGCAATATAGACAGAGTTGGAGGGACAGACAGTGATATCAACATAAGAATACAAAAAGCAAGAGGAGCTTTCATTGCATTGGGAAATATATGGAGATCAAGAGAAATCGGATCCAAAACGAAAATAAGAATCTTCAACTCAAATGTGAAGTCAGTCCTATTGTATGGCTCTGAGACATGGAGAACAACAAAGACAACAACCAAAAAGCTACAGACTTTCATAAATGGGTGCTTGCGTAGAATAGAGGGATTAAAATGGTATGACAAGGTTACCAACGTGGAACTGATGACAAGAACTAGACAAGTGCCAGTGGAACAAGAGATGAGAAGAAGACGAAGGCGATGGATAGGACACACACTAAGGAAACCTGTTGATAGCATTACAAGGCAGTCCTTGTTCTGGAACAGCCAGGGCAAGAGAGGCAGAGGTAGTCCAAGAAGCACATGGAGAAGAGAGCTGGAAACGGAGGTAAAAATGATGAGGAGAACGTGGAAAGAACTTGAGATGATGGCACGTGACAGGAGGACTTGGCATGTGTTTGTTGAAGGCCTGTGCTCCTTGGGGTGCGGAGGTTATAATGATGAAAGGTATGTTTTGATTCTCTGGTAAGCCACTCACTTCTGTTGTCTAGTTTTCTACTTCTTTATTTCTCACAAGCACTTGAAACATACCTTTATGTGTGTAATATTTATTTATAAAAGCTGGCCTGTTTCTTGATACCTGGAACATTTATAAGCTCTGTCTTGTATGGCTGAGGGGGTGAAGCATAAAATCAGCACTAAGTATAAAATGTTTTTGTCCCTTTCATGATAATATGTGATGTGGTAAATATGCTTTGTATTCTTTTGACTACCATTTTTGTGATGATAACAAGCCTGAATTTACAGGATTCACTGACGATGATATTCATTTAGCCACTGAAAGAATATGGGCACAGTCACTGTGGTTTCCTTACTGAGTTTCAGCTGATGACTATTGTCACACCTAAGAACATGTCTCAGATAATGAATTTGTTGAGCCCAAAATCTGTGGCAACATTGGTAATGATGATGACACCTCAAACAATCCTCCATGAACCACCACCGAAACTGGCCAAAGCAGTGAACTACCTAGAGGCCAGTCAGATATGGTTCTAAAATCAAGACGCTGACATCGTCCAAACCCTCAAAGTCAGAACTTTGCTAGAAGCCATCAGTCCATGCCAAGAAGCAGGCCACACTAGACAACTTTTTTTTTAAGAAGTCATGGAAATCAAAGTTATGTAACCAGAATGCATGTTAAATTTGTGCTCTGCATGATGATTAGTTTACCTAATTTCATGTTTCCTTCAGTATTACAAAATCAGAAGCCAGCGTTAGTTTTACCAGCAATTAACAAATGCTTTGGTAATAATGGTGAAAGTAATTTTTTTTTTGCCTCCAAGTTTTACGTTGTCTTTACATACTGGTGTTTTTACATACTGAAATTGCTTCTTTGTGCATATTTATTTGCGAACATCAAACTAATTTTTTTTTTTAAATAACTGCTTTTCTGATTAGAACCATACAATACAATAATGGTACACCAAGTGTTGTTTTCTTCACAAACCTTTGGATAGACTGGCTGGAAATGGGAAAATTTAACTCATTAACTACCGCAAGCCGCTGTCAGCGGCTCGCAAAATAATCACATTTGGACCGCAAGCCGCTCAGAGCGCCAATCTAATTTTAGTAATAAAACGAATGAAAAATGTACTGAAACACTCTCTGATCTTCTTCTTCTTCTTCGATCCTTAACCACCGACCGTCAAAGCAGTCAGTGGCCATCACGCCTAGTGGCGTCTTGTAGGGCAACAACAAATTGATTCCACTTTGCACGGTCGGTGGCCATCCTTCGTACAGTGCCCCAACTCTGGTTCATTCTTTGCATCTCAGCCTCCACAGTCCTCCGCCAAGTTGTTTTTGGTTGGCCTCTCTTTCGCTTTCCTTCAGGGGTCCAAAGCATAGCTGTTCTTGTGATGGCATCGGGGTCTCTTCTGAGGACATGACCAACCCAGCTCCAGCGTCTGCCAGCTATGATGGTATGCATGTCCTCTTGCTTGCTACGAGTAAGCAGATCTTGGTTGGTGATGGTATTCGGCCAAAAGATTCGATGAATTTTTCTTAGGCATGTTGTGTGAAAAGAGGACAATTTTGACATTTCCTTCTCTGTAACTCTCCAGCATTCCGCACCATAGAGAAGCACAGAAAGCACGCAACTCTGGTATAATCTTAATTTTGTGCTTGTGCTGTATTGGGAGGACTTCCAGATGTTATTTAGGCTAAAGAAGGCTGTTCTTGCCTTATTCATTCTGATGTTGATGTCTTTGCCTGCCCCACCGTCTGGTGTTACTATGCTTCCTAGGTATGTGAAGGTATTTGTCTGTACCAGTTGCTGATTCCTTACTGATATGGGCTCAGGGTTGCTCACATTGAGCGTCATGACCTCAGACTTCTTTAAATTGATGTTCAAGCCCACCTGCTGGCTAAATTTATTAAGTCTGTCCGTTTTTTCCTGGATGTGTTGATGTGAATGTGCCAGCAGTGCAATGTCATCTGCATATTCCAGATCTTCCAATGTTGAAAATGTAGTCCATCTTATTCCTCTTGGACTGCCCTCTGTTGTCTGGCGCATCACCCAGTCTATGACTGTTAAAAATAGAGTGGTTGATAAGGGGCATCCCTGTCGTACTCCTGTCTTCACCTCGAAGGTTAGGTTGCTCTGCCCAACACTACACGTAAAGTTGGCATAGAGGCTTTTTATGATTGACACTATGCAGCTTGGAATTCCATAAGCCCTCAGTATTTTCCATAAACTGTCCCTATGTATGCTGTCAAAAGCCTTTTCAAAATCAACAAAATTTATGTAAAGCTGTCTTTGCCATTCTGAGCACTGCTCTATAATGTTCCTGAGAGTGAATATATGGTCTACACATCTTCTGTTCTTTCTAAATCCTGCTTGTTCTTTCCTCAGTTTGTAGTCTACTGCCTTTGAAATTCTCTGTATAATTATCCTGCCTAGTATTTTGCTGGGAACTGAGAGAAGAGTGATTCCTCTCCAATTATTGCAGTCTGAAAGATCTCCCTTCTTGGGCAATTTGACAATTATTCCTTTGTTCCACTCTGATGGTGTTGTCCCCGTTTTCCACACTTGTGCAAATAGTGGTTCTAATAGTTCTGCTGCTAGCTCAGGGTCTGTCTTAAATAGCTCTGCATTTAAGTTATCATGGCCCGGAGCTTTACCGTTCTTTAACCCTTTGATTGCTGTGATGATTTCTTCTTTTCGTGGAATGTCTGTGTTTACATCTAGATCGTTTTCAGCCTCAGGAACATTCAATTGTGTCTCTGGTATTTCCTTGTTCAGAGTTTCTCTAAAGTGCTCTGCCCATCTTGTTTCCTGTCCCTCTGCTGTCTTGATGAGATTTCCTTGCTTATCTCTTACTAATGTAATATTGTTTGCACCTTGTTTTCCGCTGATGAATTTAGTTATTTTGTATACTGTGCTTTGTTCATTTCTCAGTGCTGCCTCTTCTGCCTGTTTTGCAAGATCGTCTAGGAAATTCCTTTTGTTGGCTCGGGTTTGGCGTTTAACTTCCCTGTCCAGTTGACTGTACTGTTCGCTATATAGTTGCTTTGACCTGGGGGACTTCGCTTCTGTTTTCTTTCTTTTAATTTCTTTTCTCATCTTTAACTCTCTGATCTGGTTCGAGATTTTAAGTTGCCACCGGAAAACAAATTCCCAAAGCATGGTTGATGTAGAACACTGGAAAACTGATATTATGTTCATATTTTTCAGCGTTTTGGGTTAGTTACCAAATCATGTAAAACTTTACCGTGGCACCTAGTGATAGGACTGCAAAAAATGCGTGTACATCTCGTCTAACGGCTGAATAGGATAAAAACGTGTTTCAACAATTGACTGATAGATCTAGCGACGAGGACAAGAGTGAAAACGGTGTGCACATTGATTGAAATTGTGAATTTGATAGAGATGGGGCGCAAGCAGTTATAATTGTGAAAATATTGCAAGTCCTCAGTCATCGGAGGGCCGTTAAATAGCAAAAACCTCTATTAGAGTTACAACCGGTGTTTCTAGTATTTCCAGGATCGTCGGACCTGCTGAATGGTTAGAGTGCTTATCTCGTGCAGCAAAGTTACCAGGTCCCAGCATCAAAACTGGTTGTCACGCTCCAGTCTACCCTTCTGTAAATGGGTACCTTTGCTCTCGGATTAGGAAAAGCAGAAGCAGTGAGGAAAGGGATGGGAAGATGCTGGTAATGGGTAAAGCACACAATGAGGAAACCTATTGATAGCTTTACAGCAAAGTCCTTGCTCTGGAATCCTCTGGGTGAGAAGATAAAGAACACATGGCAAAGAGAACTGGAGACAGAAACGAAAGGAATGAAAAAAATCGTTGAAAGACCTTAAGTTGATAGTACAAGACTGGAAGACCTTAAGTTGATGGTACAAGACTGGAAGACCTTAAGTTGATGGTACAAGACTGGAAGACCTTAAGTTGATGGTACAAGACTGGAAGACCTTAAGTTGATGGTACAAGACTGGAAGACCTTAAGTTGATGGTACAAGACTGGAAGACCTTAAGTTGATGGTACAAGACTGGAAGGCCTATGCTCCTTGGGGAGCTGACGGCTGAAGACAATGAGGTTTTGGCCAGGTTTTGGTATCAACCGTTCTTCATTTGCTGAAGAGCCAGGGTATCTTGTTATCTTGTCATCACACTTTTGTTTCTTTAATGAGTAGTGCTTTCGTGCAGCAATATATTATTCTGTTTTTCCTGCTAATTTAATCACATTTCTTATAATTAATTACATTATAATAGCTGCAAACCAGACTGACAATGCTAGAATCTACTTATAATTAATTACATTATAATGGCTACGTACCAAACTGACAATGCTAGAATCTACTTAAATTAATTACATTATAATGGCTACATACCAAACTGACAATGCTAGAATCTACTTATAATTAATTACATTATAATGACTACATACCAAACTGACAATGCTAGAATCTACTTGTAATTAATTACATTATAACGGCTACATACCAAACTGACAATGCTAGAATCTACTTACAATTAATTACATTATAACGGCTACATACCAAACTGACAATGCTAGAATCTACTTACAATTAATTACATTATAACGGCTACATACCAAACTGACAATGCTAGAATCTACTTATAATTAATTACATTATAATGACTACATACCAAACTGACAATGCTAGAATCTACTTACAATTAATTACATTATAATGGCTACATACCAAACTGACAATGCTAGAATCTACTTACAATTAATTACATTATAATGGCTACATACCAAACTGACAATGCTAGAATCTACTTACAATTAATTACATTATAATGGCTACATACCAAACTGACAATGCTAGAATCTACTTACAATTAATTACATTATAATGGCTACATACCAAACTGACAATGCTAGAATCTACTTACAATTAATTACATTATAATGGCTACATACCAAACTGACAATGCTAGAATCTACTTACAATTAATTACATTATAATGGCTACATACCAAACTGACAATGCTAGAACCTACTTACAATTAATTACATTATAATGGCTACATACCAAACGGACAATGCTAGAATCTACTTACAATTAATTACATTATAATGGCTACATACCAAACTGACAATGCTAGAATCTACTTACAATTAATTACATTATAATGGCTACATACCGAACTGACAATGCTAGAATCTACTTACAATTAATTACATTATAATGGCTACATACCAAACTGACAATGCTAGAATCTACTTACAATTAATTACATTATAATGGCTACATACCAAACTGACAATGCTAGAATCTCTGCTAATGTTTTCAAAGAACCTGCTGTTACCCATCATCATTTTCCTGTTTGCTCCTTATGGAGCATAGAGCCACCACTACAACTGTCCCCCTTGCAGGCAGCCTGCACGAAGCAGGCACATGTGCTAGCAGTGGTGGTTTATATGACAATTTGTTTTACATGATGAGGTTGTCAGCCTCATGGAGCACCTCATGTTAGTCACCTCGTATGACATGGCTGAGGGTGCAGTAGTTCTGTTCTTTCTGTTTCAGCGCGCCCCCCCCCCCCCCCCCCCCCGCAAACTACATGGAGCAGTTACCCAATGGTGACACTAAATCATGGGGCAAAATAATCAGTACTCAGTTTTTGCTCAGTCAACAGATGAAGTGAATGCTGTATCAACTGACAAGATAACCTGTTGAGTCGAGGATCATTTTTTAACACTGGAAAATATGAGAAACTGTCAGCTTATAATCAAGTAAATACAGTAATGAAACAGCATATAAGGTGTGTGCAACAGTTCTTCTTCAAGTACCATGCCAGGTAGCGTAGCGGATCATGTCTCTCCACCACTTTCTGTCTACAGTTCTATTGATTAATTCTGTTGTTGACATCTTTCCACGCCATGACATCAAACTGTACAGTGTCTTCTCTCTTTGTTGTCCTCTGTCTCTTTTCCTACAGTCTTTCCTGTTGCCACGATATACTCATTACTCCAGCTTCCTCCTTCTCATACCATTCCCAAAGAAAGTGGACTGTTTCCTTAGCGCCATGCCCTCCTTATTTGAGCTGTCCGGGCTATTTTTAACATTCTTCTGTAAAACATCTCTGTGGCCTCCATTGCTTTTCCTACTTGTTTACTAATTGTCCATGACTCACTTCTGTATGTCAGGATTGGTTCTATATAACACTGAAGAACTCTCTGTGCACAGTTAGAGTTTAAAAAAAATAATTAGTTTTTTGTTTTACATTTCACCAATTTCGTATGTAAAATTTGACCGTTTTAATGTATTTTCTCCAATGGAGAGAATATTTCTAGAGCAGGTTCTTAATATTTTCTGTGTATATTATTACCCCCTGTGGTAGCCATTAAGGCCATAATTGCCACTTCCCATTTAAAAAAAGGAAGGAAAAATAAAACTCGTGAACAACATTTTAAAAATTCATATTTTATTGAAGCAATAACTGACAGACGACACAATATTTTATGGATCAATTGTATATGTTGGATACAAGGCAAGCCATTAATGTCAATGATGACGTTTTAAAGCTGAAAATTGAGCAAAAACTTTCATGTGAACCTTGTACTACCCACAGTAAACATGTAAACTTCATTGAATGTGTGGGGGTGAACATGTGACAACAGGAGTAAACAATCAGGGTGCTGTATTCTGAAACCTGTTACTCATTTATTTGTCACACTGTAGTTCCATTATAACGTGGAATCACTTATACCATGGTTAGGGGTTGGACCCCAATTTTGTCAATTGCCTCCCTTTCCATTGCTTTTAGTTTGAACAATTCATGAATTGATCCATCACATTTCCCAGTTTGGTGAATGTATTACCCTGTTAAAGTTGTTGATTGTTTTGTCCCTTACAGGTCTCATGAAGTGATAAGTACAGCTGCTACCTATAACTTATAGGTCATTTTTGTTAAAAATTAAGATTTTTTGGGGGGGGCTTTTTAAAAAAAATTGTAAATCCGCGTTATACTGGGTCCACAGTTTGCTGTTAATAAGCAACATGTATAGTAAACAACAGGCATATAGAATAAATACTATTTTTCACAAACTGTAAAATGAATATCCAATATTGTATGGCCTTGTGTCACGATCAAATGGGTTGTCCACTACTGTACTGGAAGGAGCAGACAAAAAGGTACGCTGGGCAGAAATAAAAGTCAGAAATGGACAGAGACTGGCACAAAGACAGACAATTGTAGAAACAAATAATAAAGTGTACAACAAAATATGATGTACCAGCAATTACCTAGGTTACAGGAAGAAGAGTGTTGGTATGTCTTGCTTCTAACACCGTTTTTAAGCTTTCATTGCCATCAACATTAATAGCTAAGTTGTTCTTGATGATCTTATCTTTAATACATTGAGTTCATAGTTCAAAAAGGTAGGGAAGGATCCTGTTACATGCCCCATTCAGGCATACTGGGAATATAGAGTTAGGTCCCTATTTTCTTGACCATACAGCGCATTAAAGGTGATGTGATCTGCATCACACTGGCCATCTTTAACCTTAATGTCCCAATTCATGAGGCTGGGTTGACTCTGGAGCCAACTGCGGTCTAAAAAATTCCACCTCAACCCGGGATGTGGGAAGTCAGTGCACTAACTATGGCTTTTCTCCCATTAAGCAGGTGTTTTTTTTGTTTTTTCTGTTCAGTTTACTGACATTCACAACATTGTGTGGGAGAGAACACGGAGAAGACAGCTCAAGACAGAAATGAAAATGGAAGGACTTGATTTGATGGCACACTACATGCATGGAGGCATATCTGGAGTCATTCTTATATGACCACCAGCTATGCACAATGCCATACATAGTATGTAGATTTGGATGTGAACCTCTGTCTATGAGGTTAATTATACCTTCATTAACTTTTGAAATCATCCACACACTTCCAGGGATTCTCCCTGTCGTGAAACATGTTGAGAACCAATTTATTGCACACTAAGCTTGGAGGAGTCATTTGAGCCCCAGATGTAACTGTGGCTTGTACCTGCATGCAAGAGGATCTCACTATGGACCCCATGATAGGCAGGAGTAGCTGAGAAGTGGTTCTGTGTAGAACGTGACGATTCCTTGGAGAGCTCAGAACCAGAGCACAGTATTTTAGCTCTGCATATTTGGACAGCCCCCTTGGATTGCGGGAAATGCACAGTATGCCACACGCTTCTTCCTCCTAGCTTTGGACCAGATGTGATGATCCTTTAAAAGCAGGCCAAGCAGGAGAAACTGGAGCTCATGACTTCAACTCAACACGTTTCGGAATGGCAAAAAAGACACAGGAAAAGCCTAGCTCTACAGTGTAGATAATACCAAGAAGTCTTCAACTTGGTATTGGCTGCAAAAGAGCAGAAAGTTCAACAGCCCTAGTTCAACAACAACAGCACGCTACAGCAGGAGCTGGCACGTGTTTGTTGAAAACAATGGCTCCTTGGTTCGGCTAATTAATGAATGTGTGAGAACAATAGAAATAACTGAGGGTCCAGGAACCTGAAGTTTAAGAGAGGCACAGAGTTACTTATATCAGTAAGATTGGCAATTGATAATGTAGGATGCCACAAGTATCATGGCTATGTGAATGTGAATTTGCTTGTACTTTACTACACTTTTCATTTCTATTGGTGCCTTGACGTAAGATAATCCAATATTTGTTACATGAAAATATGTGGTTATTTTGTTTCCTTTGATTTTAATTAATGATAATCTTTCATGGAGTCAAATTAATGCAGCTGTCAACAAAATGTGATTACAATTCCACACAGAATTAACTTTTGATGCTGAACTGAGAGAATGTCATCAAGGGAAAATAAAAAGATATAAATGGTTGAGAATAATATTTTGATCATATGTTTTCAGAAAATCAGTTTTGCTGTGACATCACTCCTTGATGCTGTGGCATTACTCTTTGATTCCAGAGATTGTAAAATGTCTTAAAGCTGCATTTATAGCTGGATAGACTGGAGCATGACACTAATAGGTTTTGAACATATCACTGTGCCGCAAGAGGTAAATGCTATAACCACTCTGCCAATAAATGAATGCTCAGTAAAGTTTCAAAACTGCAGCTTTTGGTTCAACATATGATACCACAAGATGGTGTCAAACATATACTTGAAAAAAAGTAAAGTTCATTACAGATGGAATGCTTCAGAGGAAGGATGGTTGAGGACATAACAAAATCCTATAGAAACGTACAGATGGTAGTCATCGGCACATGCAATGTATAAACACTATATCTGCCCATGATTTTAGCAGCAGAAAAGAAGGAAAAAAACTAACTGAATCATCTGACAATAAATATTCATATCAATATATGATAATAACATCATATCATATAATAACTGAATCTTATTCATGGCAAAAACATCTGATCATGTGATTATCAAAAGCATAATATTAGATTATATAATTATATCACAACAATTAAGCTGTTAATTACAAGGACTGTGAATTAAAATAACAAAGTGCTTCATGTTAACATCTTTGCTTAAATTACAAGTTGTAGAAGGGACAGAAAATATGTTATCATTTCCACTATTATCAAAAACATCAAAATCAAAATCTGGCTAAGATGAAATAAAAACCATCAAACCTAAAGGTTTTTTATATTTGGACATGTGCCCTAATATAATCAACTAGGTTGAAACGCCAAAACGAGGCAAAATTTTATTTTTTTTAAAAAGAAATAAGAATGCAGCAGTTACTGAGTAAGAACTTGGGAAATAACAAGGATTAAAAAAAAGGCACCTGTATGATGCATTGTATAAGCATCTCCACTGTGATATGTTAAGAACATTGGAAACTTAACTTCAGCAAGTATTAAAATTGGCATCCCAAATCCCCCAAAATGTCAGAAATTGCCCAAACTGTGATATAAAACTGAATACCCGAGGACTAGAATGGAACCAGGCCATGAGGAAGACAGCCGATAGGATAGTATGGTGCTCTCTCTCTTCCAAACCTCTACACCTCACGGTAGACTAAGTAAGTAAACTGATATAAAAGTAGCCTACCAAAACTTTCTATGTTCAGTTTTTGGGCATTTAGATTAAAGGATATAGACCTGTAGATATAAAGCAATATATGCTTTCCACGCTTGAACAAAACAGTTTAGGGTACCAAGAAAACAGCAGGAAATAAAAATCAACTAACAGAATAGGTGGAAGTATACTAAGAAGTGTCAACAAACACAAGCTATAAGAATTAAGTAGCACTGATTTCCACAATTTCTGACAGCAAACGGTGATAATAAGGGAAGAAAGGATCTCACATGGAATTCTGATTTGGCCACAGATTAACTTCCACTGTCACATACGGCAACATACTGAACAAATGTTGGTATGCCTATATGGGTGTAAACATGGTCATTATCTAAAACATCAGATAGAAAGATCACAAAGTATGAGATGAAATCCTTGAAAAAAAGCTACAAGTATGCGTCATAACAAAAATAGCCTGTCCAGCCCAAATGAACTATGATGTTAGACCTGGCCAGACGGTGCAGTGCTGAGGCAGAAGCCATGCGGGCTATTGCATGGACCTGGAGAGAACTGTGGGCTTTGTCCTGGTGATAGGTCTGCAGATCTAACATGACCAGTGACCCAAATGCAGAAATAAGAACAAATAAAATAATGGACAGTGCAGACCATTAACATAAACCTTCAACAGCAGACTACGACAGAAGCCTTCAACTGAGGTAGGGTAAAAGGACTGCTGACATTAGATATTCGTGAAATTCTCAGGAAACACAGTCTGGTGTTAGTGGGTGCACATATCCTGGACAAGACTGTATATATCATCTTGTGTAAAGTACTCGAGTACATTCTGTAAAACAGATCAACTATGTACAAATGTGCATAACATGACACACGAAAGACACTTGATTTAATTCTGTTAAAATCTCACAATATTCATAACAATATTCTTGACATTTCCAGAAATGAAAAATAGAATGAACAAAATATGGAATGAACTAGTTACCTTGCTTGATTGCATTTCCTAACAAAAACAAATTTTCTCCTGAAAAAGGCATTTTTTATTTACAGGTTTATTCTCACCCATTTTAATATTCTCTCCGAAAAATGACTCGTTTAAGTTCATGATAAAAACTTTGTTTAAATGCTAAAGGTAAATGACAAAATATAATCTCTCAGTTTTACAGAGGCATAAAAAAGCAAATTCCGTATGCACAACAACACACGAGTTGTAAGGGACACACAAAAAAAAACCGAAAAAGTTAAAAAAAAATCCAAAAAAAAAAAATCAGCAGAATCAATTCTTGAGACACTCTGAATTTCCTCAAGAACTTGAAGCTGGAATATGAGAACCACAATGGTGTGTTTTCAGTTTTCTCAACCAGAAAATGCCTGTTGGAGGCAGATATTAGGTCGTTCATTTAAATGACTTTAATTTATGTAACCTTAATATATGTCAATTCGTTTCACCTTGGTATTCTTTAATCACAAATATTCCTTCACTTTTAGCAGCAGACTGACAGCAGGGCCTTGTCCAACTCATCTGAGGGAGAAACTATGGCAACGATAGAAACCTGAGACAGATGTCCAACTTACTGAGAGAAATATTATCATCACCCTGTGTCGTGTCGTGTGAAGCATGGACCCACTACAGCAGCTTGTCCCCAAAGGACCACAGCAATAAGGGCCCATTCTCTCCTGAGGGCCCACAGCAATGGGTGGGGGGGCAGCCTAGCCTCCATCTGTGTCCGATGGGTGGTTAGGGGCCAATGACTTATTGCCTGGGGGGGGGGGGGGGGCAGATCACCCTCAGTCCTACCCTGGTTCAGATGCATTCTATTGTTGTAAATAAGTCACTGTTTGGTACTAGTGTGTTAAAATGGCAGTAGATAACAGAATGTGTAGTTATTAGACCCCCACTACACCAAAATAGATAGATCCCTCTCCTATCACACAAATCAAATCGTGATTTTAATTTTAAATGCTCTTATGTTTCTCTGCCCCCCTCCCATCCCCCCCCCCCCCCCCCCCCCCCCCCCCCAAACACGTTTTTTTTCTTTCTCTATTTATCAAGATATCTCAGACTAATGTGGTATAATGTGAAAATAAAAGTAGGAAATGATTACTGATGACAAGTAATATAAATCAGGATAATGAAGTAAACAGGTCATATGACATATAGTGTATTGGGTAGGGTAATTGAAATAAGCAGCATATTGTACATGGTTAGTACTATACTGGGGAATGGTAGGAAATATGAAAGCAAATCTTCACTGGCAAAAGGCAAGAAACATTAGAGTTTCAAATCAATATGGCAAACTGATTTCATGCAACTGTGCGATATCAAAAATATGACCTTGCTAGTTCCGTTAAGCACAGAACCTACCAGTAATGATGGTGGTAAGCATGAAAGCTCTGATCATTACTGCTTATGTTAAATATCTCCACAATTTAATAGTCATTATCATTATAGCAAAATTATTCTCATGGTTACAAGTGAATATTCCCTTTTCAAACGTGATAAAAAGTGTAGGTAAAAAAAAAAAAATAAATAACTGTTGTGAGAATCTGACCCTGGATCGGGCAAGAAATTGTTCAGAAAAGGCATACAGATGGAAGATGTTCAATAAAAAAAAATTTCAACTAATATCAAAAAGAAAACACTCTGTCTATTCAACTGTAGCTGTGTCTGGAGGTGCCCCACATAATGCCCCGGGGTCTCAGAGGAGACACAGAAAGAATACACTGCTCCCTCAGATGTGTCGTAAGAGGCATCAAACAGGAGGATGTAAATGGGTCTGGCAATCTCATCACGTACAACAAATTTCTACAGAAACCCCTGCTGTAAGTGCCCATGATGCTTCAGTGTAGGCTTCCTGTAAGGGGGTCGGCTGCGGTGGTGGCTCCATGCTCCATAGGGAGAAAAAGGAACATGATGATGATGATAATGTGTTGATGATGATGATGATGTGTTGATAATGATAATGTGATGATGATGATGTGTTGATGAACTAAAGATGAAAACTACGGTAAAAAGGTAGTGGTAGTACCATAGCAGATACTGCTGTAGGGGAGTGAAGTGTTGGAGACTTCACTGACCTATATCCAGCTTTATGAAGTGGGGTGACCAGTTCCCTTTGTTCCTGTCTTTGCCTTACCTAACACAAGATCACAGTCAGGTACCCATTTACAGCTGGGGTAATACTACCAGGTTTCGATCCTGGAACCTGGTACTATGCCGTGAGAGGAAAGTACTCTAACTGATTAGCCAATCGGACGCTTCATTATAAAATCCACAAATACAGAGTGCTCAGTGATGTGCACCAACATGCACTTTCTCTTTAAGAAGAGGTCGTAAATTGAGCTAAAGTATTACAAGCATAACTTATGAAGAGGCAAAGAGTTTTGTCGGCAGCAGACACAAGAGCAAATGGGAAGCATAACCTCCAGGCCACCAGAAGAATGATGCATATTTCCAGCTCAGCAGAAGTGAATAAATGGTAATCTTCAGACTTCACAGAGGCCACAACAGTTTTGGACACCTTCTATTCAACAAGCTAAAGATAGGAACTACTGATGAGTGTAACTACTGTGGCACTAATAAAATCACTTCATAACGTCTGAAGAAAGTGCCCCAAATAAAGCTTATATGGCCTTCACCTACCATTCCTGGACAAACTTTACAGAGATACCAACAACCTCAGGATGATCACTGCTTTCATCAAGCTGATGTCTGAAATTTTATGAAGATGAACATCTTGAAGAAGTCAGAAATTGACTGACTAGTGGATGAATTATGTTTTTTTAAAGGGGTGTTGAGTTTTCCAAAAATCCACATTCACTGTCCTAACCACATGGTTATATTTATCTCATTAATAAAGCTATCTATAACACATTGTTCACAGACAAGCATCCTGTCTGAAAATGAATAATTTAGATTCTGTTTAAAACATTCACGTGAAAGATATCAGGTCCCTTCCTTAAAAAACATAAAATACTGAATGTTTGTAGCAACAATATACAATGTGTTACGGGTAAAAATAGAAAATGGCACAAAGTCTTTCCAGGTAAAGTGCACATTAAGCAAAACAGCTGGTTTATTCAGGAAAAGTGTCAGTTTGGATAATGATAGTTCCTCCTCTCACTTAACGATCATGGGTAGCACAGTGTTGCGTACGCTTACCCCAACCCTAACTCTTTCCAGAGTAAAATGATTTTATTTCAAAATATCTTCCTACCATTTACATTCAAACCAGACAAGTGCCAGTAGAACAAGAGATGAGAAGATGCTGGTGATGGATAGGACACACATTGAGGAAACATGTTGATAGCATTACAAGGCAGTCCTTGTTCTGGAATACCCAGGGCACGAGAGGCACAGGTAGACCAAAAATCACATGGAGAAGAGAACTGGAGACAGAAGTGAAAATGATGAGGAAGATGTGGAAAGAACTTGAGCTGATGGCACGGGACAGGAAGACTTGGCGTGTGTTTGTTGAAGGCCTATGCTCCTTGGGAGCTAAAAGGTATTGATTGATTGACATTGACTTGACCCAGCGGATAATAAATCAATATTACACACATAAAGGTATGGTTCAGGCACTCGTGAGAAATAAAGAAGTAGAAAATAGACAACAGAAAAACAAAAGAACTGATAGGCTCACTGGAGAATCGAACCCAGGACCATCAGAACGGTAACCTTGCCTAGCTATGGAAGTGAATCACACTATCCTCGCTGCCAACTAGGCACCACAGGGGAGGTTGGTAAGAAAGCAGATTACCCGGGTAAAGCTGAAAATCATTATCTGATTCTTACTTTACCCAGCTGTTTTTGTCTATGCACGCTTATACCTGAGTAAACTTGGACTTATCCTGTTTTCTAGCTCTACCCATAACATATAAAATGCCTCATGGTACTTAGACGGAACACAGCCGATAGGTGTCCTATCTTTTGCCAGATTCTGCTGATCCCATAGGTGGTGGTTCCTGGTACGTCGGAGCCTGGTACTGTGGAGGCTCGCTGGGTCTTCCATATACACTTGTGATACCTGGACTACTTTCAATGTTATCATAGGGGCCATGACCTGGACCAAATCTGGATGAATCTGTAAGATGGAAGTTTGAACAAATATTCTGTTACTGAAGAATACACTTACCAGAACAGAATACCTTTACTATGACAGCTTTCATTTTAGACAGCAAGATACAGTGTGGCTATCACATTTAGAAAAATAGTCAGCTATTTATAAACCTCTATAACAGGGGTTCCCAACCTGGGGTATCATCATCATAATCTGCCATCTCCACAACGACGGTTGGTTGTAATGGATCTCCAACGTCTTCTGTCTTGATGGTGCACTCTGATAGAATCTTTCCTGTCCATCTCTTGATGTTATCCCACTTATACAGACATTGTCCCATAGAAGAGACACAAAAACCATGATCCAGATGGAAAAGTACAACAGTATGCCAATGCACCCAATGAAGGCAAGACTAGATGATCTGGCATTGGGACGTCTAAAGCGTAGCAGCTTTGTGCATCGGGGAAAAGACTTAATAAGACAGCATCAAGAAGACCTATCCATGAAGACAACACCACTGAAGCCCACCCTATACCCTGTACCATGGGAGCAGGCCAGCAGTGCCCTCCAAATTAATACATCAGTCAGTGGTCTCACAAGTGGATGTGAGTATAATGATCTGCAAAAACGAACTGCTACATTGAGTATGATCCAAGAAAGCTATCCCGATCAATCATGGATACATGCCTATACAGATGGATCAGCAACTAATGCTGTTAGGAATGGAGGTGCTGGTATCTTTATCTCATATCCTGACAACCACTATGAGACTAGGCACATTCCCACTGGTAAATTCTGTTCCAACAATACAGCTGAGGTTCAAGCTCTAGAGCAAGCTGCAAATATGATTTATAACACCAACTCTGACTGCCACCAGGTAGTCATCCTCACAGATGCACTGTCTGTCCTGCAAGCTCTCAAGGGTGGTAAACTCCCGCATCTGAGAAATGAACTAAACAAGGTAGCTGCCAAAAAGAGAACCATACTTCAGTGGGTACCATCTCATTGTGGTGTACCCGGAAATGAAAAGGCAGATAAACTTGCAAAAAAATGGAGGAGAATGTGAACAAGAAGATAATGAAGTCACATACTTTGAGAAAAAAGAGAGCTATCCAGACTATCAGAAGAGAACAGAACCAACCCAAAGACGACTATCACACTCTTGACCGGCAGGGACAGATAACTATTTTTCGACTCAGGACAGGGCATAACAAACTGAATAAACACATGCACAAGCTACGATTGTCTGCTTCACCACTGTGCACATGTGGATTAAACGAACAAACTGCTGAGCATGTTCTACAGGACTGTCCTCTGTATGACCAGTTAAGAAAGATATACTGGCCCAATGACTCAACACTAAACTCAAAGCTATATGGAGTTAAAGAGGAACTTCAAACAACAGTCGAATTCATCATGAGAACTCGTCTGACGGTGTAATCATCAAAGATGCGATCGCAAGAAGAAGAAGAATCCCACTTATAGCGCTGTCTTCCCCTTGCATGTTTGTCTTTAACTCTCCCTTCTATTATGGTCTTCTGCAAGGTGTTGTCTTTTTATGTGGCCAAAATATTTTAGCTGCCTAACTTTGATCTCCTTCAATAGTTCTCTTTTCATACCTAGATTTTCTAGGACCTCCTTATTTGTTTTCTTCTCTTTCCATGACCTGGGGTATATGTTCCCCAAAAGAGGTATGAGAAGCTTGTCAAGGGGGTATAAGGAATATTTTATAATTATATTAACCTATTGAAATATTCCAGAAACAGTGGGAGTTAGTGACTTAAAAGTTGTGGATCAGAGAAAGTACATCGAGTGTTGTTCTTGACTAAATCCAAAACAAGATACAAACTGGAGGCTGCAGTATTCTCTTTCAAAAAGTGTACCAAGAATACGATGTTGGTTGACAAGAATTAGAATCAAGAATCAAGTATGTGACCGTGCTCAGTGAAGAATTTAACACTTTTAAGATAGAAAAAAATGTCATGTAGCAAATAAAATTATATTTATAGAAAATTAATTGATATGTTTATTTATTTTCTTAAACACATATATATATATATGGTTCACTGTAGAATTTGTTTCCTCTCATACTGAATGGGGTAACAGGACTGAAAAGGTTGGAACTCCCTGCTCTACATGCTTTATAAACTCAACGAACACTTCCAATACCTAAACTGACAGGAGGAGAGGCATTGGCAGCCCATAATGATGATATGGAAACACGGAATGGGCACACATTCAAACTACATCTCCAGCAGATAAAATTTCTCCCCCCCCCCCCCCCCCAAAGTTGACACAATTCATGGCCACACTCAGTTACTTACCAAAGCCTGGGATACCAGCGTTGAATTCTGAACCAGTAACTCTACTTTGGTAGACGCGAAACAAGAAAAACGTGGACACTGGTTTCAGTATCAGATTTGTAATGCACATACTGAGATTTAGGTCAAGGCTGGTTTTTAATGTCAGAACAAAATTACTGTGTATTAAGTTTCTTCCAACCCACAATAAGTGTTACAAGTTATATACTTGTATTAACAAGATAGGACATACACTGAGGACAGCTGGTGATAGTTGTATACGGTAACTGACAAGATAGGACATACACTGAAGACAGCTGGTGATGGTTGTATACGGTAACTGACAAGATAGGACATACATTGAGGACAGCTGGTGATAGTTGTATACGGTAACTGACAAGATAGGACATACATTGAGGACAGCTGGTGATAGTTGTATAGGGTGACTGACAAGATAGGACCTACATTGAGGACAGCTGGTGATAGTTGTATAGGGTAACTGACAAGATAGGACATAGTGGGTGGGTATATTGAAGGTCTATGCTCTCCAGAGAGGTGTGGTGTAATGAAAGATTAAATAATTGACTGAGGGGACTGGTGTTGGTGGCAGCTGTCAACTGCGGCTGGTGTTGGTGACAGCTGTCAACTGTGGCTGGTGTTGAGGACAGCTGTCAACTGTAGCTGGTGTTGGGGACAGCTGTCAACTGTGGTTGGTGGCAGCTGTCAACTGTGGCTGGTGTTGGGGAATCTGTCAACTGTAGCTAGTGTTGGGGACAGTTGTCAACTGCAGCTAGTGTTGGGGACAGCGGTCAACTGTGACTGGTGTTGGTGGCAGCTGTCAACTGCGGCTGGTGTTGGTGACAGCTGTCAACTGTGGCTGGTGTTGAGGACAGCTGTCAACTGTAGCTGGTGTTGGGGACAGCTGTCAACTGTGGTTGGTGGCAGCTGTCAACTGTGGCTGGTGTTGGGGAATCTGTCAACTGTAGCTAGTGTTGGGGACAGTTGTCAACTGCAGCTAGTGTTGGGGACAGCGGTCAACTGTGACTGGTGTTGGGGACAGCTGTCATCTGTGACTGGTGTTGGGGACAGCTGTCAACTGTGACTGGTGTTGGGGACAGCTGTCATCTGTGACTGGTGTTGGGGACAGCTGTCAACTGTGGCTGGTGTTGGGGACAGCTGTCAACTGTGGTTGGTGTTGGGTACAGCTGTCAACTGTGCCATGTTGGGGACAGCTGTCAACTGTGGCTGGTGTTGGGGAATCTGTCAACTGTAGCTGGTGTTGGGGACAGTTGTCAACTGCAGCTAGTGTTGGGGACAGCGGTCAACTGTGACTGGTGTTGGGGACAGCTGTCAACTGTAGCTGGTGTTGGGAACAGCTGTCAACTATGACTAGTGTTGGGAACAGCTGTCAACTGTGTCCAGTGATGGGGACAGCTGTCAACAGTAGCTGATGTTGCAGTAATGTGGTTGTGGTGTGGATGCAATGTAGTTTTCATGTGAGAGTTTATGTGGTTCTAGTGTGGCTGTGTATAATGTGTAATTGTAACACGATTCTGGTGTGGTTCCAGTGCATCTGCTACAAATGGTTGCTATGTACTTGTAAGATGGTTGAGGTGTTGATATAGTAATACCCTGGTTAGTACTCAGAATATGTACTAAGAAAGTGCAGCGCTGAGTGAAACAGAGCTAAATGGGGTCATTACAACATTTGCATAAATTGAGATGCATTGCTGATATTATTTTCAACCTGAGATACATAATGCAGCAATCCATGCATGTATAACACACACTAACAGTATAATAAATGATGGATTATGAATATCTTCTTCTTCGATCCTTAACCACCGACCGTCAAAGCAGTCAGTGGCCATCACGCCTAGTGGCGTCTTGTAGGGCAACAACAAATTGATTCCACTTTGCACGGTCGGTGGCCATCCTTCGTACAGTGCCCCAACTCTGGTTCATTCTTTGCATCTCAGCCTCCACAGTCCCCTCCGCCAAGTTGTTTTTTGGTCGGCCTCTCTTTCGCTTTCCTTCAGGGGTCCAAAGCATAGCTGTTCTTGTGATGGCATCGGGGTCTCTTCTGAGGACATGACCAACCCAGCTCCAGCGTCTGCCAGCTATGATGGTATGCATGTCCTCTTGCTTGCTACGAGTAAGCAGATCTTGGTTGGTGATGGTATTCGGCCAAAAGATTCGGTGAATTTTTCTTAGGCATGTTGTGTGAAAAGAGGACAATTTTGACATTTCCTTCTCTGTGACTCTCCAGCATTCCGCACCATAGAGAAGCACAGAAAGCACGCAACTCTGGTATAATCTTAATTTTGTGCTTGTGCTGTATTGGGAGGACTTCCAGATGTTATTTAGGCTAAAGAAGGCTGTTCTTGCCTTATTCATTCTGATGTTGATGTCTTTGCCTGCCCCACCGTCTGGTGTTACTATGCTTCCCAGGTATGTGAAGGTATCTGTCTGTACCAGTTGCTGATTCCTTACTGATATGGGCTCAGGGTTGCTCACATTGAGCGTCATGACCTCAGACTTCTTTAAATTGATGTTCAAGCCCACCTGCTGGCTAAATTTATTGAGTCTATCCGTTTTTTCCTGGATGTGTTGATGTGAATGTGCCAGCAGTGCAATGTCATCTGCATATTCCAGATCTTCCAATGTTGAAAATGTAGTCCATCTTATTCCTCTTGGACTGCCCTCTGTTGTCTGGCGCATCACCCAGTCTATGACTGTTAAAAATAGAGTGGTTGATAAGGGGCATCCCTGTCGTACTCCTGTCTTCACCTCGAAGGTTAGGTTGCTCTGCCCAACACTACACGTAAAGTTGGCATAGAGGCTTTTTATGATTGACACTATGTAGCTTGGAATTCCATAAGCCCTCAGTATTTTCCATAAACTGTCCCTATGTATGCTGGGATTATGAATATGTCATTGTTATTTAGAATCGACCTCACTGTACTCCAGGCAAACCCACAAGTGCTCAGTCTCCCTCATCAAATGTTGAAGAGTATGAATGTTGATTGTTCCTGCTGGTTGTAAAAATGCCTGTATATATATGTCCATCTCTGTAAGTTTTAAAATTGATACCACGTTCCAGCAGTTTGAATCGTGTTCATTCATAAATTACAGTGTCTGTCTCTAACAGCCGATTATTAAGTCCTTATCAAAATCTAGTGTCCCCACTATGGGTACTCTCGAGGGTAGTCTGTCAGCTCACACACTGCCGCATATGATCATTATAGTAGATCCACATCGGCTCCTAAAGGGTTGAGGCCTCCATGTCAGTTTCCATCCTTTTAGACCTTTTGAAGTGTGGGCTGAGAGTTTGACACAATAACTGCCCCTGGTCAATGGAGTTTCAGACAGCCACCTCAGGGCTGCAGCAACTGTTTCTATCTCCATTCTCATGCTGGAGGTTGTTGTCAGGTAAGCTCCACTTTGTTCAGCGATTACTGTGCCTCTAACCCTAGCCAAGAAGCCCCAAACTGATTTCTCACTACTGAGTACAGACACATGAGTGAATACTATGGTATCATCATCTATAGCATGATCATTTATCAGCTGATTAATTCCCAGTATTGCTTTTCCATTACACCAATTTCTAAACTCTCAGCCAAGGGTGATGATGACTTACTGGTAGCTTGTCGCTTGTCCAGTTCTCTCCCGTTTTCCTCCCCCCCACGCCACCCACCCCCCCCCCCCCCCCCCCCCCCCCCCCCCCCCCCCCCCCCCCCCCCCCCCCCCCCCCCCTTTCTCTCCCTTTCCCCCCCCCCCCCCCCCCCCCCCCCCCCCAATTATTTATTCAACTGTTGTCACCTGCCCAATAGTTGCCTCTGCCTGTGCCATCCCTGACATTCCTCTCTTAATTCTTGCTCTTTTGATGTCAGCAACGTTCCCATGTGAGTGGTGTCTTTTGTCTGTAGTTACATGCATACAGGTTTTTGCCTAGGCCACGGCTTGTCTAGATTTTATCGACAGTCAAAGCATGAACATCAGTGTCACAATAGACATATCTCTTGAACAGGTGTCAAGAGTTGACTATTTTCTTAAGTTTCCTCTCATGAAGCAGTTCTCGGGAGCAGGAAATTGTGTCAAGAACCCCTGGCTTTGCTGCTTCAAGCCCAGTCAGGGTCATTATCGATCAAATGGTCTACGATGTGTGTGGTTGTGGTGATGTTGCTGCTGTAGAATTCTGTGGTGAGGTTTCTTACTGGGTTTTTTTTCTCTTCTGTATCAGGTACCTCAGATTCACTCTGGATGCATAGCTCTGCCAACACTCCACTGCCTTGCTGTGAAAGTCAATCATGAAAGGACTCACAGGCAATTCAGCATCCCAAATTTAAAGCCTCAATCACTGGTACAACTTTCCTATCAGCAATTATAGACCAAATAAAGGCCGAAATACTTGTGTCTGGTAATGTGTAGAGAAAGATGAACAACACAGGATAGACTGGTAGGTTTAAGTCACGGATGGGTAAACACATAAATAAATAATTAAGCTAAATTAGCACTGTGTCCTTTCATGATTTACTCTCTCACAGCAAGGCAATGGCGTCATTAGGATGGCTCTTGGTTTGATTCCTGGTAAGCCTATTACCTGTATTTCTTTTTTCTTGTCTGTTGTTCCCCTCCTTTCTGTCCAACGAGTGCCTGATAATTACCTATATTTATTTATGTGATTCAAATGATGGTCATGTGCTTGCTGTCTGCACTAAACTGTTGAACAGATCCTAATCCCTTGAAAATACATGTATAAAGATGGCTTCAGTTACATGTAGATGATATGAGAGTTCAAGTAAACACATAAAAAAAAAAAGCTTTCTAGCATGAAACCTGTATTAATGAACTTATACAAGGATACCCAAGTGCAAATCTGTACTCGTTTCTTTGACTGCAACGCTGAGGAGCCAGAATAATGCAGACCTGGATGACCTAAGAGTAGTGCTCCATAAACTATGTCAATGATTCAAAAGTGCTGTGATACAATGGATCCCATCTCATTGTAACATCACCGGCAATGAAGAGGCTGACGGATTGGCAAAGTAGGGTAGAAAGCGACTAATATGATTGACAGGACTGGCAAACTCATCATGTCAAACAGATTGTTGCAGAAACCACGGCTGTAAGGGCACATGAATGCTTTGATGCAGGCGGTGGTGACGCCATGCTCTGTAAGAACCACACTGTTTAAAGAAGACAGAAAGAAATAAAAAGACTTAGAAAACTTCATACAAGCATAACTTTTGAAGAGGGAAAGAGTGCTATCAGTACCAGATACAGAAACAAATGAGATGCAGAGCAACCTGGTCAGACAAAATGATGCACATTACCAGCTCAGCAGAAGAGAAAAAGTGAAAATCTTCAGACTCTGCACAAGACACAACAGACTGGGATACCATCTATTCAATAAACTAAAGATAGGAACTACCAATGAGTGTAACTGTGGTACAGAAAAAATGACTGCTGAACATCTGCTTCAAAGATGCCCAATGTAAGAGGAACAAATAAAGCACATATGGCCGCCACGAGTACATTTTTTGGAAAAACTCTGGAGTTGCAAATAGCCTCAAGCTCACCACTGCTTTCCTTGAAAATATTCAAGCAGACGTCTGAGAGTGTACAAAGAAGAAGAAGAAAAGATAAAACTTATTAGTCAAATGGCAGTTACTGCCCCTTGTTTTAACATTTGTTTCATGTATATCCAAAAGATACAAGTGAGGATATAGGAAGTGATTTTTCAATCACCCTGTAGATGACTGAAGTTAACCATTGTATACACTTGTTACTGGTATAAGAGATTATGTTTACTGCTGGTAGACACTGTGCATTTGTCAGTCGTCTTAGATCATGTTAGCGATGTTATGCGTTAGTGGTGACAGAAAAGACAAGAGTATATGTATGTTACTGGTATGAAATATTTGTTACTGATATAAGAAACTGTACATTTGTCAATAATCTTAGGTCATGTTACATGTTAGCGATGTTTTGTGTTAGTGGTGACAGAAAAGACAAGAGTATACGTATGTTACTGGTATTAGATATTTGTTACTGATGTAAGAAACTGTACATTTGTCAGTGATCTTAGGTCATGTTACATGTTAGCGATGTTATGTGTTAGTGGTGACAGAAAAGACAAGTATATATGTGTTACTGGTATGAGATATTTGTTACTGATGATAGAAACTGTACATCTGTCAGTCATCTTAGTTCATGTTACATGTTGGCGATGTTTTGTGTTAGTGGTGGCAGAAAGGACAAGAGTATACATGTGTTACTAGTATGAGATATTTGTTCCTGATGTTACAAAGTGTACATGTGTCAGTCATGTTACATGTTAGCAATGTTATGTGTTAGTGGTGACAGAAAAGACAACAGTGTATATATATTAGATATGTCAGTGATCTCATATAATGTACTTATGTCAGTGACGACAGAACTGAGGCCCTTCAGATGTGGATATATCGAAGAATGGGGCACATCTCACGGAAAGAGAAGAAAACAAATTAAAAGTTTCTAGAAAAGTTAGGAAGGGAAAAAAAATTAATGAAGTAGATGAATGTAAGACAGAAAAAATATTTTTGCCATATAGACATTACACTTGCTAAAGACCATAATGAAAGCAAAACTTTAAGGCAATTGCGCAAGTGGAAGACAGTTCTACAATTGAGAAGATAACATCAAGAGATGGACAGGAAAAATTCTATCAGAGGTCATGTTACGTTAGTGATGTTGTTAATGGTGACAGGACAGAGTAAGCATATAATGAGATATGATATGTTACTGATGTTAGACACCATACACTTGTCAGTGATCTTAGATCATGTTTATGATGTCAGAAATGACATAAACGCTGGTTATATGTATGTTACTCCTCATTTTCCTTTTTGCTCCTTATGGAGTCGGTCCTTAAGCAGCTGGTCCCCCCCCCTTGCAGAAATCCTGCACCAAACATTCACATGCTCTTGCAACAGTGGTTTCTGTAGCAATCTGTTTGACATGATGAGGCCATCAGCCCCATGTATGTTACTGGTATGAGATAAATGTTACCGATTTTATACACTACATTAGTCAGTGACCTTTGAACATGGACACATTAGTGATGTTATGTGTTAAAGTGATGACAGAACAGAAACTATATATATATCTGTTATTGGTTGGTATGAGATACATGATATGTGTTTGATGTTAGACTCTGTATGTGTGTCAGTGATCTTGTACATGAGTTACTGGTGATGTTTGTGATGTCACATATGTTGGTAAAATCAGACACTATACATGTACGAGGGCAAGTCAGTAAATAGGTCACAGATGGCTATTTAAAAAAAAACTAAATGAGATACGAACTTGAAAACCATTTATTATTGCACTTACATTTCCCCTTATTTCTCAACATAATCACCAACATTGATACACTTATCCCATCGCTTTATCAGTGCCTCAAAACCTGCAGCATAGAAGTCTTTGGTCTGCTGTCTCAGCCACATTCGTACCATTTTTATCTGAGCTGCGCATGCGCAACCTAGCATCTGCTACCTAAAGTAATCACCAAGCTGGATGTTGCTGCCACCTAACGACACCTTTAGAAACTACCAACTACAATTTTCAGCTATCCCATATCAGTCAGTTTGTGACCTACTTCCCCTCGTATTATGAATGATTTTTTGTCTTTCTCGCACAATCTAACATATTAACTTCACGACTTTATGACTGAGCCCCGTATAGTTCCCAGGGGTCTCTGAAGAGACAAAGAATGAATAAGACTACTGCACCCCCAGGCATGTCCTACTGTGAAGTTGTGCATGGGGTTGGCAACCTCATCATATAAAAAATAATCATCATAGAAGCCATCACTGTAATAGCATGTGAATAGCTACAGTGGTGGTCGCACAAAAGATGATGATGATATATCACTGAGTGGAGAGAGAAGGGGAGAGATAGAAAAAGGTATGCAGACAAGTATAGCCAAAAAGATTACATAAACAAATTATGTAATATTACAGAATATATGACACTCCAAAGGAAGATACTACGATGATACAAATGAGATAAATAAATTGATACTTACACTGCTCAAAAATCACATATCCTCTTGGTTCATACAGAGCAAGGATTAAAACATCATTGAAGATGCTAACGATCAAGGTGGCTAGAAACTGAATACAATCAGGAAAATTCAAACCATGAAGAGATACACTTAACAATTGAGAGAAGAAAATGACTGTTCCTGAAACAGTATCATCATTATAACAGCCTGTCAACTCCCTATGCAGCACGGGTCTTCAACAAATACATGCCAAGCTGTCCCAGTTCTTTCCATGTCTTACTTATCCCTTTCAAGTGTGTTATCAGTTCTCTTTTCTATGTGTGTTTTTTGGTTTCCCTCTAGTTGTCTTACCCTGGAGATTCTTTGTCATGCTCTCAACTTGTTTTCTTAGTGTGTGTCCTATGGAAGGCCAGCATCATCTTCTTACATCTCATTCTAATGCATGGAGGCATATCTGGAGTCATCCTTATATGACCACCAGCTATGCACAATGCTACAATATATGTACGTGGAAGTCAACCTATGTCTGTGAGGCTAATTACATCCTCATTGACTCTTAAAATCGTCCACACACTTCCAGGGATTCCCCCTGTGGTGAAACTTGTTGAGAACCCAGCATTGCACACTAAGCTTGGAGAAGTCACTAGAGCCCCAGGTGTAATTCTTTGACGGTTGACTGCATGCAGAAGGATCTCATTGTTTGGTTTGAAGGACCATCTTCATTGCACACGGACAACTCCATCCGTGCTCCAATCTCCTTCCTTAGATCACACAAGGAGGATCTCAGCATTGTGCACGAACTCCGCAGCACCGGTGAGGATCCAAATATGCATATACAGGAATCACACATTCTATAAATATTGTTGTGGTGGATAGGTTTCCGAATTTTTAATGTCGTCAGGGCAGTATGAAAAACATTAACTAATTCTAAAACTTTAGTTCATGATGGTCTCTGAAGAGACAAAACAAAAGAACAATGTTACTGCTTCCTCAGGTATGCATTAACTCTTAGTATACGTGCTCAAAAACCGCGTTTTTACGAGCTGATTTCAGAGAGTACATTTTTAGACTTTACTGATTTTGCATTAAATAATTTATTTATAATGATAACAGAAAGTGTTATATATCAAAATGTGGATAAATGAAACATCTATGACATGCACTTAATTGTTAAGTGGTGTTAAACATGCATGCAACATATGCAGTAATGAGTGCAGAAAAATTTGACACGGACACCGAATGGCCTATTAGGTAGGCCAGTCGCAAAACGAGGATCGATCATTGGCCTACATAATAGGCCGGTTGGATATTAAGAGTTAAGACGTAACTAATATGAGATTGTGTATGGGACTGGCAACGTCATCATGTACAACAAATTGCTACAGAAACCAATGCTACAAGAGCATGAGAATGATGTGGGCTGGCTTCCTGTAAGGAGATCAGCAGCAGTGGTGGCTCCATACAGAGTGAAAAAGGGAAATGATACGTGCAACCGTCTACAAAAACTATTCTAAACATTTCCTTTATTGATATCCATAGCGTTGTTATTATTATTGTGTTATCATTATAATGCACTGTTATCATTATAAACGTAGTTTTATCATTGTAACTGTAACTGTTACACAAGTACATACTATCAACGTTTAGCAAAAGTCTCCACAGTTCCACAGTCAGATCAAATATTATCAATGACATGAAACTTTTTGTTTTTTTAAAAATTGAGCAGAATTAATACTTTCTTAGTCGTTCCCCTTCTACCGTGAGATGTAGAGGTTTGGAAGAGAGCGCGCCATACTATCCTATCAGCTGTCTTCCTCCTGGCCTGCTTCCTTCAGAGACTGTCTAACATTGTCATTCCAGCAGACTCTGGGTCGTCCTGGAGGTCTGGATCTCTGGCTCTTAGCCTTCCATACCTGCCGTTCTTCTCCCATTCTGCAGACATGGCCAAACCATCTTAGTTGGGACTGTTCTACTTGGGTCTGCAGGGGTTGGGTTTTTAATCTCTCTCTTCCAAACCTCTACACCTTATGGTAGAAGGGGAATGACTAAGTAAGTATGTATATGTGTGTGCGTGCGTGCGCGCATGTGTGCGCGTGTGTTTTAAAATCAGTCAGTCATAAGAAGGCACTAACCATAATGACAGCATCAGTACTCTCATGGGCAACAATTGCCCAGACCCCACAAGCAAGAACTCCAATGTGTGTATACCAGTAGGTATTGACACTTATAAAGCCACTCAATGAAGCCCTGTGGATTGCAGATGTAGAAAAAACAAATTAATAAAGTGAAACAATGGTTCTACAAGGCAACACTTAACTAGCTGGTGTTTAAATAACTTGTCTTATTCATAAATTACTGCGTGTGAATGGTTAACTGCTGCTTCTAACCTGGAGAATCTGATCAACTGATTAACCGGAAACACAGTTAATTGTTAACAGGAGCCCCACTCAGTAACTCCCCATGAATTTAATTTTGTACTACTTGCATAGGTTAACCCAGTTCAGCATCTAGATGTGACAGGTTTAGGGATAGCTTCCATATAACATGTTCCACTAACAACACTTACAGTAATAATGATCTTCACAGCATTTTCTCTCTCAAAAAAGACAAAAAACAAGAATTGTATGCTTTAGGTTGAAGAGAACAGCAACTGTAAAATTAAATGATTAACAGTAATGTTGTCCATTAACTAGGACTTCTGAGCTTTGATGTTGTCGATTAACTAGGACTTCTGAGCATTGATGTTGTCGATTAACTAGGACCTCTGAGCTTTGATGTTGTCAATTAACTAGGACTTCTGAGCTTTGATGTTGTCGATTAACTAGGACTTCTGAGCTTTGATGTTGTCGATTAACTAGGACTTCTGAGCATTGATGTTGTCGATTAACTAGGACCTCTGAGCTTTGATGTTGTCAATTAACTAGGACTTCTGAGCTTTGATGTTGTCGATTAACTAGGACTTTTGAGCTTTGATGTTGTCGATTAACTAGGACTTCTCAGCTTTGATGTTGTCAATTAACTAGGACTTCTCAGCTTATCAATCTTTTTTGCAGCCAATGCCAAGTTGAAGACTCCTCGGCAATACCAATATTGCAGATCTAGGCTTTTTCTGTGGCTTTATTGCCATTCCGAAACCAGTTTCTTGCCCAGGTATTCTATCCTTGCTTGGTAAACACCTAAAGGATCCTCACATCTGTTCTAAGCTGGAAAAAAAAGGGGGGGGAATGGCATAATGTGCATTCCTCGTCATCCATGGGAAAGAGAAAGGGGGGAAATATCAAAATAAGCAGGGTTAAAATGCTGTGCTCTGGGTCTAGACTCTCTAAAGAACGTCACATCCTTCACAGAGCCACCTCTTAGCTCCCCTCGCCTGCCATCTATTCACTGTAAGATTCTCCTACACGCAGCCAACTAGGTAAAAGCCTCCGAGTTATTTCTGGGGTTCAAGTGACTTCCTCAAGCTTAGTGCATCTGCTGGGTTTTCAACATGTTTCATTACAGGGGGAATTGTGATGCTGGTGTGGCTAGTTGCCCCCTAAAATGCTGGCCAGGCAACTTGAAGGTTGCCTGTTTCCAGGATGCACCACATAGAAGTGCTTCAGTTCTTGGTATAAATCTAATCCTGGATTTCAAGCTAGAGCAGTGTGAATTCCTTTGCATCCTGAATTAAGTGTAAAATGTATATTCCCATGTAAAAGGAGCTATCTGGAAGGAGCAAAGTAAAATTATAATTATTCTGAAATATTACAGAATTAAATTGCAGATAACTAAACTAATTAAATGGAATTGCCATTTTAACATCTTTCACTGACTGTTACACACTAGTGATAATAAAATAACTTACCAGGAACTAAGAACAAAGTGGGTCAGCCAGATAACCTGTGCAAGAAATGGATAACATTGATTAAAAACTAAGAGAAACTTTGGGACTGTTTGGCAAGGAAGAATATTCCAGCACCTCTGATTCATGCTATACAGAGCTTCCACAAGTCTTGCAGAAATTATGTGAGGACAGCAAACCATAAGTCAGAAGAGTTCAGGACCACCACTGGTGTAAGACAGGGTGATATCCTGTCACCTTATCTTTTCATACTCCTCATGGACGATGTTATCAAGTCATGTAAGGAGAGAACAAGAAAGTATTCAGTGGGGTACTGGAAGATGAGACAGGTATGTATTTCAGAGCTGGCATTTGCTGATGATGTTGCCCTGATTGCTAAATCAGAGGCACATCTTCAATCCAACCTGCAAGTCTGGAAGGAAGAGCTGGAGAAGAGAGGGATGGTCATAAGTAGCTCTAAAACAAAATCCATGGTGATATCACGAGAAGAAAGAAGACATCAGATTAAGCTGGGAGAACAGGTCCTGGAGCAGGTCGACCACTTTAAATATCTCGGAGCTATTATAGACCGAAAGGGAGGCATCAAAGAAGAGTTGGCCACTCGAAAAGCAGCAGCTGGGAGACTTTTTCAGGCCATAAATCGAGGATTCCTCAGCAAGAGAGAGGTTGGTAAGAAAACAAAGATGGCTGTATACTGCTCCACCTATGTCCCAATTTTGACATATGGATGCGAGTCATGGGCAATGACTACAACCCATAAAAGCCAAATCCAAACCTCAGAAATGAGGTATCTGAGGAAGGTGGTTGAAGTAACAAGAAGAGACATGGTACGCAACCAGACGATACGTCAAGGCCTAAAATCCCACCCCCTGCAGACCCAAGTAGAACAGTCCCAACTAAGATGGTTTGGCCATGTCTGCAGAATGTGAGAAGATCGGCTACCACGACAAGCATGGGAAACAAAGAGCCAGGGATCCAGACCCCCAGGACGACCCATTAGACAATCTTAGACAATCTTTGAAGGACCGAGGACTAGAATGGAACCAGGCCAGGAGGAAGACAGCCAATAGGATAGTCTGGCGCTCTCTCTTCCAAACCTCTACACCTCACGGTAGAAGGGGAACGACTAAGTAAGTAAAAACTAAGTGAAGGCATTGGTAGTGGTTTCATACTGAGCTGAAAGGATGTATATAATACAAGAAATAAAGATGGTTCAAATACAAAAAACTATTTTTTATGTTTAATTACTCAGTTAAAACGATCTGAATAGTGTAATATACAACTCTGAACCATGAGATTTCTACTTTACCTGAAGAGTACATTTGCTGCATGCAAACCAGATCAAAGCAAAAACCAGAATGTATAATTTGTGACACAACAACCAGATCAAAGCTCCAACCATAATACATAACAATAAGATTGCAGTGCCAAGCCTAATGTATAATTAGTTACGTATACAACCAGAATATTGAAAAGCATATTTGCTAAAATATTTCTAGCTCTCATTAATTCTCTTCAATTTTGTTGTTGTTGTTGTAAAGATATATCATCAATTACATTCAAAGCTGGAGCAACCGTAGCGCAGTGGTTAGTGTATTGGCTTCCTAGCTCGGTGGTCCATGGTTCGATCCCCAGTTGAGGTGGGAATTTTTAGACCGCAAACGGCTCCAGGGTTGACCCAGCCTCATGAATTGGGTACCAGAACAACTCTGGAAAGGTTAAGGCGACCGGCGTGATGCTGACCACATCACCCCTAGTGTGCCGATGATCAAGAAAATATGGGCCTAACACCATATTCCCAATATGCCTCAATGGGCGTGTAACGGGATCCCTACATTCAAAGCTATATTACTGGCATTTTTTTTTTGCTCCATGTGGAACCAACACTGAATTAGTCACCATGCAGGGAGACAATACTACAGCACTGATGCACTCTTGAAGTGTAGTTTCTGTAGCAAGCCCTAGGCACAACCGCACCTTAGCCACCTCTTATGACATTCCTGGTGGGAGCAAATGATCTCAACGGAGACCCAAGAGAACCACACCCTGGACAATAACAAAATGTTTTTCACAGTACATGCCGTTAAAACCTAACTTTAACATCCCACTTTACTGGTATGTGTAAGACATTTTCCTTACTACCTAACTTTAACATCCCACTTTACTGGTATGTGTAAGACATTTTCCTTACTACCTAACTTTAACATCCCACTTTACTGGTATGTGTAAGACATTTTCCTTACACCTAACTTTAACATCCAACTTTACTGGTATGTGTAAAACATTTTCCTTACTACCTAACTTTAACATCCCACTTTACTGGTATGTGTAAGACATTTTCCTTACTACCTAACTTTAACATCCCACTTTACTGGTATGTGTAAGACATTTTCCTTACTACCTAACTTTAACATCCCACTTTACTGGTATGTGTAAGACATTTTCCTTACTACCTAACTTTAACATCCCACTTTACTGGTATGTGTAAGACATTTTCCTTACTACCTAACTTTAACATCCCACTTTACTGGTATGTGTAAGACATTTTCCTTACTGTCTTATAAGGAGCTGATGCTGAAACCACAATTTATGAACATACGAACCAGCATCTAATAAATCAGATCATTTAGACATGTCACACATTTAGGCATGTCACACATTTAGACATGTCACACATTTAGACATGTCACACATTTAGGCATGTCACACATTTAGGCATGTCATACATGTAGACATGTCACATATTTAAGCATGTCACTTGAAGAAGTGTCGTCGACCAGGGACTGGCGGCTCCTGAGCCGACCCAGCTGCAATGGGTACCTCCGAAATCGGCGAGTATTTGCCTGAATGGCGAGGGACACCTGTCTCTGTACAAGAAATAAAGGGATACTCACGTAAAATCAATGTCAGGTTAGACATAAAAAATAATAACCTGAGATTTCGCCTCGAGTATTAGCGGGCGAACGCAAAAAAAAAAAAGCATGTCACTTATTTAGGCACATCACACAAGTAGACATGTCTCATATTTAAGCATGTCACATATTTAGGCACATCACACATTTAGGCATGTCACACATTTAGACACGTCACTCATTTAGAAATGTCACACATTTAGAAATGTCACACATTTAGAAATGTCACACATTTAGACATGTCACACATTTAGACGCCATGAAATCTCTCAAAATCTACAACATGTCGCCATTTTGAGATACTGTTATCACACGAAATATTTTTACATTTTCTAAGTCTTTTTATTTCTTTCTGTCTTCTTTATACAGTGTGCTTCTTACAGAGGATAGCGTCACCACCGCCTGCATCAAAGCATTCATGTGTGCCCTTACAGCCGTGGTTTCTGCAACAATTTGTTTGACATGATGAGTTTGCTAGTCCTGTCAATGTCAATCATATTAGTCGCCACCTATGACATGCCTAGTACAATTTTTTCTTTCTCTCCTGAAAGATCCATGAGAACTACACTGGCTAAGCCTGTTTCATGGTGGGATAGAAGAAATTAGAAAATTTAGCGAAAAGTATAATTTGAAGACAGTAAGCACGAGATATCGAATTGTGGGGAAATTATGGTTTAATGTTTAGTGCCATAATGGTTTTTTCTGAAGGGTTCAGTGTTTTCAGATGTATATTAAATGTATGATCATCTTTGACAAATGCAACCTAAAGCAAATATATCAATCAAAATCTATCTTTTAAAACAAATTCTAGGGTTTTTGAATTGAAAAAAAAAAAAAAAAAAAAATAGACATGCGGACAAGTGTAATTCTTGGAGGCTAAGGAAATAGAAAGTTCAGGACAACTGCTCCGTCAGGCATATTGTACGTGGAGACTTAATATGTGGCTGTGTACGAGGCCGGCAACATAAACTGCTGAAGAAACGATCGCTGTAAGAGCACACGAATGCTTTGGTTGCAGGCTTCCTATAAGGCAACCGGCTGTAGTACTGGTTTCATGCTCCATATGGTGCGAAAAGGAAAATGATGACAACGCCAAAACATTGATGATTTTGCCAGAACATGTGACACGTACCCACGCTGAGCAGCAACTAAGTTATACCAAAGATGCCCAACATATGAGAAACATATAAAGCACGTATGGCCGTCACCAGTACCATTTTGGGAAAAACTGTGTAGAGATGCCAATGACCTGAAGCTGACAACTGCCTTCTTTGAAAATATTCAAGTCAATGTCTGAGAGTGCACGAAGAAGAAGAAGAAGAAGAATACCAAATACAAAGAAGTCTCCCAAGAAAAAAAATGGACTGACAGTATAGAAACAGTTGTGGAATGACTGAATAGAGAAGTGGAGAGAAGTCATCTAGACCACAGAAATATGGAGAAGGACTGTGCTGCAGCAACAAACTTGAAAGGCTGGAATGAAAAAAAAAAAAATGATGAAGAAAAGATAAGCTGTTATGACTGACCTTGAGCATAAACGATGGAGGATTGATTTCCATGGTTAAGAATTTTATGTTCTCTGAGTCTGCTCAATGTCAGTAAGTATCCCTCTTGAAACCAGCGTCTCCTGTTCTCAAGAAATATATCGCTGAGAATATTTACACTGTAAACAATTTTCAAAAATTACAGCACGTTGCATTTTGTTAAATTTAAAAAAAAAAAGAAAAAAAAAAAGAAGAGAAATTGAACACTATTATTTTATTATTATTATTTGATAACCAAACTAAAATAATAAGGATAACTCTTCTTGTTAACTCTTTAAGTCCCAATCGACTTTATAAAGGCTCAGGGGTTAGACGCGCTTGGCCCAATCGACTTTAAAAAACCTTTAGTATATGTGCCTCTGTTTGAGTCTGTTTCTAATTGTAACTACCCACAAACCACCCAAAACGTCATTTCCGACTGCAAGTACATTCTTTTAAATACCACACGTGTTTAAGAGTGAACGTGTTTCTGTTTTGAGATATTTATTTTAGATTTTTAAAGTGATTTTTTTTAAGCGCATATCCTCCATTTTACCTTGAATAACTAATCATTTTTCAATGAAAGCTTTTATACTTGTAGCACAAGAGTAAAGTACATCCAATTACCTTCAGTTTCATATACAACAACAAAGTTATTTATGCATATGAACATTTTAAAAAATTATTTCCAAACAACAACAATAAAAACGCACTGGGGTGGCCATTTTTGCTTGGGCCAAACCCACTTCTTTGCTTGGAACTGAAAGACTTAATAGATCCAGTATGGAAACTAGGGTTGTGGAGTTGACGAAAACAATTTTCCGACTACTGAAATTTTAGAAGTCCGACTTCGACTATAGTTTTGTACTACTGTCGTGAGAAATTCTAATCCACATCTATAAATTAAAAAGTAAATGTAAAGCCTAATGAAGTAATTCAATAAAAGGAAAGAAGAATGGTAAAAGAACAGTGCGGTCACAATAGCGTACGCCTGTGTTATAGAACGTCATACTAGCTAAACAAGAAATCCCCTTTTTCTACTTCGTCTGCATAATTGTAACGCTTTCACGTTTGCTAGTAAAGCCTACTGCATAAAATACACGCGTTTCTAAAAATAAAACTGGTACTGTGTTTCTTAGAAAACCTTGTGATAGACACACTGCGTAATGACCTAGATTAATATTACATTAATGTCATTTTATGCACTACGTAAACTAAAAGACAGACGGGCTTAGAAGAGAGAGAGAGAGAGAGAGATGTACGGAGGAACGCATGCAATACTACCACGTCGTCTCGCGATATAAAATTAATGCCACCCCACGCGAAAGGCACGCAGGCTTGATTTTTTTTCAAATAAACAGTGACAAAAAAACACTACCAATACGAGGTAAGGTTTTAACAAAACATGGTTAATGCTTATTAGGAAACATGACACAACACTGTTTTACGTCTGAAATCCTGACATTAGCCTGACAGTACAGAAGACACCCCATCGTATAGAAGTGAACGGGTGGTAGAAGAAAATACATATTTTGAACGCAGCCACTTACTTAGCTCCATTAAACTTATATATTTGGGTGCCTTAGGTCTTGCTGACAAAGAATATGTTAGGTGTTAAGCAAATAGTCTAATAATTAACAAATTATAGCCAAAATACTATAGTGGTGTTGTCTGACAACACAGGATCATATTTGCTCATAATGGCGTGTTTGGACACTGCTTTAGGGGAAATGAGGCCACCACGTTAAATCCGATTTGATTGGCTAGAATAATATGTAAGGCGAAACATGATTAGTCGACTGCAAATACTATTTTTGGTTGTTAATGGAAACGGTAGGAAGGGTACATTTTTTCAAAGGCTTTTGTAAACATGGTCTCATTGGCTAGACCATTTAATATAGTCAATTAGCCTTTAGCACGCTGCGGGCGACATGTGTCGCCAAAAAAAAACATTGTTCTGACAGCTGGAGGCGCCGTGTGTCGCCTTACGGATTTCATCGTTTCTAGCATGAGGACTTGTGTACACGTGATTTCAGCCCTGGATGTTAAGTTCTAATGTTATTTGCAAGATGAGACAGTCTATATTTCCGATCTTGGCATGGGTGTATCTGCATTTATTTTTTTGTAAATTTTTAAATCGAAATGAATCGGCATCAACATGCAGCCATTTTTGCTCTAATTGGATTGGATTCTGACGCCAGAGAGGGATGGGGATAAGCATTTTTGCTCTTTAAAATCCGCTGATATCACGTTTCTCAGATTATGTTTGAACAGGTCCTGAGATGGAAACGAACTTAAAATGGCCTCAAGCTATTATAATGAAAGGGGGCATCAAGGACTAGTTGGAATATCGAAAAAGCATGGGAGAACTTTCAGGCCGAATGTCACAGCTGACGAGAGCGTTTGTTGCTTTGCTACTGATGATGGGTGTAACGAAAAGATCGTCATTTGATTTGTATTGGTCTATTGGTCAAATGACTTTCATTGAGATGCAAGGGATATGGACCCTTCGTTTGCTGACTATTTAAAAAAAAAAATTTTTTCAATTTTAAAATCAAAAAAAAATATTTTTTTATTAGGTGGTTTAACAAGAATTTTTTTTTTTCGTTTTTTTTCGATCTTTCCTTTCCTCTCCCCTATCAGACCTAATATGAACAGTCCCAATTAAATTTTGGCATCAGATGTCACCAGAATTTATTTATATAAATACCAAAAAGATGGGAAACAATTGAGCCAAGGAAACACAAAATCTATAGACCCATTCGCTGGGGGACACCCACTATAGAAACGGGACGCTGTGAAAAAGAATGCAGCTGCAGGCGAAAATTTTCGCCAAAGAATGCAGCGTGCTAAAGGTTAAGAGCGTCTGTTCAGGGCCACTTTTTGAAAATAAACTTTGTAGAAGCAAGTGCGTTATGAACCAGCTCATATTTTTCTAATAAAAGCCTGGGACAGAGGCAGATCGGAATTGTGCCATAACTCATCGCCAGTCAACGTACTTGTTTAATATTTCCTTGAATTGTGGTAAGCTAGACATATTTGATATCTTTTTGATGAAAATTGAATGTGAATTGATAATTTGTGTCTGTATGTGTGTGGTTCAGTAGCAAACATGAGGCAAAGCCTAGATATTGCTCCACCATGAACAAAACTTGTCGGAGAGGAGTATAACTGTATAGGCATATATGGGATTGCCAAATAGTACTATGACACCTATCTTATTGTATAGAAGGAATTAATGCTGGAATTGCAGAGGCGTTGTAACCATTAGGGAGAGGAATACTGGTGTATATTGTTCATGAGAAGCTAGCAGTTGGCCTACCGCGCTGAACTCTGTGTTTGTTATGTATTGTGCTTCAGTGTGGAAATAGATTATAAATTAGTTCTGAAGTAGGAGGTACAACCTTCTTGTTTCAGGGACCGTGGTACTAAAGTATTAAAGCAGCACCTGGTCTGAGTTTTGCTGAATCCAGAGGCTGGTAGCATACTCCTTGGTCAAGATATCGACCAGTGTTGTTTCTCAAGAAAACGGTGAAGCAAGCGAGCAGAGGAGTCAGTTTGCCTGCCGCCCACACAGAAGTTAAGATTTCGTTGGCCAGAGCAGCTCAATCTTGTGTATACCCCCCTCTAAAATTGACTGTACATTAAATCAAGAGGGACAGTTATTTGTTTCAAATAAAAAGAAACTGTGAACCTTTCAGATATTATTTCCACCAGAAACAAACACTTGAAGTCATGATGACAAACAACAACCTAGCTTGGAAAGCCAGTATTACCTCATAGTACTACATCACAACTTACACACATATTGTAATAATAATATATGTCAATACAAAGATCCTATCTATAAATTGTGTACATACAACTTGTGATTACATTTGATTGTGATTACTGATTCACTTTGTAGTTGAATCAGGATATCTATTATTGAAAGGAATTAATACATATTTTAAAAGTTAACACTTGACTTATTAAGATAGTCTTATAGAGTGTTCTATGTATGTGAGTGTCACAGTGTTGTAAAGTATTGTGGATTAAATTAAATTGTTTATCTGTCTGTTGGTTGTTGTGAACATACACTTCATCACTATCATAACCCTAGACATTCAACGTAGTCATCACAATATTCCAGAATAAGTCTGACTGAGGTCTAAATGTGGTAGCAAAGTAAGGTCATCTGTAACACACCACACTTATTAGATACAGATACCTTCACAGCTGATCTCAGTCAGTACACTAAGTCCCCTATAAATATTTATATCATCCCACTTTACCACAACTACTAGTCATATGCCATAAAATTATGCACTTATATTGAGTGAAATGTATAAGTATGGTGTATGTGTGAATAAATGAATACGAGGCTTGTGTAGATTACATTTTAAACTATTCATTAATTCATACAACAACACAAAACAACAATTATCAAGTAAATATAAAGCCTAATAAATACATATAATAAATAAAGGAAGAAGAATGGTAAAGAACAGTGCTGTCACAATGACAGTACTCGAAATCCCCTTTGTTTTATGCTTCGTCTGCAAATTGTAACGTTTCCACGTTAAATATAGGCCTTCTGCAACATACACGCGTTTCCCAAACACACAATAAAATGTGCTGCCTTTCTAAGAAAAACCTTGAAATATGCAAGTTGACCTAAATTTTAAATTCCATTCATGTCTTTTTCTACACTGCGTTACCAAAACGAACGAACAGATGGACTAAAGGATAAAGAGAGAAGGGAGGGCTGAAAATCAGGAACGCATGCAACACGCTTCGCGCGATACACAAATGCTGCCATCACGCGTGTAAGACTACATGCACTAACTTTTTTTCAGACGGACAGTGATAAATTCACTACCCTTCCCAGAGTTAGGTTTTAAAATCTGAAAAACGCTTATTGGGGAAACCTGACATTCTACTGTTTTATGTCCGAAATCCTGACATTAGTCTGACAGTACAGCAGGACAGGTGGCGGTTCTCACATAAAAAATAAAACAACTACACGACTATCCTAGAAATTGCATATTTTGAACGCAGCCACTTAGCTCTTTTAAAATTGGATATTTGGGCTCCTTAGGGTTTGCTGACAAAGAATATGTACAACGTTATGCAAATAGTCCAGGAATTAATAAATTATAACCAAAATAAAATAGTGGGGATGCCTGACAGCATGGAATCATTTCTGCTCATAAAATTTTTTTATAACGTGTTTGAAAAAAAACCTTACGTTACATAAATAGCCTACCATGTAAACTCCAAATTGATTGGAGCGCAACAAATGAAAAACTAACCACGATTGGTCGGGCTATAAATACTATCTTGGTTGTTAGGGAGACGTAGAAAGGTAACATTTTTTCAAACACTTGTCGAAACGTGGCCTCATTGGCTAGACTCGCTGATATACTCACTTAGGAGCGTTAGTTCGAGACCACTAGTGCAAATAAGCTTGATAAAGCGACAGTGCGTTGAAGCCAGCTCACATTTTTGCTAAAATAAAAGCCTGGAACATAAGCAGATGGGAATTTGTGCCAGTAATTGTGCCAGAATTCATTGCTAATCAACGTATCTGTGTTTATTTCCATGAAATTGTGGTAAGCTTGAACCATTCAGTATCTTTTAATGAAAATTGAATGTAAATTGTTAATTTATGCCTGTATATATATGTGTAGTTCAGTGGCAAACAAGAGATAAAGCCTATAATGCTCCAGCCTGAACAGAGGGTGTCGGAGGGAAGTAAAACGGCATGGAATGGCCAAATAGTACACTGACACCTGGATGATTGATTAGACAGAAATAATGCTGGAAGTGCAGAGGCGTGGTAACCATTAAGGAGGTAAATACTGGTAAAAAGTATTTCAGATGAAGCTGACAGTTGGCCTAACGCTCTGAACTCAATGTTTGTGTTGTATTGTGCTCCGTGTAGAACTAGAGTATCAATTAGTTATGAAGTAGAAGGTACATCCTTCTTGTTTACAGGGACCGTGGTCTTGATGGTACTGAGCAGCACCTGGTCAGAGCTTTGCTGAATCCAGAGTCGGACAGCATACTCCTTGGTCCATTTAGCTATCAGTGAGGTGTCTCCAGAGCCCAGAGGAGAATTCGAGCAGAGGAGTCCTTTCCTGCCGCCATCACTCAAGATAAGCTGATTTGGCCAGCTGAGCTCAACATTATGTCCCCTCATCTTGAAAGGACTTTGTAAAAATAACATTCAGAGGGGAATTTAATTGTCTTAATATCAGGAACTGAAAACATCTCCAATACTAGTCCCAAAAGACAAACTATTGAAGTCATGATGACAAATACCAACAGAGCTTGAACAAAACAAAACCAGTATTACCTCATATTACCACTACACAACTGACACACATAGGATATTTTAATAATATATGTCACTACAATATTCATATTGATAAAGTCTGTACATATACTTGTAATTAAAATTGATTGTGATTCCTGGTTCCTTTGTATTTGAATCAGGACACATATACCTTTATGATAACCATGAATACATATTGTTATTTGAAAAGTTATCAGTGACTCCTTAAGATATTCTCATAGAGTGTTATATGTATGTGAGTGTCACAGTGTTGTCAAGAGTAGTGGATTAAATTAAATTGTTTATCTGTCTGTTGTTGTGACTTACACTTCATCATACACATACCCTAGACACATAACGTAGTCATCACACTATTCCAGAATAATTCTGACTGAGATATATAGATATGTGGTAGCAAGTAAGGTTATCTATAATACACTACTCTTAATAGATATAGATACCTTCACAGCTGATCTCAGTCAGTACACTAAGTCCCATATAAATATTTATAACATCCCACTTCACCACACTTGAGTGGAGGATAATGCTATGACAGGCAAAGCAGCATCTTGAATGATCTTGGGTTAGTTAGGGTACTGTATTTAACAAGAATGCCGGGGTACGTGGCAATGAAAGAGCTGACAGACTAGCTTCAAGAGCACCCATAAAAGGTGCACTGACCATGGATAAGGAAGAAATACTGAGGGCAATTCATGTTCGTCTATTAGAGAATGACAATGCAATCGATGAAGCATCAAGGCTAAGATTGCTGGAATTAGGCATCAAACTTAAGACCAGCAAGGATGGACGTATGAAACGATGCATCCGCCGTGTATACAACCAGTGTGCAACAGGAACAATTAGCATTCATACCCTTCGACATTTGCTGAGGGAGACTGAGCACCTATGGGTTTGCTCGGAGTGCAATGACATCGGTTCTGATTAACATTTACATTAAGGTACTGTATTTTGATCGCTCAGTTTAGAAGTACTGATAAATTTCTCAACCTCTTTCAGTGCTAGATAATGTAATGACGCAACAGAATATGCATAACTCTTGCCCCTTCTAATTTATACAACAGAAGACATTCTTTTATTAATTTTAACTCACTATTTCAAAAATAAGGAAAATATATAAGGAAAAGACGATGGTCATATATCGGTCATGTCCTACGAATGCAAAACAACAGAATACCACTACAGGCGCTCACTTGGGTTCCTGAGGGTAAGAGGAAAAAAGGAAGACCAAAAGAAACACTCAGAAGAACAATAATAAGAGAAGGAAGAACGTTGGGCCTAAATAATGTGCAAGAGCTAAGAGGAGTGGCGTCACAACGAACAACCTGGAGAGCACTGGTTTCTGCCTTATGCGCCGTGTTTGGTGCTTAAAGAATTTATTATTATTATTATTATTTCAAAAACTTCACATTGTACTTTTTACTTCTGTTTCTTAAATTGTACTAAGTTAACAATAAAAAACTACTTTGAAATGTTATTTAAATTTTTTTAAGCCCTTCCCCTTGTATGGATCTGCCTTGGCTTATTAAGTCTTGTAAGATTTGGAGTCAGGACATTTTTTATCGATTCCAACTCCACCATAAGACAATCAACTCCACGACTCCACAGCCCTGATAAAAAACGCAGCAGATATTTCTGCATTTACTTATGCTTGTGTTAAAGTAAGCACAACCCCGGGTAGCTCTCGGGGGGCCTCTGATGTGACAAGGAAAGACTAGATCCACTGCTCCTCGAAGCATGTCAAACAAGGTGACTAATCTGAAGCTGTGCATGGAATTGGCAACCTCATCATGAAAACAAATTTCTACAGAAACCATCACTGCCGGAGCATGTAAATTCTTGGTGCAGGTTTGCTACCAGGGGACGAGGTGCAGGGGTGGTTCCTTGCGCCATGAAGAGCAACAAGAAAAATGAATATTTGACCAACTTAAAGGTTGTGGATATGCAACAACAACAAATAATTAGAGAACGTTTTGTGAATACTAAAGAAATATATTTTCTCAAGAACTGTGCCTATCTTACTGTAGGCACCAACTGTTCTGAAGAAATAAGATACATCTAATTGACAACAATCCAATTTAATGCAGTAGTAATATCCCCTTCAGTCATTGGTGACTATGGGAACATGCCTCAGAGGAGGTGTCTCAGCTGAGCGCGAGATTGAGCACTGTACTATGGAGATCAAGCTGTTGCCCACGCAGCATATTTCCTGTAGCTGGAGGGTTGAAAAAGGAACAGCAGCAGCCGGTGCAGTTTAGTACTAGAACACATATTTATGATAGGAAACTCCTTACAGAGCGATACAACAGGAAGCAATCTGATCATCAGAAGAAGTCCCCCCGTCCGACAAGTGTTTCGGCCCGATATATTTAATACCACTTAACGCAGTAATAAGGTATGTGTGCTTGTTTGTGTGTGTTTTCTTTACATATATTATAATCTTGTGATGACCACTTTTGAACTCCCAACATGAGATGACTTGTTTGGAGATGTCGGGAACCTTGAGTTGACTGCTGCCTTTATTAGAGTCATAAATGTGGAAGTCTGAAGGCGAACGAGGAAGAAGAAGAACTCCCAACATGTCCACACAGGTCACTAGCATTGAAAGGCATTAGTAGCGTCACGAAGTATTTGTAATTGCAAATAATACTTTCCCAAATAGTAGCCAATATAAATTATTCTGGTAAAATTTGATGATGTTGTGCACAGGTGCTTATGCTTTTAGATCTGCTGGATTTGATTTATTATTTTAGGATGATTACATTTGTAATCCATTCACTCAGTTACCTTCAGCTTCCTGAGGAGCACTGGTCTTCAACAAACTGTCTCCAGCCATTCTCCACATGTTTTTAGGTGTCCCTCTATTTCCCTTACCATGGACATTCCAGAATTATAAATGCCTTGTGATGCTATAAACCTTGTGTCCGACTGGCACAGTGGTTACAGCCCTTGCCCTTAACTGCAAAGTTACCAGGTTCTTTGTTCGAAAATTGTATCATCTTGCTTCTATCTACCCAGCTGTAAATGGGTGCCTGACTCAGCTCTTGTGTTAGGAGTGGCAAAGGCAGCGGGGGCGGGGGGGGGGGGGGGGTTACTCCACCTAAAAAAAAAACTAGACCTAGTATAGTGAGGTCTCCTTCACTTCACTTTCCCCAAGGCAGTATCTACTTTGAGACTACCTTTACCTTGTCCAAAGCCTGCATCATCTTTTCACCTTTTATTCTACTAATATTTCTCTAGTATTTCCACTAGGTGGTCATTGTTCTGGAATCCATAAGGTAAAGCTACAGCACAGGTGTTAAGAATAGGCAAGCCTAGGAAACCACACAATATATCCAAACTGTATTTAACAAGAAAAAAAATTAATATATAATGATTAGTGTGGGTATTGTGGGAAAGTGAGGTTCTAGTAATGATAGGAAACTCCATACAGAGCGAAACAACAGGAGGCAATCTGATCATCAGATGAGGTCCCCCCATCCATCAAGTGTTTCGGCCCATTACTCTCCTTTACACTCTAAGGGGGCGGGCCCAGTTGGGTCATGACTCCCAAGTATCTCAGCCCCCTGTTGTCTTGTGCAGAAAATGAACCCATTCCACCTTGGTTGCAGCTTTAAAATCCACAATTCCGTCAGCTGGAAGCAATTGTGAAAGTAACCCCTATGTTGAAGACAAATTACACAACGACTAGGGACAGACACTGACACACCTGCATGAAGCCGACGAGGAGTGAAGCCACTGCGCGCTAGCAACTAAAATCTACCTGCGCCCGACACCTCATATATAATACACCGCGGGATACCTGTACGCCACAGTCCTTTTGCCAAAACAACAAAAAACTCAAGGTATTGCGGACTTACAAAAATTTTCGGGCGTTTCCTGTACCGCAGGTGGGGCTAGAGTTTACTGTCCCGAGTTCCACAGCCCATTGCGGTTGTTCCACAGCCAGCATCATGTCTTTTCATGTCCATTATTTTTTTTTTTGGGTACAAGTTTAGAATAGTAGACTGATTCCGCCATGTTGCCTGAATGGCTATCCATTTTTACATTACAGCTAGCTGTAACCTTGTCCCAACCCTGTTTTGAGCTCAGTCAAACAGCTAGCTTTAACCTAACCCCAACCTTGCTTTCAGCTTCCCAAAAAATTATGTTAAAAAACCAGTGAGGCAGTAGCCTAGGCTTATCTTAAAAAAATGCAAACTCAAAGTGAAACTCTGCACTTTTGGCCAACATGGCAGCCTCTAGATTGAAGTCCCCTACTTGAACCATTGTTTGTTTTTGTTTTTTTATTGCTTGGTTGATACGAAGAACAGTAGGATGCATCTACGATTTTGCACAAATGTCTCAATCTGAGGGCCAAGTAAGCCATCCATGTTATTAGGATTTAAGGTTAGGATTATTTCCTAAACCTTAAAACGTTATTACTGTGTCTCAGAATTCTTATTTTAAGGCCGTAATGATGTGGGTGAATTAATCGGCCTCCAGATTGACAGACCTTTTGGTGAAATCGAACACATGTCCCACTGTTCTTCATTTAAACCTTTTTTTTCTTTTTGCTTCACACCATGACAGATAGGCCTATAAGGAGACTAGGCCTAGCCTACCATTTTGGGAGGAAGAGAAAAAACACAATCAGGAAATTTTAATTTACTCTGTTTACAATAATTGGACTGGTGCTGTGATTCTACAGTCAGGTATCGACAATTAAACATATTACGTGGAATAGGAGGCATTATATTTTTATTTTAAAGTACAAGACACTCACCAACATGAAGTGAGAATTGGAGACCGACTTAAAATAGAATAAGCTGACTCGGAAAGAACTTAGGCCCCCTACGCCACAAAATAGTACAGATTAGGTTGAGCTAATCGAAAGCCTAAGCTCTACACGGAGCTAAAGAGTTATAAATGATAGGCCTATAGACTACGTTCCTTGTTTAAGTTAATATACCATTCATAAAGACGTATAAACCTTTTCAAAATCGCGAGCTTATATGTTCATTTCCGTCGAAAACAAGACGGAGGTGGGCCATTAAATACTTCCTGCCCACGGAATCAAGAATACATGTTAATATCTAGGCTACACAATGTTGCTTCTTCAAATTAGGCTAATTGTAAACTAACCTGTCTTAATCACTAGGCCTACATGTAATCCCTGACTCCGTCAACACTGTTTGAAATTCTCCAGTGTTTTAACATTCGTTTCAATCGAATGTGCTACTTGGCCGTCTTAGATTAAGAAATTAATCGGCATTCTTAGGGAAGATATAAAATCAAAAAACCCACACAAAACTGAACACCTGACCTGAGCATGTGATAATGACAATATGTTTACGGCTATAAACAGAAATCACCACCGGAAATGGGAAGGGGGCGGGGCAGGGCTTTGTTTTCTTTTTTTATTTATTGATTAATTATAAATTCTTGTTCAAATATTCTGTTACATTTCCTGAACAACAACAACAAATCCATCATATGTTTAATTTATGAAAAAAATATTCCGTTGAGCCTCTGATGGGTTATAATTAGGATATAGATACATAGTGCATCTAATTACGCATGATATTTCAATTGCCGATACCTGAAAGTGGCATCATACCACCAGTCTTTCTTTTTAAAACGAAGTATCCCGTTCAACCCTTGATGGGTTATAATAAAGATATATAGTGTAATAGATTCAATAAAATCAGATTTCCGATATCCAAATAAAGTATCTTCTGCCCTCCACTCAGTCCAATCCAAATATAGTAAATCAAAACCAAAATTGTGTGAATCAATTTGCGTGTGACACCCCCTTTTCAAGAAACAAACAAACAATAAAAATAAAATACAGACCAATACAAACAAGAAAAACAAAACAAAAACAAAAAAACAATTAAAACTATGCTTCCATAATCAATTTTGCCTCGAAGATTTATAAAACGTGATCACTGTCTTAATGCTTGCACCCCATCCATGACCTTTCAAATATCTTAGCATGTTAGTCCTTACAAGACATGTCTAACAAAATCCATGGTGATATCACGAGAAGAAAGAAGACATCAGATTAAGCTTGGAGAACAGGTCCACTTTAAATATCTCGGAGCTATTATAGATCGAAAAGGAGGCATCAAAGAAGAGTTGGCCACTCGAAAAGCAGCAGCTGGGAGACTTTTTCAGGCCATAAATCGAGGATTCCTCAGCAAGAGAGAGATTGGTAAGAAAACGAAGATGGCTGTATACCGCTCCACCTATGTCCCAGTCTTGGCATATGGATGCGAGTCATGGGCAATGACTACAACCCACAAAAGCCAGATCCAAACCTCAGAAATGAGGTATCTGAGGAAGGTGGTTGAAGTAACAAGAAGAGACATGGTCCGCAACCAGACGGTACGTCAAGGCCTAAAATCCCACCCCCTGCAGACCCAAGTAGAACAGTGCCAACAAAGATGGTTTGGCCATGTCTGCAGAATGGAAGTAGATCGGCTACCACGACAAGCATGGGAAACAAAGAGCCAGGGATCAAGACCCCCATAGTCCGGTGGGAGGACAACATTAGACAATCTTTGAAGGACCGAGGACTAGAATGGAACCAGGCCAGGAGGAAGGCAGCCGATAGGATAGTCTGGCGCTCTCTCTTCCAAACCTCTACACCTCACGGTAGAACGACTAAAGTAAGTATATAAGAGCTAATACTTAAAATCAATAATTCTTATCAGCAACTGAAAGATATCCTCAGATGACAAGAACTTTTGTCATCAAAGAATGAAGGGAAAAAAAATGTTGCGTACATCTTTTGTTTGTTTGCTTGGCGTTTAATTAACTAAACCCAAAGCTTATTTTTAATAATCAAGATGGCTGCGCCCATCAGTAATGGTTGACACAGGCTAGCAGTGACCTTGATTCAGATTTGGAACAAACAAATAAGTGGCGAAATATAATAGCAGGTATTTAAAGTAAAGCAGAAGTAGTCGTGTAGCCCAAGATAATCTTACAATATGTGACGGTTAACGCAGTTAACGTTTCATACCATGATTTATTTGTGTTTTTATTTTGTTTTATGTAGGCCTAGGCTACCTAGTCCCTATGTGATCAGAAAAATGTTGATATTTTTCCTCGTTCGCCCTCAGACTTCTACATTAATAAAGGTAGCAGTCGGCTCTCTAATAAAAGTAGTAGACAGCTCAAGCTTCCAGACATCTCCAAACAGTTCTGATAAATTAGAGGGTCGCTTATGTGATGTGTCTTGACATACAATCTAACGTAGCTTTGAGTTCTAGAAGCAATGATATGAATAATAGGTGAAGCATCGAATAGGCCTAGGCCCTATACAAAATCATGGTAGAATTACATATAGCCGATAGAATAGTATGGTGTTCTCTCTGGCCAACCTCTGCACACCGCGGTAGAAGAAGAACGACTGAGTAATTGGTAGAATTACAGAATAGTAGACATGCTTCCATATTGCCTGAGTGGCTATGGATACATCTGCTGGGTCACTTTGGAAAATTAAAAAATACCCTGTAGTGCTAATCTGAACCCATGGTCTGTATCAAACAGACATCTCATTGTTCTTCATTTTAACCTTTTTTTTTAACTCTTAGTATACGAGCGGCCTTTCATGACTACCATTACAGATTTTGCAATAAATAATTTATTTATAAAGATAACATAAGTGTTATATATCAAAATGTGAAGAAATGAAACCCCTACATCATGCACGTAACTAAATTGATCAGTGGTTTGAAACATGCATTCAGCTATAACTTTTTGCTATTGACGGGGATCGATCATCGGCCTCGTATACTAAGAGTTAAATATGTGCCATCAGTGTTTGTCGAACTTTATTAGTTTTGAAAAAAACTCTCAACAGGAGATAAGAGTTTTAAAAAAAAATACAGCCTTGAAAAAGAATTCATAGATGCAATAAAAAGGGTTAGGGTTAGGTTTGGAAATCCTAAACCCTAGTCCTAACCCTAACGATGTGATCGACTTATTTGGATGAGATAGAAGATTACGTCCCACTGTTCTTCATTTCAATCCCAAAAAAATATACCAACTCACCACCCACAAACTTTGCAAATCGATATAAAGATGTGCTTCCATTCAACCAGACTCTCTTCAATTTTGAACAATCATAATGATCAGTAATATTTTAGGGACTGCAAGCAACTCGTCTAATGTATTGATAGCCACATGACCAACATGGCATCATGTGTCTATTAATTTGTGTTTCAACCCAAAATCATTGTTACAAGAATGTGATTTGGGTTAATCAGGTCAGTATGTTCAGCAGACAGAGTAGAAACATTTTTTCATCACTTTTGTGTTTGATATGTTTGGAGCACATTTTAATATTGTAGTGGTTTTTGTGAATTGTTAGCTATAACTTACATTTATGAATTGGCAGCAGTGCACCACTTCACATACCTTGGGTCCACCATCAATGACAAACTCTCTCTGGACACAGAAATTGACAGCCACATTGGCAAAGCTGCAGCCACCTTTGCCTGCCTCAAAATGTGTGTTGGGGAAAACCCCAAACTCACAGTAAAGGCCAATGCTGTGGTATATGATCCTGCATCACCAGCACTCTCCTGTGTGGCAGTGAGACTTGGATAACTTATGCTAAGCAAGAAAAAAAAGCTCAATATCTTCCATGTAAGGTGTGTGCACCACATCCTGGTATTTCACGAAAGGACAAAGTGATGAATATCAGGGTGCTTACTGCTATCACAAGCTGGCCTTCAGAGCATGTATACTCTACTTAGACAGCGCAGATTTAGCTGGCTTGGTCACGTTAGCCACATGGAAGATGGTCACATCCCCAGTGATGTTTTCTGTGGACAACTTGCAGATTGCAATAGAGCAGCCAGACAACCATAGCTGAGGTTGAAAGAATTATGCAAAAGAGACATGAAAGACGAAAGCACTGGACATAAATCCAGCATCCGAATCGCACCAAGTGGAGATTCTCCCTACTGCACCGCCTTAGGTTGGGTGAAAAGAAGCTCTTGCAACAAGCAGAAGAGAACACATCAAAAGGAACAAAAAAAAAAAGCAGCTGAAGGCTATCACATCAAGGGCGCATCATCCCCATAGTCAGTTAATGACTGGCTACTACTACTAGTAAATTTTGTATATCTTTGATAAGCCTTACAGTGTACATACTCCTTGAGGTGTTATCCTATTATTTAAATGTAGTCTCAGTTGATTGAATCACACTTAACTCAACATTTGGCTGACCTGTCGCAAGCAGGGTGAGGATTAGGATTATGGTTACTGTTTATTCAGTTTTGTCTGCAGGCTTTGGAAGTGTAGTAAAGCAAGAGTGCTATTTAGTGTTTTTTTCTTTTAAAGAGGTTACAGTTTGGGGTTTAGCTTTTGGATTTAGGGTTAGACAGTAAAATAGCTCCTAATGCTAACCTGAACCCTAACACTGTTTGCGACAAATTGGCTGACCATACAGTAAAGTGTGGTGTGGGTTGAGTCACAGCATAGGGTGACACATGCCGGATTTGGCCCAAACGGCGTCCATACGTTGGCTGAACTCGTGATTCATAACTACCCCAATTTTTTTTTGGGGTCAATAATCATTTTTTTAAAAACTTGACATGGTAAGGGTTAGGGTTAAGATTAGTGTTAGCCATTATTGTTGTTTGATTTGTATCCACTTTTTATTTGCAAAAAGAAAACAAAACGCTAGAATCATTTTTATGGTTAGCGCTATGCTTTAGGGTTAGGCTTAGGATACAGCCTAACCCTAAAGCATAGCGCTAAACTGCTACGAGGAAGGGAACTGGCCACTCCATCTCTCGATGCTGGACCTAGTATAGTGAAGTCTCTAACATTTCACTCCCCTTCGGCAGTATCTGCTCTGGGACTACCTTTACCTTTAGGATACAGAGACAGACAAAAACTCTCTAGTGCTAATCTTAACCCTGTTTCAAGTTTTTTCAAAAATAAGGATGTACGACAACGATTAAAGCCATATTATAAAAAAAAAAAAACTACAAAACACCAACTTACTGCATCTCTGGATCCTTATTTTAGGGCGCAGTGACTTAAGTGGCTGATAAAACAATAGCCATTTGACTGAAATTTGGCGTGTGTCCCTCTCTTCTGTGATTCAACTGAAAGCATGATTTATTCTTCTCAATTACATGTATTCTGGTGTTTTTGTGTGTATAATATATGAAATGAGGCATGTTGTGACAGTCTATGTAATTTTTCAGCAACACATCACGATGGCATTTTGCAGATTTGGATCACTTAGAAGTTGTTCCCGCTTGCAAATTTCTTCATTCTCTCTTGCTGGTGAGTTATACAAGAAGCTATTTAGAATTATTTTTATTACTAGCAATAACCCTTGACGTCACACTTGACAGGTTTTTAATTATAGTGTGCTGTTTCCGTTAAGGTTTTTAATTATAGTGTGCTGTTTCCGTTCCTGGATGAGCAGATAGAAGTACATTCTTAGAGTGTTTTTGGTTTCTTTCCATTATACAGTGTAATCAAACTGTTCATGAACACTGTCATGTGAACGCTTTTCTTTGTTGATTGTAACTATTTTCGGGAGAGTATATATAATGGAAACAATACAATTTTTCAACACGGTTGCATTCCTCAGCTGTGACCAACGTACACACGGCGAGAATTATGTTATTTTAGATTCAGTTTAAAAGTTCTTTGATGACAACATTTCGTGTGAAAGTGCGTGGATTGTTTTCAAAGAGTGTTCCCTGATAATAAGTGGTTTTAACAAAAACTTTAAAGTTTTCATGATTTGTACATCGGGTGAGGGTTCATGCACACCAATTTTTACGCACTTTTTCTTTGTCGAGCGCTACTAATTTCGTGAAAGGATTAAAAAAAAAAAAAAACCAAAGTATTTGTTTTATATAACACATACGCCGCACAAGTTGCACACAGTGTGTTGCACACTTGTTTTTCTGGCGCGAGTTACTATTTTGAGTGAGACCGACCGACGTAACATACATCGGTAATTATGTTAGTTGGGATGCTGTATTAATTTAGAAGCTTTTCCATCACTTTAATATAGGGCTGGGATCTTTAACGATTAATTAATTGATTAAAATGTTTAAAATTGATTAATTGATTTTAAAAAATGTTAATCGATTAGTCCATTTTTAGCAATGTTTATGTGTTTTGCTTAAATGCTTTATGATATGAAATTTGGCAAGTATGGTCACTAAAAATAAATTGTTTGGTTGTAACTTTTCAGTATGTTCATTAACTCTTAGTATACGAGCTAATTTCATGACCACCGTTACAGATTTTGCAATAAATAATTTATTTATAAAGATAACACATAAAGAGTTTTATATCAAAATGTGAAGAAATGAAACCCCTATATCATGCACGTAACTAAATTGTTCAGTAGTTATAAACATGCATTCACCTATACATTTTCGCTATTGACGGGGATCGATCATCGGCCTTTCTAAGAAGCCGCTCGTATACTAAGAGTTAAATTTTCAGGACAATGTTGCCGCATAACAAGTAAAATAAATAAAGCCCTTAGTGATTAAACAAAAAAATGTTATTTATAATTTTTAAAATAATTTATCAGATTGTTCGAAACTGATAGATAATCTTTGATTAAAGAAATTTGATTAATCGATTAAAATTTTTGGAATCATTCCCAGCCCTACTTTAAGTTATAAATATCTTTCATGACTTCAGAATATTGAGATGCATAAAAAATAGTTGAATCAGAGTTAATCTTTCACATATTTAATTAGACTAACTGTTTTTTTGCTGTCTTTCAATTTTGTATTGATGTTAAATGGCTAAGTTAGCAGTTCAGTGACAGAAGTTCTGTACTGAAGTTTCTCCACCATGACATTTTGGGAGAGCTTGCATGTCCCTATGATCCCGAGAGCACAGCTGCTAGCAGTCTCCCAAGCTGGACAGGAGAAAGGGCTGGGACCAAGCCGGAGACAAACCAGCTGTGCTTACAGACAGGCTGGTGACAACCATTGGCTGAGGAAGACTGACCTGACAGAAGTTTCTGTTTAAAAAAGATGCACTGGGCCACAAATTTAATGACACAGTCAGCATTAATTCCATATGAATGACACCACAATTAAGGTGGAAAAAATTAACTGACACATATAATTTCTGTTGAAGATGATATACTCTCTGTTGAAGATGATATACTCTCTGTTGAAGATAATATACTCTCTGTTGAAGATGATATACTCTCTGTTGAAGGTGATATACTCTCTGTTTAAGGTGATATACTCTATGATATACTCTCTGTTGAAGATGGTTTACTCTCTGTTGAAGATAATATACTCTGTTGAAGATGATATACTCCCTGTTGAAGATGATATAATCTCTGTTGAAGGTGATATACTGTCCATTGAAGATGATATACTCTCTGATGGAGATGTGAATAATAGTCTCAGTGCAACCATATTAGGTTCAGAAACAAAAACTTAAATTCTTTGTTAATATCAGATTCATATCTTGCTTTATTTTGACTTATTTGGTCCACTGTTGCTGTAAAGTGTATTGGGGAGATGGTCTTTGTTCTTGAGCCAAGTCTGTCGCATCAGCTGATGTCAGCACATGTTGTTATAGAATTTCTGTGATGTCTATCCATAGCAAAGAGTTGGTATGGATATACAGTTTATTAGTCGGCGTTTAGCTTCCATACTGATTTTCAGATGTTTGAGTAGTGATGACATTTGGTGAGTCACTGCACTGGCAATCATTGATATTATAGAGCTGTAAATGTTTTATGTGAAGAGCAGAATAGCTCAGGCAAAAACAATATTCTGTAAAATGAAGAGTATCTTATGCAACATTTCTTTGTCGTTGGAAGAAAGAAAGTTCTGAAGAAGAGTTCTTCAGTGTTATATAGAACCAGTCCTGACATATGGGAGTGAGTCATGGGTAAACAAGTAGGGAAGGCACTAGAGGCCACAGAGATGTGGTTTTACAGAAGAATGTTAAAAATACCATGGACAGCCAAAAAAGAGTAATGAGGATGTCCTGAAAGAGGCCAATGTACAAAAGGAAACTTATTTCACAAGTTAGAAAGAAGCAATCCACTTTTTTGGGCATGTTATGAGAAGAGGCACAATGGGCTGATCACCCGTTTGCCAGTCACTTCGATTACGGAAACAACAGCAAATGGATTGATTTGCCGTTGCCCTAAAGACGCCATTAGGCGTGATGGGAAACAATGGCAAAGAAAACCAATCTGCTGTTGCCCTGAGACGCCACTAGGCGTAATAGCCACTGACTGCTTTGACGGTCGGTGGCTAAGGACGGAAGAAGAAGATGAGAAGAGGAAAGCTGGAATATATCGTAACAACAGGTAAGACTGAAGGAAAAAGAAATAGGGGAAGAGAAAGAGAGCCAATACTGGACAGTTTGACATTGAAAGAAGTCAACAGCAGATTTGATAAATTGTGCTGGAGACAGGAAGTTGTGGAGAGACATGATCTCCTACACCACTAGGCATGGTACTTGATGATGATGAAATGTTTTATTAGTGGGTGTGCTGGGACAGGTCTGATCTCAAAGGTAAATGCTGCAGTCATACATACATGTTGTTATTCAGATAGAAGAATTGTTGAGGCAACATTTTAACGAAATATTAATATACTGAAGCATTAGAATTTCAATATAATGAAGTATTAGATTTTCAGAGTGAAACCTGTAAGTAAAGATCATTATGTGGGTAGCAGTGTAATATATTAGCACCTGTTTCTCTTTGTATCATAGCCTAGGTAGTTGTTGGGGTATACTCTATTATTTGTTTCCACACTTTTCTGTCTTGTTCTTATATTTATTTCTCTGCAGAGGTCTGGCTGTTGTATCTATGGTCTGCTTTTTTCTCTCTTGTTTCTGGCATTGTCTCTTAAGTACAGCATTGGATAATCCATTTCATTTTTGATGGGCTGATACCATTAAAGTTTGCGGGTTTTTTTATGGTTAATGGGAGCCGCGCTGGTGTAATGGTTACAACGTTGCGCTGGCGACCAGGTATTCAAGGTTCAAGCTCAGGCGTCAGCATTTGAAGGAGTGTCAAATAACCTGAACGGCTCCTGAGATAAACCCTCTGTGGATGGGAAGAAGCGAAGCTCCTGACCGGTTGGAAGGAAAGTCCACAGGCTCCTCAGCCTCTCAATGACGTGTTATTGGGCTGAAGGGCTGAAAGCCCAAGTGCCGCTGGTTAAGGGAAAAAAAACATGGTTAATAGATCTTTATCCATACCAGAAATCCTGTACTGAATATTGGTCCCTTTGCAGCATAGTAGCTCAGTGGTCTATGGTTCGATCCCCAGTTGAGGTGGGATTTTTTTAGGCCGCAAACAGCTCCTGGGTCGACCCAGCCCCAAATGAGTACCAGAGCAACTCTGGGAAGGTTACGGCCGTCGTGATGCTGACCACATCACCCCTAGTGTGCCGACGGTTAAGAAAATATGGGCCTAACACCATATTCCAAATATGCCTCAATGGGCGTGTAACGGGATCCTTTACCTTGCAGCATAGTGATTTCTGGTTCATCTGTATAGTAGTAAAAAGAAAGAAATGTGCATTATAATGTGTGGTGCAATATACAAATAGCCAAAACATTGCCAGTATTTTAACATTTGCAAGTGATGACGAATTTAGCTTTCATTAAATATATTCTTACATTTTTATCCCACTAGCTGTCAAGCAGTATTGCCCCAGTCTGTATGTCACAACAAAAGGCACTCATAATAAGATGAAACTATCAGATGTGGATCTTATTTCCATGCATTACTTGGCTGGACAGAACAAGATGATGACAAACAGTGTTCATTTTCCATCACAGAAAGCAACCTTCATTTCTCAACCCAACATTTGTTCTGCTGTTATTTTGAAGCCATTTCGTGTTGAGAATTCACTTTCACAATGTTCTGATAGATCAGGCGACATAATGCAGTACAAATGTCCTTCTAGGCAAACTGATGATGTTAATTTGGTTATTTTAGACAATGTGACGTCCATAACCTCCTTTTATGATTGCCCGGTATCTGCGATCATAGACAGCATGAAGGTACCAACCAAACAAAAGTCTGAAGTCTTGGAAGGACCAGGCAGGAACTCTTCCAAAATGGAAGCAAGCATTATCATGAAAATAAGACATAAAAAAATGAAGAAGCATAAACTGAAGAAATTGAGAAAAAAGATGTACTTTGTGTGGCGCAAGCACAAACTAGCCAGAAAAGCCAAGAGAATGAAGCTATACTTCAAGGAGCTGGATGAGATTAAGAAATCAGGGGATACATTCAGTGCAGAACAATTTGTGCAGGAGCAGTTAGCCAAGGCAAAAAAAGGAGGTTACTCCATAAATGTGCTTGACTCAAAAGTAGAACATTAAAATAGTAAAGATGAGGGCTTGACAAATATAGGAACTTTGGTATTAATGACATTTGTTGTGTGTTCATGTTGAGTCTGAAACATGAGTTGAGTGAGTGTGGGGCAGCATTTGGCTATCTAATAATGGAACAGCAGTTTTGGTAGATAAGATTTTGCTGTAACAGTGAACTGATAACGCTTTGTTGTTGAGGTGAACTTGCTGTGATTTATGGAGAGATTAACTCAAGTGTGCTTGAAAAAAACATGTTTTTTGTATGTGTGTTACTCTGCTCATTAAATATTAATGTTTAATTAAAAGTTGTACTGTTATTACGAGTGGCTGAATTGAATGAATATAAAATAACGGGCTGATCACCCGTTTGCCATTCTATGCAAGCACCAATTTATGAAAGCCTGTATCTTCTTGGTTGTCCTTTATTATTCTTCATGTTTCAGAACCATACACTAGGATTCTTATTTTTGTGTTGGACTTGATTTCCTTTGATTGCATATATTTTCCAGGTCACTACAGTGATTCGACTCACGACAGGACACAAGTTTTTTTAATTTGTGACTTGACTCGACTTGGGACTTGCATATTTCAGCGAACGAGCTTTGCCTTTCTCATTCCACAATGCACTCATATGAAAAAACTGAAAATGGTTTAGTTTAAATCGACAGAGTATACATGCCAACAGAGTTTGATCAAATGAAAGAAAAAATGTAAATAAAATGCTAAAAATATATTTTATTATTTTTCATTATTATTTATAGCGATTGTTTGAATAAAAATCAGTTGTGACTAAAAACAGTTTTAGTTCAAAAAATAAGTCTGGACTTGAGACTTGTACTAAGCGACTTGAGACTTGTTAGGAAAGACTTGACGACAACTCTGGTTAAATGCCTTTTCAGTCCACAACTTTAGTGCAAAGAGATGAGTTCATTTACAAGCTTTGTTCAGTTATTATTTAGTGTTGGTACATTCAGAACTGCCTAAAGGCAAAATAGACTTTTCTTGTTTCTTCGCCCTCTTCTACATTAATGACTCTAATAAAGGCAGTAGTCAGCTCAAGGTTCCTGACATCTCCAAACAGTTTTCTTGTTGAGAGAAGTGGGTTGTTGCCATATGTCACTCCATTTTCTGCTGTCTTTGGGTGGACCCTGTCGAGGCAAAGGGTCTGACACTCTTCCAACCTGGTGGGTCCTCTTTGTGTCGAATACTAAAGTGTCCAGTCATCGTAAGGTGGTTAGCATTATGTTGCGCAAGGCGCGCAACATAATGCAACCGCCTTACGATGACTGATGCCCAGTGCATCCGATTTCAGCACACATTTATATAGGAGCTGCTTCCCTAATTTTTGGCTTCTAGAATTCTTTGCGGTTCTGCTACACTATATGGCTGGTCTGTACTTGACTGGTGACTATAAAAATGCAGAGAACTTGTAACGACAAAAATTAAGCAGCAATCTTGGCCGGAAGTTCATACAATCATAAAAACACTAAATGTGAACAGTAAACAAGAGAACCACCCGTGTGTTACCGGGGCCCGAAAGGGGAGCAAAGAATAGTAACACTGTCCCCTGCCAAGCATGTCGTAGAAGGCGACTAAGGAGGGTTGGGCATGGGGCCGGTTACCCCATCCTGTAAAAAAAAATTTAAACCACAAAAAACTTCAACAAATATGGACAAGTCAAATAAAGAAAATAAAACACAGCCATCCAAGACAGGGGAAGGTCCTCTCGCGGGGAGGCGTATGATGCAACACAGAGAAAGCCGAAAGGAGTCTGTGTTGCTGACTAACCTTCTTTCTTCTAGGAGAACTTCCAGATTTGGCACCTGGAATGTTCGGACATTGAACGAACAAGGGAAAGTGGCACAAGTAGCAGCAGAAATGAGGGAATACAAAATCGAGGTTCTGGGAATGTGTGAAACAAAGTGGAAGGGGGTAGACAGGAAGAAACTCATCACAGGTGAATTGGTGCTGTCCTCAGGACACGAAGACGAAAGTTCACACCACAGTGAAGGGGTAGCTCTTATGTTATCTAAAGAAGCACAGAAAGCACTCATTGAATGGGAAGCTGTGGGACCCAGAATAATAACAGCTATTTTCAAAACAGCTAAAAAGAAAATTCATGTCAATGTCATCCAATGTTATGCACCAACTAATGACAAAGAAGAGTCTGTGAAAGAAGCATTTTATACTAAACTACAGGAAATTATGGATAAAGTAAAAAGAAGAGACATCACAATTTTGATGGGTGACATGAATGCAAAGATAGGTACAGTCAATACCGGATTTGAAGAAGTCATGGGAAAACATGGGCTAGGAGTAATGAATGAAAATGGAGAACTATTCGCAAACTTCTGTGCTTCAAATCAACTGCTATAGGAGGAAGCATGTTTCCACATAAGAGAATACACAAGGCAACATGGATATCACCAGACCATAGAACAGAAAATCAGATCGATCATATATGCATAAAGAAGAAGTTTAGATCATCATTGCAGGATGTAAAGGTATATAGAGGAGCAGATGTGGCATCAGATCACCATCTTCTGATAGCCAAAGTAAAAATGAAACTCAAGAGATATGCAACAATGCAAAATTATAGACAACAGTTTAATGTAGGACAGCTAAGAAATCAAGAAACAAGAGACAAATTTGCGGTCACAGTATCCAACAAATTCCAAGTGCTCCAACAGTTGGAAGACGTAGAGAATACAGAAGACTATTGGCAGCAGGTCAAAACGGTATGGAAGGAGACATGTGAAGAAATACTGGGGAAAAGGGAAAGACAACAAAAAGCATGGATAACAACAGAAACCATCAATAAGATAAAAGATAGAAAAAACAAGAAAGCAGAGTTAAACACAAGCAAAACCAGAAGTTCCAAAGCCAAGGCTCAAGAAGTGTACACAGAAGCAAGCAAAGAAGTAAAAAGAAGTATCAAAAGAGACAAGAGGAAGTATATTGAGGAGTTGGCAAGAGAGGCAGAAGATGCTGCAGCCAAAGGAAATATGAGAGAACTGTATAGCAGCACAAAGAAGCTAACAGGGAAATACAAGCAAACAAGTTGCCTCATAAAAGATAAGAATGGGAAACTGCTCAGCAATATACAAGAGCAAATGAAGAGGTGGACAGAATATTTTGGGGACCTTCTCAATAGACCAGCTCCACAAAACCCGCCGGACATCCAGCCAGCAGAAGAAGAGCTACAAATTAACGGTGAAAGACCAACGAAGGAAGAAATAAAGAAAGCCATAAAGCTTCTAAGAGATGGAAAAGCGTCTGGACCTGATGGCATTCCAGCAGAGGCCATCAAAGCAGATATCGACATGGCTACAGAGATGTTATATAAATTACTTGGTAAAGTCTGGGAAAAAGAAGAGATACCAGCAGAATGGAAGGAAGGATATCTGGTTAAGTTGCCTAAGAAGGGAAATCTACAAGAGTGCACAAATTATAGAGGAATAATGTTACTATCAGTGCCAGGAAAGGTATTGAACAGGATTATCCTTGAGAGATTAAAGGAGTCCATAGACAAGAAATTGAGAGATGAACAAGCAGGTTTTTGACAAAACAGATCATGTGCAGACCAGATAGCCACTTTGAGAATAATAGTTGAACAAAGTCTGGAATGGAATTCACCACTATACATCGGATTTGTGGACTACGAAAAAGCATTTGACAGTGTGGACAGAGAATCACTTTGGAAATTGATGAGGCATTATGGAGTTCCCCTGAAGATCATTAATTTAATTTAATAAAGAAAACCTATGAAGACATGACGTGCAGAGTTCTTCATGAAGGACAGCTTACAGAACCATTTGGGATAAGAACAGGAGTGCGACAGGGATGCCTCTTGTCTCCATTTCTTTTCTTGCTGGCAATAGATTGGGTTATGAGAACATCGACAACACACAACAGAAATGGAATCCAGTGGACTCTGACTAAGCAGTTGGATGATCTGGATTTTGCTGATGATTTGGCTCTCCTGTCCCATAACCGTAATCAGATGCAGGACAAATTGAAAACACTCGATGAGAGGTCACAGCAATTGGGTCTGAAAATACACAGGGAAAAGACAAAAATAATGCGAATAAATGCAGGTAATGAAAACAGGGTTGAACTTGAAGAAACGCCAGTACAAGATGTAGAATCATACACATATCTTGGCAGTAATATAGATAAAGTTGGAGGGACAGACAGCGATATCAAAGTAAGAATACAAAAAGCAAGAGGAGCTTTCATTGCATTGGGAAATATATGGAGATCAAGAGAAATAGGATCCAACACGAAAATAAGAATCTTCAACTCAAATGTGAAGTCAGTCCTATTGTATGGCTCGGAGACATGGAGAACAACAAAGACAACAACCAAAAAGCTACAGACTTTCATAAATGGGTGCTTGCGTAGAATAGAGGGATTAAAATGGTATGACAAGGTTACCAATGTGGAACTGATGACAAGAACTGGACAAGTGCCAGTGGAACAAGAGATGAGAAGAAGATGATGGCGATGGATAGGACACACACTGAGGAAACCTGTTGATAGCATTACAAGGCAGTCCTTGTTCTGGAACCCTCAGGGCAAGAGAGGCAGAGGAAGACCAAGAAGTACATGGAGAAGAGAGTTGGAAACAGGTGAAAATGATGAGGAGAACATGGAAAGAACTTGAGATGATGGCACGTGACAGGAGGACTTGGCATGTGTTTGTTGAAGGCCTGTGCTCCTTTGGGAGTGGAGGGTTATGAATGAATGAAACAAGAGAACAACCCACTGAAGGCCGTACAGATATGATGTTATATAATAATATTTATATTCTCATTGAATTAAGTGTGATGATGATGTTCTGCAAGAGGTCAGTATGGAAAGGAAGATCTCTGCAAAGATGTAGTAAGACGTTGGTGTTGCTGTTGCATGTTATGAAAACTGATAGAAGGTATTAGGGAGTCTTTAACAAAATGGTTCCTGAAGGTCTTTTGTTAGACAGAGAAAGAAAAGAAATTCTGCTCCCTTAGGCATGCCATACAAGGCAGCCAGTATGAGGTTGTGCTTGGAGCTGGAGACCTCATAATGTAAAACAAATTGAAACAGAATCAAAGCTGCATGAGCTTGTGAATACTTTGTGCAGGTTTCCTGCAAGGAGGCCAGTTGCAGTGGTTGGTCCATGCTCCTTAAGGAGTGAAAAGGAGAATGATGAACAAAACAGTGAGGGAGCAAGTTAACATCAAGAGTACATCAAGAACTGGAAGTTGTGAAGGGACATGATCTTTCTAGAATGACTATCATCAAGGACTGGAAGTTGTGAAGGGACATGATCTTTCTAGAATGACTATCATCAAGAACTGGAAGTTGTGAAGGGACATGATCTTCCTAGAATGACTATCATCAAGGACTGGAAGTTGTGAAGGGACATGATCTTTCTAGAATGACTATCATCAAGAACTGGAAGTTGTGAAGGGACATGATCTTTCTAGAATGACTATCATCAAGGACTGGAAGTTGTGAAGGGACATGATCTTTCTAGAATGACTATCATCAAGGACTGGAAGTTGTGAAGGGACATGATCTTTCTAGAATGACTATCATCAAGGACTGGAAGTTTGTGAAGGGACATGATCTTTCTAGAATGACTATCATCAAGGACTGGAAGTTGTGAAGGGACATGATCTTTCTAGAATGACTATCATCAAGGACTGGAAGTTGTGAAGGGACATGATCTTTCTAGAATGACTATCATCAAGGACTGGAAGTTGTGAAGGGACATGATCTTTCTAGAATGACTATCATCAAGAACTGGAAGTTGTGAAGGGACATGATCTTTCTAGAATGACTATCATCAAGGACTGGAAGTTGTGAAGGGACATGATCTTTCTAGAATGACTATCATCAAGAACTGGAAGTTGTGAAGGGACATGATCTTTCTAGAATGACTATCATCAAGAACTGGAAGTTGTGAAGGGACATGATCTTTCTAGAATGACTATCATCAAGGACTGGAAGTTGTGAAGGGACATGATCTTTCTAGAATGACTATCATCAAGAACTGGAAGTTGTGAAGGGACATGATCTTTCTAGAATGACTATCATCAAGAACTGGAAGTTGTGAAGGGACATGATCTTTCTAGAATGACTATCATCAAGGACTGGAAGTTGTGAAGGGACATGATCTTTCTAGAATGACTATCATCAAGAACTGGAAGTTGTGAAGGGACATGATCTTTCTAGAATGACTATCATCAAGGACTGGAAGTTGTGAAGGGACATGATCTTTCTAGAATGACTATCATCAAGAACTGGAAGTTGTGAAGGGACATGATCTTTCTAGAATGACTATCATCAAGGACTGGAAGTTGTGAAGGGACATGATCTTTCTAGAATGACTATCATCAAGGACTGGAAGTTGTGAAGGGACATGATCTTTCTAGAATGACTATCATCAAGAACTGGAAGTTGTGAAGGGACATGATCTTTCTAGAATGACTATCATCAAGGACTGGAAGTTGTGAAGGGACATGATCTTTCTAGAATGACTATCATCAAGAACTGGAAGTTGTGAAGGGACATGATCTTTCTAGAATGACTATCATCAAGAACTGGAAGTTGTGAAGGGACATGATCTTTCTAGAATGACTATCATCAAGGACTGGAAGTTGTGAAGGGACATGATCTTTCTAGAATGACTATCATCAAGAACTGGAAGTTGTGAAGGGACATGATCTTTCTAGAATGACTATCATCAAGAACTGGAAGTTGTGAAGGGACATGATCTTTCTAGAATGACTATCATCAAGGACTGGAAGTTGTGAAGGGACATGATCTTTCTAGAATGACTATCATCAAGAACTGGAAGTTGTGAAGGGACATGATCTTTCTAGAATGACTATCATCAAGGACTGGAAGTTGTGAAGGGACATGATCTTTCTAGAATGACTATCATCAAGAACTGGAAGTTGTGAAGGGACATGATCTTTCTAGAATGACTATCATCAAGGACTGGAAGTTGTGAAGGGACATGATCTTTCTAGAATGACTATCATCAAGAACTGGAAGTTGTGAAGGGACATGATCTTCCTAGAATGACTATCATCAAGGACTGGAAGTTGTGAAGGGACATGATCTTTCTAGAATGACTATCATCAAGGACTGGAAGTTGTGAAGGGACATGATCTTTCTAGAATGACTATCATCAAGAACTGGAAGTTGTGAAGGGACATGATCTTTCTAGAATGACTATCATCAAGAACTGGAAGTTGTGAAGGGACATGATCTTTCTAGAATGACTATCATCAAGGACTGGAAGTTGTGAAGGGACATGATCTTTCTAGAATGACTATCATCAAGGACTGGAAGTTGTGAAGGGACATGATCTTTCTAGAATGACTATCATCAAGAACTGGAAGTTGTGAAGGGACATGATCTTCCTAGAATGACTATCATCAAGGACTGGAAGTTGTGAAGGGACATGATCTTTCTAGAATGACTATCATCAAGGACTGGAAGTTGTGAAGGGACATGATCTTTCTAGAATGACTATCATCAAGAACTGGAAGTTGTGAAGGGACATGATCTTTCTAGAATGACTATCATCAAGGACTGGAAGTTGTGAAGGGACATGATCTTTCTAGAATGACTATCATCAAGGACTGGAAGTTGTGAAGGGACATGATCTTTCTAGAATGACTATCATCAAGGACTGGAAGTTGTGAAGGGACATGATCTTTCTAGAATGACTATCATCAAGGACTGGAAGTTGTGAAGGGACATGATCTTTCTAGAATGACTATCATCAAGGACTGGAAGTTGTGAAGGGACATGATCTTTCTAGAATGACTATCATCAAGGACTGGAAGTTGTGAAGGGACATGATCTTTCTAGAATGACTATCATCAAGAACTGGAAGTTGTGAAGGGACATGATCTTTCTAGAATGACTATCATCAAGAACTGGAAGTTGTGAAGGGACATGATCTTCCTAGAATGACTATCATCAAGAACTGGAAGTTGTGAAGGGACATGATCTTTCTAGAATGACTATCATCAAGAACTGGAAGTTGTGAAGGGACATGATCTTCCTAGAATGACTATCATCAAGAACTGGAAGTTGTGAAGGGACATGATCTTTCTAGAATGACTATCATCAAGGACTGGAAGTTGTGAAGGGACATGATCTTTCTAGAATGACTATCATCAAGAACTGGAAGTTGTGAAGGGACATGATCTTCCTAGAATGACTATCATCAAGAACTGGAAGTTGTGAAGGGACATGATCTTCCTAGAATGACTATCATCAAGGACTGGAAGTTGTGAAGGGACATGATCTTCCTAGAATGACTATCATCAAGAACTGGAAGTTGTGAAGGGACATGATCTTCCTAGAATGACTATCATCAAGAACTGGAAGTTGTGAAGGGACATGATCTTCCTAGAATGACTATCATCAAGGACTGGAAGTTGTGAAGGGACATGATCTTCCTAGAATGACTATCATCAAGAACTGGAAGTTGTGAAGGGACATGATCTTCCTAGAATGACTATCATCAAGAACTGGAAGTTGTGAAGGGACATGATCTTCCTAGAATGACTATCATCAAGAACTGGAAGTTGTGAAGGGACATGATCTTCCTAGAATGACTATCATCAAGAACTGGAAGTTGTGAAGGGACATGATCTTCCTAGAATGACTATCATCAAGAACTGGAAGTTGTGAAGGGACATGATCTTCCTAGAATGACTATCATCAAGAACTGGAAGTTGTGAAGGGACATGATCTTCCTAGAATGACTATCATCAAGAACTGGAAGTTGTGAAGGGACATGATCTTCCTAGAATGACTATCATCAAGAACTGGAAGTTGTGAAGGGACATGATCTTCCTAGAATGACTATCATCAAGAACTGGAAGTTGTGAAGGGACATGATCTTCCTAGAATGACTATCATCAAGAACTGGAAGTTGTGAAGGGACATGATCTTTCTAGAATGACTATCATGACACTTGAAATTGATGACTTCATGAAAGAAATACTTGTGTGTGCGTGATGCTGATTTTTGTATCCTTCAGGCAGAGTCAGTCAGTCAGTCAGTCAGAACCCACACCCCGGCCTTGGTATAAGGGTATTTTCACAGCAGAGTTTTCCTGGAGCACTGAATTTTGCTGGACACTGAGCAATACAGTAGTTATCAGTTGTTTTAAAACTTCCTTTTGCTAAGTCACCTTTGACGTCACATAGGAACTTCAGATTGTTCAGTGGCCTTCTCTGTGAAAGATAATTGTTGCTCAACTATATGGAATGGCACCCGTGTGTTACCGGGGCCCGAAAGGGGAGCAGAGAATAGTAACACTGCACCCTACCACGCATGTCGTAAAAAGCGACTAAGGAGGGTATGGGCATGGGGCTGTTTACCCCATCCCGTAAAAAAAACTTTGCACAGTGGGCTGATCACCTGCTTGCCAACCAATCTGATTACGGAAACAATGATAGATTGTTTGGTCTGTTTTTGTTCCACAAAGACGCCACTAGGCGTGGTGGAAACAGCGATAGATTGATCAATTTGTTGTTGCCCTAAGACGCCACTAGGCGTACTGGCCACATACTGCTTTGCCGGTTGATGGCTAAGGATGGAAGAAGAAGAAGAATATGGAATGGGAGCAGTGGTAGCACAGTGGCTAGTGCACTGGCTTCCTAACTCGGTGGTCCATGGTTCAATCCCCAGTTGAGGTGGGATTTGTTTAGACCGCAAACGGCTCCGGGGTCTACCCAGCCTCATGAATTGAGTACCAGAGCAGCTCAGGGAAGGTTAAGGCAGCCGGTGTGAAGCTTACCATATCACCCCTAGTGTGCTGATGGTCAAGAAAATATGAGCCTAGCACCATATTCCCAATATGCCTCAATGGGCGTGTAACAGGATCCTTTCCTCCTCCCAATTATCTGGAATGCTTGTGATCTTAGTAACCAATCTTGGCTGCAAGGACTGCATTATGAATACTTTCCAACAACATGTGAGAACTAGACTTATTTCTAGCTACATTTGTTGCCTCTCTCACTCAGTTGCTCACACACACACAAAATGGTGACCACTCTACTAGAAGGAATGAAATATGAATATTTTGTCCAAAAACATTTTGTAAGAAAATGGCCCATTTGAATAGTAACTTCCTATTTTTAAATCCTCATTTGTATCCACTGGATATATATGAGTATCCCTTTTTGTCATTACTGACCATAGGAACATGCCCCCAAGACAATGTCTCGGCCGACGTGAGGTTGGGTAAAGAGGTCAAGCTTTTGCAGATGCAGCATGACCCATGAAGCTGGTGAATACAGAGGAATGCTGTAGCCGATACAGTCTGGCACCAGAACACATATATATGCAATACTTCATGTCCATATGTATGTTATACCTCATGTCCTTAGACAATTAGCTCCGATTGGAGCTCAAATTGCTGCAGCATTGGCTCTGGAATTGCCAGAGTTATCCAAAGTGCTTTTTCCCGCGAAGGTCGGAGATTGGTAAGCATGTATTAGCTCTAGAATTACCACAGTTATCTGAAGCGCTTTTTCCCCTGGGGTCGGAGATTGGTAAGTATGTACTGGCTCTAGAATTGCCACAGTTATCCAAGTAGGATAGTGTCATCGAAGGAACCTCGACTGATTTAATGAATATATATGAAACAAATGTTAAATCAAGGAGCAATAACTGCCATTTGACAAATGTTTTAATCAGAAAAAAAAAATGGCAAATAAAACGTTACTAGAGACGATGACAGTTGCTGCCTATTAAGAAATCTTGTGTTGAACATACTGGATCTCACGTTGATTTGTAAAGCAAATGTTACTAATATTTTGTGCAATAAAATGGCGGTTGTCTTTACTTTGACCGTTGTTTCATATAAATTAGTTGGATAGAAGTGAAGAAATAAACATTTAAAAATAGAAAGTGACTAAGTCACCCTGTAGAGACATTTGTCACCTCTCTCAGTTACTCTGTAGCCATGTGGGGAGGACAAGCAGACGGCAGAACATTTACTCCAAAACTGTCAGCTCCATGAGAGGAGCAGGGTGGCAGCGTGGCCTCCAACCCCGTTGAGGGAGAAACTTTTGTAATGAGAGAAGCCTGAGACAGACTGTCAGCTTTATAAGAGAGATGTGGTTATTTGAGAGAGAACGAAGAAGAACAATAACTCAATGACACACATCTCTAGACAAGCTTGTTATTGTTGAACAGAATCGACATTATTGCACTCCGGGCAAACTCATAGGTGCTCAGTCTCCTTCAGTATATGTCGAAGAGTGTGAATGCTAACTGTTCCTGTAGTTCGCTGGTTGTATACATGACGGATGTATCCTCTCATACATCCATCTCTGCTAGCCTTATTCAATGCCAAATTCCAACAGTCTTAACCTCAATGATTCATATATTGCAGTGTCATTCTCTAACAGGCGATCATTAATTGTTCTCAGTATCTCTCCCTTATCCATATCCAGTGTCCCCACTGTGGGTGCTCTTGATGCTAGTCTGTCAGCTCTTTCATTACCACATACCCCAGCATGACCAGGACAGTAGATCCACACCAGCTTCTGCAGACTCAAAGCTTCTATTAATGTTTTCCATTCAAAGACAAGCTTGTATACACACAGAACGCTAGGCACGTTTGTCATCTCTTTCACTCAGTTACTGACTCAAACATATACACACACAAAATGAAACAACATGATGTTTTCATGCCTTTTTAATTATGATAGCACTTTACAGATTGACTATAGTATGAGATAAGTCTTTAGGAAGCATAAGATTAGCACCAGACAGCAACCTACAAGTATTATGGTATATAAGGGACTGTACACCGTTACACTTTTTTATTTGTAACTCTATATCAAGACATTATGTTCACTGCCAGTGACCACCCTGAGGCTCTCAGGTGGGAGTCTCAAGCTGGTTTGTTAACTCTTAAGTGAGAGGCCAGTATTCGAGGGTCAATAATTCCAGACCCTCGTGATGGGGGAGCCAGTTTTCAGGGCCGGTATATTTCTATTAACTCTTAAGGGGCGAGACGTCGGTATTCGAGGGTTAATAATTCCAGACCCTCGTGATGGGCCAGTATATTTGTATTAGCCCTGTAGGAGGTCTCTGATGGGACAAAGAAAGGATAGTATTACTGCTTTGTCAGGCATGTCATGAGGTGACTTAACATTAGGATGGGGATGGCCACCTCATCATGTCAAACAAATTGTTAGAGAAACCACCAACTGCTGGAGCATGTTTGTGAACACGTTGCTGAAGACCATAATAGAAGGCACATGTGCAAGAGAAAGACAGCGCTAGAAGTGGGAAGATAACATAAAGAGAAAGAGTCTATCACAGTGCGCCATCAAGACAAGAGACAGGAGGCATTGGAGATCCATTGCAGCCGACCTTTGCTGTGGATGACAGCCTTAGTTTGCCCTCCATGGAATCCGTCCCTACAAAGTAAATATCCCACCACATAATCCAAAACAGCAGCACAAATGTTCAGGAAGCACAACCGTAACAGGTGGTCGTCATTTCAGTTATCATCATTATTACATCCCTTTTTGCTCCACAGGAAGCATTAAGCCACCACTCCCCTTGCAGATGGGCTACAACAAAACATCCGTGTTCTGTTGCAGCAGTAGTTTCTGTATCTATCTGTTTTAAGTGATGAGGTTGCCAGCCTCAGGTCATGCCAGAGGATGGGGTAGTCCTATAATTGTCTTTAGCTCCTCAAAGACCCCCTAGAAACTATATGGGGCCCATTCATTTCTGCACATTTGATATTCTTTACATTATACAAACAAATATTTAGACCAGCCTGTGTTCCTGTCTTAACGTGATACAAAAACCTGACAGCAATAGGGTTAACAAATTAACAAGGTGAGGAAGATAAGTGATAATGACTGAATGAAGAAACATGGGTACGTGACGGTGTCAAGTATCTGTAGAGCTTCATTAATACTTTCATGCTGTAAGTACCTGTACCACTGGCTGCTAACTGAATAAATTGAGCTCAAAATCTTTGTTGCCAGTGTTGTTTTGCGGTGACTAATCAGCTTTTATGGCAAGACAAGATCGCCGGAAGGGAAATGATGGAAAACCTGACAAATATCAGTGGAATAAGATGTGAGAAGAAGACATATGGACTGGATAGGAGAAAACCAAGGTCTTTCCATGTCTTCCTTCATCCTTTTGTCTGTCTCTGGCGCTCTTCTCCATGTGTTTTTTTTTTGGTTTCCCTGTACTCTCTTACCCTGGGGATTCCAAAATGACTACCTTGTAATGTTATCAATAGGTTTCCCCCAATACGTGTCCTATCCATCGCTGGCATCTCTTGTTCCACTGACATATATGGTTCTTGTCATCAGTTCCACATTAGTGATCTTGTGGTACCATCTCAATCCTTCTTTTCTACAAAAGTACCCATGTATGAAAGTCTTGAACTTTTTGGTTGTATTTGTTTTTCCTCAACGTTTCAGAACTGTTATACCTTGGAGATATTGCGGGTTCGGTTCGAGACCACCGCAATAAAGCGGGTCATACCCATTTTTGTGCGGCTTCCCAGTGCATATAAAAGCCTAAAATCATGTTTACACTATGTCTATTAACTGCGCAATAGTGCTAGGTCTTAAAAAAAAACAGTGTATTGTAAAATACTTTATTGCTAAAAAAATGCTAATCTTCAGCGAATCGTAATCTTTTTGCTGGTGTAGAGCCAAAATCTATCGGAAGAAGAAGGCACACTCTAATAAATAAACATGAATAATTTGAAAAAAGCGTAATATCTGTGAAGCGCAATAAAGCAAGGAATGCCTGTATACTGTAGCTCTGCCTTGACATTTGAGTTGAAGATTCTAATTTTATGTTGGACTTGATTTCCATATGTTTCCGAATGCTGTGAAAATGGCTCATGTGTTTTGTATCCCTATTCTTATTTTGATATCACTGCTCCTCCAACTCTGTCCTTATTGCGAGAGAACCAACATATTTTGTATAAATACTTTTAAAACATTTAGAAGTTGTCATAGTTACATTTTTGTTTGAGGCCACACACAAGCTTGTGCACTGTTGGATTGTCTATTGCAAGGCAGGTGGACTGGAAAATAATAATTCTGTCACAAATTCTTCATTGCTGCTGCATTGTGTGAAGAAAATACACTGTAGATTTCGATCCATCCTCACACATCTAAACCTGAGCTAAGCTATTATTTACATTATGTTATTGATATAACATAGGCTCCACTTATGTTCCAGTCTTGACTTATGGATGCAAGTCATGGGCAATGACTACAATTCACAAAAGCCAGCTCCAAACCTCAGAAATGAGATATCTGAGGAAGGTGGTTGAAGTAACAAGAAGAGACATGGTCTCCAACCAGATGATATAGCAAGGCCTCAAAACCCAGCCCCTGCAGACCCAAGTACAACAGTCCCAACTACGATGGTTTGGCCATGTATGCAGAATGGAAGATCGGCTAGACAACAAATATGGGAAACCAAAAAGCTAGGGATCCAGAGGACAACATTAGACAATCCCTGAAAGACCCAGGACTAGATTGGAACCAGGCCAGGAGGAAGACATCCAATAGAACAGTATGGCGTTCTCTCTGGCAATCCTCTAACCCCAGGGTAGAAGCAGAACAACTAATAGTAAGATATAACATTCAATTCTGTATTCACTTGACAAAAATTACATTACTAATGCATAACAACTGACACTAACATGCTGTCACCACAAGCCAACTACTTGACAGTGTTAATAAGAAAATAATTATTCAGTGTTTGGACCCCTTCAAATGTGTTAGCCTATGTTCACACGTGCTATCTGTTGTTCAAATGGGACTATGATAACATATAATGAAGCTAATCTCACACCTGTTCATGACAAATGGCCTCTTTTATGTTTAAATATGATTTTTTTGACTGAATAATACATCATCATTCTGTTAACAAAAGATGGGGTTAACTGTATAAGAACAGATATGACTGATAAATAATTGTGTATCTAAGGCTATGTAATAAAGAGAGAAAAATGGGATGGATGAAGGAGAGAATAAGATGAAGAGATAAAAATGGGATGAATGATGGAGAGAATAAGGCAAATGGGATGGATGAAGGAGAGAATAAGATGAAGAGATAAAAATGGGATGAATGATGGAGAGAATAAGGCAATGTACCCAATGTAATGAAGAGAGAGATTTTTTTTTTTTTTTTTTTTTTTTTTTTTTTTTTTCGTACGCCCGCTAATACTCGAGGCGAAATCTCAGGTTATTATTTTTATGTCTAACCTGACATTGATTTTACGTGAGTATCCCTTTATTTCTTGTACAGAGACAGGTGTCCCTCGCCATTCAGGCAAATACTCGCCGATTTCGGAGGTACCCATTGCAGCTGGGTCGGCTCAGGAGCCGCCAGTCCCTGGTCGACGACACTCCTTCAAATGCCCTCGCCAGGTCTCGAGTTAATCCAGTCCAAATCCCGGTCGACGAAAAATCCTCAAATGCCGTCGCCCGGGTTTGATCCTGTATCACCCGGTCGCCAGAGCGGTGTTGTAACCACTACGCTAGCGCGGCTCCCAAGAGAGAGATGAAATGGAAGAGGTGAATATGCTGAAGTGTCACTATGACAGACGTGAATGAGCAAAGATGTACCTGGAGAGGAAGACAGAAAAGTGGCAGTGTGATTAGACTGACCTGCATGCTCCAAGTGGTCAAGACAATAAAATTCACTGCTAGAAAATATCAAATTACTGTAATGGTTCACGAATACCCAGTGAACAATGCCTCTGCCATTCTTTTACACCGTGTTAAACCTCCCACCTGTCCACTGATCTTCCTTGAAACAACTTGCACTACCTTAATCTGACTGAAAAAGTCATTCCCTATTTGTAAATTTTAATATCCTCACTTGTACAGTCAATCCTCGCTATTTGTGGGGGTTAGGTTTCTTGAAAACCCAGTGTCTGCAGAACCACTGATCCTATGTGAAAAAGGTGGTTAGAATCCTGCGGGACCCTGTTCACCATACATTTTTGCTACCGATCACCATAAACTCATTATTTCGTGTACCCATCTTGTAAAAAAACAGCTTATTTATTATACTGTGCATTTTATACACTGTTTTCTTTGTAATAGTAACGTATGTACAATTTTTTGGTGTAACAATACTCATTCACTCTGTCACTACCCATTCACACACAAGCACAAAATCCCTCAAAAACAAACATTGAAAACTTTTACACAGAATATTTAAAATTAAGAAATAAAGAAAATTTCATACAGACATCCCAGAAAGAAGTTTATCTAACAAATGTACTTTATCACTGAGGCTCACCACAGCCTTCTTATGCTTAGGCACACTCGCAACACACTTGCACTATGCTTTGGATGCCATTATTAATTACAAAAATAATCAAAAACAGCGTAAAACTGTAACAAATTTGGATGAAAAGATGCTTGACAAAGACAGGTGTAACACAATTAAAGCCACGAGAACAAGGAGCCAGCCTCTCTTTGCCGCTCAGTAGAAGTCTCAAAATTTTTTGCCTACTGTGCATGGCCGCTAATACTCACGAGGTGCCTGCAAATGTCAAAAAATGAGTTACACTTTATCTCAAGCAAATGAGTGAATCCGCGAATACGGAACACGAGAATAGGAGGATTGACTGTATCTATTGGATATACACAAAACAATGTCAAAATTAAAGAGCAGTAACTGCTACTTGACAAAAGTCTTCTTTTTTATTCCCCTGAAACAAAATAATATAAAAGATAGCTAATAAACTGACGTTTCAAGAAATGGCAAAAATTATGTGACGTCACAAGAGATGGCAAAAATGATGTATTAAACAGACCCGATCTCATGCTGAGCTGTAATGTTCACATGACTTACTTACTTACTTAGTCGTTCCCCTTCTACCGTGAGGTAGAATTTTATGTAATAAGATGGCAGTTATCTGTCTTTATTTTGATGTTTGTTTCGTGTAAATTAGTTGGATAGAAGTGAAGAAAAAATAACGTAACAGGATGTGACTTTTCAATTACCATGATAAAATAAAAATAAGACAGCTGTTCCAGATATACAACGATTGACTACTCCTATATTCATTTACATGTTCCATGGCATCACAGACTGTCTGCTAACATGAGCTGGCTTCACTGACTGTTATTTGTACAGTTTTTAAAATTTACAAGGCAAAACAATATGAAAACTAACAGCATAACTTTAATAAACATTTCAAAGCATCTTTCAGTATGCACATTAAATATAAATGTCTACAAATACTGTTATATATAAGAGTATTTATCTGTAACCCACTGACAGTGGTTTGACAACTTCAGTTAGCATAAGCCACTGTGGCATGATGAAAGTTCATATATACGTCTTTCCATGGCTTCTTCATACCTGTCTCCATGTTTTGCTTGGTCTTCCTCTATCTCAATGTTGGTCCTGCCCATCTCCAGAGTCTTCTTCTCATCTCTTGTTCCACTAGCACCTGTCAGCTTTAGTACTGAATATATATATTCCTGTGCCACAGTCGAATGGTTAATTACTGACAATCTCTTCAATTAATTTTCTGCAGTCGAACTATGGCAGCGAGGAACGTTACGTAACAAACTGTTGAAATACACAACTGTTAATATAAGTAAATTAGCAGTATCTTAATTACAGCTGAGATTCCTCAAAATATAGGAGAAATATTAATAAATAAACTTTTATATTTGTGTTGTTGGGCACAGTAAAGCTATTACTGTGTTGTTATAAAAAGCAGACTATCTGATGAATAAAACCACAAAACTACAACAAGGGATAACTAATAAATAACCTTAGCAGCTCTACAGAAAGGCAGAAGTCTTTACAATAGTTACTATATTAATGGTAGCTCGATGAAGATGAGATATGCACAAGCATATTTGAGTTCATTTTAAACTCTTGTTTTTACACAAAACAAATATGAAACCTGTATACACCTGTATACTGTGTTTGATGATGATGCTGTTAGCATTAACTATACCAAGGTGTCACATTGTTAACTATACCAATGTGTTACATTGTTACCAATATGTTACATTGTTAACTATACCAATTTGTTACATTGTTAACTACACCAATGTGTTACACAGTTAACTATACCAATTTGTCACATTGTTAACTATACCAATGCGTTTATTAAAAGTGTAACTCATTTAACAAACTATTTCCAACACTACTGATCAACAAAAGTTTGACCTTGTACATTGATGCATTACAGAAAATTAAAAATTAGAATCGTTTTAACAATAAAAATCAAAGCTTGTACTTAATGACACACGCTGATGATTATTATGGTCATTTTAATATGTCCAGAACATATATTTTACGTACATTTATTATATTATATTATATACACCACAGGCGCATCACTGGAACAATTACACATGACAGAAACAAGATATTTTGTATGAATACATTTAAACATTTAGAAATTGTTATTACCAAAAAATAACTGAGCGGTTTGTTACACATTTTTGTTCATTTTATAAACATTATTGATTCAGTAGTTTTGCCTCCCTCTTTTAAAAGTGCAGACGATTCAGTTCTGAACAAGCTGCAAGTGCAGCCCTGAGAAGGATGATTTTCCTGCCTCCATGTGATAATGTTAACAAGTACATATACAGTATATGTGTGTGTATGTACAATATATATATATATACACACACACACACACACACACACACAACTAACATTATGAGCGAGCAGACAACAGTGTGGTGGTATACGCCCTAAGTTTAGAAATATCCCATAATACAACGCTGGTGAACAGCAAGAGATAATTTAAGGGGCGGAGCTACAGTGAAATGATATTGTCACAGAGCGTTTTAGGATTTCAACTGATATTGTGTATGCTTAACCTAAAGCAATAATCGTCATTTTCCTGTGTGCTCCTTACGAAGCATGCAGCCACAACTGCAGCTGACCTTGTTGCAGGAAGCCTGCATCAAACTGTCCCATTCTCTTGCAGCTGTGGTTTCTGTGTCAACTCGTATGACACTCTTGAGCGTGCAGAAGTTCTATTCTTTCTTTGCCTCTTCCTAGACCCTCAGGAACTAAAACAATAATAACTATGCAAAGAAAAGTGCATGATGGTACAGCGCTAATGGTTGGTTGTCTTGAAAACTGTGATCACACTGGATTTTACAGCTATTATTTAGTGCTGTAATTTAATAAGGCCTTTTTATTATTTATTTTTTTCCCAGTTATAAGCACCAATTCTGAATGGGAAGGTCATCAATATATTTCACAACTTATTTTAGAATAGATTTCTGATAACTTTTGTACATAATGAGCTATGTTGCTTTAAAGTTACTGTCTAAAAATAGTAACAAGTTTTGAAAAATGATACAACTTTATTGTCAATAAATCAAAACTCCGATAAGGTATCAGAAATCTGTTCTAATAAAAGTTTTAAACTGAAATTTGTTTGTAAAGTTCTGAGAAATTAATGGTTTTCTTCACAGGAAAAGCACAATTTCATTAAAAAAAAATAGTTTTTCAAGTCAAGCTACATCTCATTAGATTTGTTCTGTCAACTTTTTTTTTTTTGGAGATGCTATGATTCAAGGAATCCTAAATTATCAGAAAGACTAATCCCTATTCCCCTACTTTCCTAATTCTTGACTTACAATCCAATGCTGTTCATCCCTGAAAATGAATTTTTAAAAACATCTTGCAATGAAGGTGGTTGTTGTTTAACATGAGGACGCAACTTTATGCTTACAATGTTTATTCAGGACACAATTTTAGAAGTTTTATTGCTAATTATGTAAGAATAAGCGTACAACATAATGGCTATAGCTATGTACACTTACAGACCAGTTTAGAATTTTGCAGAAAATAGCAATAGCTATACATATATATATGCCAAATGACAAGTCTAAAACATTACAGTTGAAAAACTATGAACATAACAGTGATTCTCAAAACTTTAAAACAGTTCTCACATGGCAATCTCATTTTAAAGTTTTATTCTGCCAGTGTTGGCCGCAAATCAAATATCTGGAGAACCAGTGAAACAACTGCCCTTACCCCAAGTTTTGATTACAGAATGGGACCCAAAGATGCAGCAATAGAGAATGCAGTCAGCGACCCATAGCGTGACTGCTTGCGTCAGCGAACCAGAGCTGACCAAGACCCTACTCCACCTCCACGTGGTGGTCCTGGAAACAGGCTGCATCACTGTAGTCTGGCTGAGAGAATAGGGATCGAAGAGGGAAGGCAAACCCGGTCCCAAAAAATGCTGTGCTGAAGCCGGATGTGTCGGCCGAAAGGTGCAGATATCGCAGCGTTGCTGTAAACAGACACAACGCAACCAACGTCCTTTTCAGGACGAAAGAGGAAGAAGAAGATTACAGAATCAATAAAAACAACACAGGCTACCGACAAGACAAGAAATTAACACAGGCATGGGGGTCGGAGTGGCTAAGAAGAATGGATTTCTCGTCTGATTCTAAAGGTTCCAGGTTTTCTCCCAGTACAGAAATATAACTGATAGAAATTTTTTTCAGAAACAGTGGTTCCTAATGATGTTATACTCCCGCCTGATCTTCTGGGTAGTGAGATCAGATGCCTAGCCGTCTAGGATAAAGGCACAAAAATAGGAAGTCTCGTGTGCAAGTTGCGCACGTTAAAAATCCCTTTGCAGTTGGAATTCATAAAGAGAAGACCAACCCCAGGCTGAATTTTGCTCAGTATGTTATAAGATGGGAAAAAAATCCACAAAATTGATAGATAACATGACAAAGAGTGCTACTATTGGTACTTGACCTATGAAGAAAATAAGTGTTCCTGGAAAATATGATCAAAATATTGATGACAAAAGAGGCACACTAAAACAATGGACAGCTTGATACTACATGGAGCGGAGTTAACAAGAGATGAACACCACCAAACATTTGTTAACAGACGTGAAGTCTACACCATTTGGCTTAAGACAAGATGATGATTTCATGGGGAAAATAATGAATTTTTGAAAAGATGAATTAAGTACATTAAAAAACATCATAGGGAACTTGAAAAAAAAAAAAAACATATATGACCAAATGCTTGTGTAAAAATTTATTTTTTCTAAAATATATTTGTTTAGATTTTCAATTTAATTTTAAAATTAAAAATATATTTTTTGTTACTTAAGATGCTCAGCCGCTTAATTCCAGATGACCTGAACTTAAATTTTGTACCTGAATGCTAAAGAAGAAATACCTGAATACTTTATTTGAACGTACAAATATATTTTCCAGCTATTTTTATATGAAAAGATACATTTCTGCTCTTTTTTTCACTCCTTAAAAAGCTTCAATATTTATCCTTGCAAACAGAAAGAATTTCCCACTGACTTTCAACATAACTGCACCAGTTTTCATGCAAGAAAAATCAGTTGTGCTCACACTACCATGACTACAATCAATGCAAGAACTAAAACATTACTTTAAAAAAACCAAAAAAAAAAAAAACCAATTGTGCTTGCTTTAGCAAATATGCTCACTCTTTAACAGCAGTGCTTCAAAATTTATCTTTTGCAGACAGAACAGAATTCCACTGACTTTCAACATAACAGCACCAGCAAATGACTTTACCATCACTGCCATTATACAGGTCTTCAACAAGAAAATCTACGTAGTGATTTGTACATTTCTTGTTCAACGATTGGCAAGTATAATTCATATCACAATATGTTACCAGTTTCCAGCTACATATAAATATACAAATACAATATTATTTTTAAAAATAAAATATATAAACATATAAGAAATGTCAAAATTATAGCGCACTTTAAAAAAATTTGTTGAAACTTTCAAACGAAGAATGTAATCTGACAAGTGACAATTTTACTCATTAACGACAAATTGCTTCTCATGGTTTAAAAATTACAAAGAAAACTGTCTTACACTTGTAAGACTGGTATTAAGAGAAACTTCTTTCACTGGGTGATTATATTCAAAGAGAACAGGTAGAAACATTTCAGATACAAAATAACCTGGAATCAAATTTTTATTAAATTTATGTAAGAAAAATTTACATGAACAAATACACATGTATATGCAAAGAATTGTGTATTATTAGTGGCAAATATAACACTGACCTCTGATATTAATCAGTCATTAATCAGTTAATTTTTTTTTTTTACATGTTAAAATAGGTTTCATTTAATCTCAACAATGTAAGCAAAATCTTCTTGATCAAAATGACCGCCACTGGTATACACAAGGCATTGTAAAGGTTTCAGCTGTCATAAGTCCTTCCTGAAATATGATGAACAATAAGCTAAAAATGGCGCATTTTTGGTGTTTAACACATGTGCTCTGAGCAACAATACAGTGAGCTCACAGCGCAGTTAACCACAACTTCATTGTAAAGGTTCAGCTGTCACAGGTCCTTCCAGAAATATGATAAACAATAAACTAAAAATGGTGCATGTTTGTGTGTTTAACACAGGTGCTCTGAGCAACAATACAGTGAGCTCACTCCAGCATCATTAACCAAAACTTCATTGTGAAGAAGTCTACAAACAACATGTAGCTAATACTGAACCAACGAACACACAATACAAACGAACATTAGAGTTTTAGTGTTAAAAAAAAATGTACGATCTACACCTGGAAAATGATACAACTAATACAAATGTTACTTCTTGACAACACAAATATAATATTTAAACCTTATGCAATGCACCACACAAAACAATAACCTTCATGAAACAACACTGCCAAGGCAAGCTTCCATGGCTTGAAACTAGAAGTTAGATTCACCCACTGTCTGTTAGAAATGACAGGCAGTTCTTACTTCAACAATCTTCAATAAAACTACCATATTTCGGAAAATCTGCAAAAAGTTTGCAAAAACACCACAGGCCGAGACAGTCTCATAATTACATAATTTTTCTTTCATATCCATGGATAAAAATCTGCCCACATCATTATTTATATTATGCTCGCAATCAATAATAAACTTGCACCTTATAGACCCATCATACATGGCCTTTAATAAAGTGTACAAACATTCTAGAAATGTATACTTCCTGGCAATGAATACATCTCAAATTCGTTGTTTCACCAGACACAAATTTACAACTCAGTTGACATTTTGGTGGTCAGTGCTTGAATTCTTTTAGCATTGCAGTTCTTACACAAGATGTGGTCATCAAGAGGGTAGCAGCCCTGGCCTTCAGCTTCTGAGCTTAACTGACATTTGCAGTCCTGAATCATAAATAGAGAGAGAAAGAACAATTTGTTAAAGTGTATAGTCCTGAATTATCAATAGAGAGAGAGAGGAAGAACGACTGTTAAAGTGTATAGTCCCGAATAATTAACAGAGAGAGAGGAAGAAAAATTGTTAAAGTGTATAGTCCTGAATCATCAATAGAGAGAGAAAAATTGTTAAAGTGTATAGTCCTGAATCGTCAATAGAGAGAGAAAAATTGTTAAAGTGTATAGTCCTGAATCGTCAATAGAGAGAGAAAAATTTTTAAAGTGTATAGTCCTGAATCGTCAATAGAGAGAGAGGAAGAACAATTGTTAAAGTGTATAGTCCTGAATCATCAACAGAGAGAGAACAATTGTTAAAATGTATACTCCTGAATCATCAATAGAGAGAGAGGAAGAACAATTGTTAAAGTGTATAGTCCTGAATCATCAACAGAGAGAGAACAATTGTTAAAATGTATACTCCTGAATCATCAATAAGAGATGGTGAGAACAACTGTTATAGTGTATAGTCCTGAATCATCAATAGAGAGAGAACAATTGTTAAAGTGTATAGTCCTGAATCATCAATAGAGAGAGAGAGAACAATTGTTAAAGTGCATAGTCCTGAATCATCAATAGAGAGAGAGAGAGAGAGAGACAGAACAATTACTAGTTAAAGTGTATAGTCCTGAATCAACAATAGAGAGAGAGAGAGAGACAGAACAATTACTAGTTAAAGTGTATAGTCCTGAATCAACAATAGAGAGAGAGAAAACAATTGTTAAAGTGCATAGTCCTGAATCATCAATAGAGAGAGAGAGAGACAGAACAATTACAAGTTAAAGTGTATAGTCCTGAATCTTCAATAGAGAGAGAGAGAGAGACAGAACAATTACTAGTTAAAGTGTATAGTCCTGAATCATCAATAGAGAGAGAGAGAGAGAACAATGACTAGTTAAAGTGTATAGTCCTGAATCATCATTAGAGAGAGAGAGAGAGAGAGAGAGAGACAAAACAATTACTAGTTAAAGTGTATAGTCCTGAATCATCAATAGAGATAGAGAGAGAGACAGAACAATGACTAGTTAAAGTGTATAGTCCTGAATCATCAATAGAGAGAGAGAGAGAACAATGACTAGTTAAAGTGTATAGTCCTGAATCATCAACAGAGAGAGAGAGAGAGAGAGAACAATTACTATACTGTTCAAAAAAAGAAACGCATAGCTACTGAAGGCACACACATAACCATAATTTTGACATTCAATAACTTTTTTAATTTAATAAGTTAATTGTTCAAATTGCACACAAAAATACCTTAGGGTTCAACCAATCAATTGACAGTTGTTTTGCATCTGGGTCACTACAGTTTTTTTGGCATACCGGCTTTTCCGTTAGTATGGTGTGTGGCCTCCTCTTGCATCGATCAGCGACTGGCATCTCCTGGGCATGGATGCGATCAGACGTCTGATGTGGGCCTGTGGGATGGCTGCCCACTCTTCCTGGAGTGCCTGGAACAGATCACGACGATTGGCTGGAGCAACGTCTCGGCGACAAACACGTCTATGCAGCTCATCCCACAGGTGCTCAATCGGACTCATGTCTGGAGACAGGGATGGCCAGGGAAGGGTGAGAATGTTGTTGGTAGTCAGGAACTGCGTGGTCAACAGTGCACAATGGGGTCTGGCGTTGCCCTGTTGAAACACAGACCTTTGGGCAGCCAAAAGTGGAAGGACATGGGGTCGATGAATTTCATTGACGTATCGATGCGCATTCAAGCCTCCTTCAATGTGCACCAATTGACTCCTTCCGTTGTAACTGATCATTCCCCACACCACTGCACCTCCACCACCGTGCGGCGGAGCTTCATCAACGCAATTTTGGGCAAAACGTTCATTTCGCCTATGGTAGACCCTAAGCCGTCTATCATGACGCTGCAACAAAATGAAAGATTCGTCACTAAACCAGACACGTCTCCATTGATTGTCAGCTGCCCAGGGATGATGTTGGTTGGCCCAAAGAATTCGGTTTTGGCGATGGTGGCACTTAAGGACAGGTCCTCGGTGAGGTCGTTGTGCCCAAAGTCCAGCGTCATGCAGTCTATTCCGGACAGTTTGATCAGACACATGACGTCCTGCAGGCAATGACTGGGCAGATGAGGAAGCTGTTGTAAACCTGTCTCTTAGGTGACGAAGCCGAATAAAGCGATCCTCCGCTGCTGTTGTCACTCTGGATCGTCCACTGCGATGCTGGTCTTCAACTGAGCCAGTGGCTTGGAACCGGTGCCAAAGTCGACTGATGGTACTCTGATGCACGTTTAGATGCCTGGCAACCTGACTTTGACTTTCGCCTGCATGGAGTCGGCCAATAGCAATGTTCCTTAAATTTACTGATAGAGATGCCATAAATGTCTGCTTGAAAATGAACTGAATTTTTTGTGTGTAGCGTTATCCTTTTATAGGGTTTCAGTTGTGTAGTCAGTGAATAGTGTTCACCCCAAATTTTGTTGCTTTCACGTGCGTGCAACATGAGCTGTGGTCAAAAATTACGTCATAACCACTATTGACCACTGCGTTGTAACGATTACAAAAACGAACGCAATTTAGGTCAACACGTGCATTTGACACTGTAAAGAACATTTGAGGCTGGTTTTTATATACCCTAGCACCAAATTTTACTTACAAACTCATAAAAACGCGCCCTCGGATAGCTGTGCGTTTCTTTTTTTGAACAGTATAGTTAAAGTGTATAGTCCTGAATAATCAATAGAGAGAGAGAGAGAGAGAGAGAGAGAGAGAACAATTACTAGTTAAAGTGTATAGTCCTGAATCATCAATAGAGAGACAGAACAATTACTAGTTAAAGTGTATAGTCCTGAATCATCAATAGAGAGAGAGAGAGAGAGACAGAACAATTACTAGTTAAAGTGTATTTACAGACATTAATGAGAAGGTATTAATGGGTGCTGTCATCATTACCCTTCAGTTCCCCAAAGGATATTACAGGGTTCATAGCAAATTTCTTCAAGCATTTTCCAGGCTTTTTCCAGGTTTTTCCAGGTCCAGCACGTGATTTTCAAGGATGGGAAACTCTAATATTTTCCTCATCTAATTTTCTCAGATATAATTATCACTTTGCTGATCAGCAATCCGGAGCAGCATTACCGTCTCCCATTACCAAGGGTGTTTGCAGATTTCTTTAAAAAGAACTTTTTTTTTTTTTAATTCATAAAAGATTGAAAAACAGACATCTTTTCCAAGTTTTTAGTGAATTTGTTCAACATCAGCGCAATAAAATGTTAGTGACATGGATGGTAATGAATAAAATAAGCTTGACTGACGTATTGATTTAACGATTAACCACGTATATCAACATAAAAGGCTAATAAAATTGGAATAAAATGTTTAAAAAAAACTGTATTTTTCGTGTTTGTCTTTTTTGAATGTATTCTGTGTCTGTGGCATCTGACAATGAGCGTTTGTAAATGTTTGAGTAGTTAAGTACCTCTAGTTGGAGTCTGAGCTGCTTTTTTCATTAACTGGGGTTGAAGTTGTAGCTGTAGGCCTCTGCAAGAGTCTTTGTCAACGATCCACGTTGATAATCCTTGACTGTGTGGTATAACTTGAAGCAGGGTATCAAGCATAGAGGTACATTGCAATCTGGGCAGTACATGCAAGTCTGGCTTCTGTTCCCTGCAGCCTTACACACTTTACAGTCTGTTTTGTACCTTACCCTTTACTTTTTTATCAATGAAGTGGTGCTCAGTAAGTCATGTTGTTTTGAAGGTGTCACATTGCGTCGAAGAATATCAGGTTCAATTTTTTTTTTGTACGCCCGCCAATACTCGAGGTGAAATCTCAGGTTATTATTAATGTCTAACCTGACATTGATTTTACGTGAGTATCCCTTTTTTCTTGTACAGAGACAGGTGTCCCTCGCCATTCAGGCAGATACTCGCCGATTTCGGAGGTACCCATTAGAGCTGGGTCGGCTCAGGAGCCGCCAATCCCTGGTCGACGACACACCTTCAAATGTTCTCACCAGGTCTCGAGTTAATCCAGTCCAAATCCCGGTCGACGAAAAATCCTCAAATGCCATCGACTGGGTTTGATCCTGGATCACCTGGTCGCCAGAGCGGTGTGGTAACCACTACGCTAGCGCGGCTCCTAGCAGGTTCAATAAGAGTCATACTGACATCCTGATCTTCGCTTTGATCTTTTTTTGTAGAGTTGGCAGTGTTGTAGGTTATATGCCCATTGACCAGGGCAGTTTCAACTAAGAAATAATATAAAAATAGGATCTGTGTGGGTTGGGGTAGCTTGCACCTAGTTGGCTGAAGTTTCCACACCTCCCATACTTTTGCTGTATTTTTCTGCAATCACTGGCTTCTGAATTGTTCTGCCCTAAAGAATTAGTCTTTCTAACTGTCTTGTTTATATTATCATTGGAGTGAACAGTGGATATAAGGTTAAATCTTTTCGTATCATGCCAGGTGACTGTCGGCATGCCTTATCTTCTGTCGCACAAAACACAGGATGATTTGTCTTTTTCAATTTGAGTTGTTTTTTCTTCAGTGCTACAGGAAAATGCTTCCTATTTTCCGCTACTGTTCCAAATGCACCAATCTGAATTTCAGGTCTTGAAATAAAGCTGAAGGCTGAATCAAAACTATCACAGAAGAGAATATGTCCCTTGTTGCATATGACATTTGAATTAAAACTATGGTGACTTTTCACTGAAAAAAAAAAAAGAGTCCAAATAATCTCAGCTCTCAAGAGTTTTTTTCCTTGGTCACAAATAATGTCACAAATCTGTAGGTCTCCTAGTAGTGTTAGTTTAAAAAAAAAAAAAAAAAAAAGGAACACAAATAACTTACGAGTAGGCCTAAGCTATGTATATTTACCAATTCAAAATTCTAAACGCATACATAATAGTCAAACAATATTTAACTAGAACAAAAGGTAATATATATAGTAATTGGGAGGGTAATACTTATGATAAGTGAAAATCTATTAAATATCTAACTGGAGACCTTTAACCCCCCCCCCCCCACCCCCCCACCCCCCCATCTTTACTATTTTTGTTGGGTTTTGTTTCGTTTGTTTGTTTAGATTTTTATTTAAAATTTAATTAAATCTTTTTTTAAAATTTTAAATAACATAGGCCTATCCACAAAATTGCTGATGTTCATTTATCCTAATTACCGCGATTTGACAGATGTGATGCCACTTTCGTGTATCGGCGATTATTCATGTTATCTGAAATTGAAAACATGTAGGCCTAGGCCTATCCTAATTAGCCTATAACCCTTCAGAGGTAGAACGGGATAAGTCTTTTCATCATAAATATAATAAACTGGACTTATTTAAATAGGTTTTATAAATGAGATAAACGAATTTATTACTTACGACGAGTGTTAAAAATAAATCTGCGTTTACGTCGTTAACGCAAAGCGCCGAAAACTTCTGGAAATGGATTTAATGCGCAAAGGGAAGTAAACATTTTACGGTAACTTTGCGCAAAGGGAAGTAAAAATTGTACGGTAACTTTACAATTTTTACTTCCCTTTGCGCATTTCCAGAAGTTTCGGCGGTTTCGTTTTCGGCGCTTTGCGTTAATGGCGTAAACGCTGATTTATTTTTAGACTCGTCGCGTCTGTTGTTGCGAAAAATACCATCAATAACCAAAAAATGGACAAAGTAACGAACTTTCGATTTCGTATTATTTTTCAAGGTCCGATGCGGAAAATTCAAGGCTTATAGCCATTTTTCCAGGCTTTTCAAGGCCTGGAATTTTTTTTTTCGTTTTCCAGGTTTTTCAAGGTTTTTCCAGGTCGCTACGAACCCTGATATTAAAGGGTAAAGGATCCTGTGACACGCCCATTGAGGCATATTGGGAATATGGTGTCAAGCCTATATTTTGTTGACCATCAGCACACTAGGGGTGATGTGGTCAGCATCACGCCGACCACCTTAACCTTCCCAGAGTTGCTCTGGTACCCAATTCATGAGGCTGGGTCAACTCCGAAGCAGTTTGTGGTGTAAAAAAAAAATCCCACCTCAACTGCGGATCGAAACCATGGACCACTGAGCTCAAAGGAGATTAAGCCTTCAACAAAATGATGCCAAGTTTTCCTTTCCTGTGCCATCAGATCAAGGTTTTTTCAATATCTTGTTCCATCTCCTTCATGTTTGTCTCTAGCTCTCTTCTCCACGTCTTCTTTGGTTTCCATCTACTTCTCTTACTATGAGGTTTCCAAAACAAGGACTGCCTTATAATGCTATCAACAGATTTCCTCTCTGGATAATGTTGCTCACCTCCTCACCAGAGGACCTTCTTGCATTCCTCACCAGAGGACCTTCTTGACCTCCTCACCAGAGGACCTTCTTGCATTCCTCACCAGAGGACCTTCTTGTCCTCCTCACCAGAGGACCTTCTTGTCTTGGATAAAAAGGTAAAAGTAGTCCTACAGCAGATACTGCCAAAGGGGAGCAAAGTGTTAGAGACTTCACCATACTAGGTCCAGCATCGAGAGATGGGGTGACCAGTTCCCTCCCTTGCTGTCTTTTCCTTCCCTAACTCAAGAAGTAAAGTCAGGTACCCATTTACAGGTGGGTAGACTGGAGTGTGTCGATACTGTGAATCAAACTCATCACCTTTGCCGTGAAAGACAAGTGCTCTAACCACTGTGTCTTGGATGGCTGAATATAATTATTTTCTGTAGATGACCTGCCCATATTGTTTTGTTGAAGTATTTTTGTGGCTCAAAATTTCTACAGGATGGGGGGTAAGCCATGCCCAACCATCCTTAGTTGCCTATTATGGCACACACGACAGGTTACAGTGTACCATTCTTTGTCCACTTTTGGGCCCCAGGTAACACTTGGATGAGAAGATATTAATCAACCAGCAAATAACCCTTGTAGAAAAAAATGGCAAAAAATGATGTGCAGTTTCTGTCTGACGTTCTAAGGATGGCTTGTTTTCTCCTATATTCAAATTCTTCTTGTCTATGTCTTCTACCTCTCACCTTCCACCAAGTAAGACCCATCAACTCATGTACACTTGCAAACTATAATTAACAATAACACATTTATAAAAACTAAAAACAGATGACTGAATTTTTAAAAAATGATACGAAACAAATATCAAAATAAAGATAATTAACTGCCATTTTATCAAAGAAAATACGATGTCAATTAATTTTACAACCAGCAATAACCCGTCAATATTGACAGGTTTTTAATTATAGTGTGTTGTTTCGGTTACTATTACCACTGTGGTCATTTCATTGCAGGCAACAGTCATTAGATATTTGTAGTGAAAATTATATGGATGTATTAAATATGAAGACATGGAGTAACCTTCCTAAATGACATGTGGAGCAGTGATAATGATCTATTGGACCGTAAATTGACTAAATAACTAACATTTCTTTTATGACAACATGTCTCGTAATTGTTCGTGCATCTTTAAAAATCGTGACTTTCCATAATCAAACTGAAGATGCAGCAATAGTGAATGCAGTCAGTGACCCATAGCTTGACTGTTTGCATCAGGACCAGCGAACCAGAGCTGGTCAAGATCGTACTCCACCTCCACGTGGTGGTCCTGGAAACAGTCTGCAGCAGTGCAGTCTGGCTGAGCGAGTACGGATCGAAATGGGAAGGCAAACCCGGTCCCTAAAAAATGCCGTGCTGAAGTCGGATGTGTCGACCGAAAGGTGCAGATATCACAACTTAGGCGCAGACACAACGCAACCACCGTCCTTTTCAGGGCGAACGAGGAAGAAGAAGAAAACTGTTCATGCACTTCATCATTTGCGCACTTTTCTATTTTCGGGAGAGTACATATAAGGGAAACAATACAATTATTGTCTAACTTTCAAACACAGTTGCACCCCTTTAGCTGTGGTTGAAAGTTAATCTACTCTCTCGAAAATAGAAAAAGTGCGCAAATAACGGTGTGCAAGATGTGACTGACCAACCGACTTACAGCGGGTATTATGGTATTGAATGAATTCAACATGAGATTCGGTCAGCTCTATATATTATTATTATTTCATAGTGGACACGCATTTCTGCTGTCTCTTGTAACATTGACAACTTTAGCTTTTATTGTATTTTGTTTTGGAGAATTTAAAAAACCAAAAAACTTATTTGTCAAATGGCAGTTACTGTTCATTGCTTTAACGTTTAGTTCATGTATATGTAGTGGATACAAATGGCAGTTACTGTTCATTGCTTTAACGTTTAGTTCATGTATATGTAGTGGATACAAATGGCAGTTACTGTTCATTGCTTTAACGTTTAGTTCATGTACGAGGGGCATTCAGAAAGTAATGCACTACATCGTTTTTCTCAGGAGCTGTTTATTCCAAAAGCATGAAATTTATACACAAAATACATGGATATGTCATGTAAACATCGGTATTATTTAACATAATCCCCATCAACTTGTGCGGCTTTATGCCAGCGCGAAACAAGTGCATGTATTCCTAGCCCCTACCAGATTTTGTCTTGATCATGTAGCCATTTCTTCGCTGCATGAATCACTCCTTCATCATCTTCAAACCTTGTCCCACGGAGTGCATCTTTAAGTGGATCAAATAGATGAAAATCAGAGGGTGCCAAATTGGGACTATAGGGTGGATGGGGTAGTACAGTCCAACCCAATTTGGTGATTGCTTCTCGTGTTGCCAGACTTGTGTGAGGTCGTGCATTGTCGTGAAGGAGAAGCAGGTCTGCTGGATTCTTCTGCGGCTGAACTCTGCGAAAACGTTGATTGAGTTTTTTCAATGTCTTAATGTAAGCTTGCGAACTGATTGTCTCTCCTCTTGGCATAATGTCCACAAGAATCACACCTTCAATGTCCCAAAAGACAGTGATCTTGACCTTTCCAGCTGAAGGAATTGTCTTGAATTTCTTTCTTCATGGTGATTACGGATGATGCCACTCCACTGACTGTCTTTTGGTCTCAGGTTCAAAATGATGTGCCCAGGTTTCGTCACCTGTAACAATCTTAGCCAAAAAGTTCTCTCCATCAGCATTGAAACGCTCCAACAATTCAGAAGAAATTGCTTTCCTTTGCAATCGGTGGTCATTTGTGAGACTTCGAGGAACCCATCTTGCGCAAACCTTAGAAAATTCAAGAGTTTTTATAACTGCATTTGCACTACCAATGCTGACTGACAGCTGTAAGGCCAACTGTTGAGTAGTGATTCGCCTATCAGTAAGAATAATGCCCTCAGCGCATTTCAACATTTCTGCGTTGATGGCTGTGGCAGGACGTCAACAGCGCGGCCGATCAAGGAGCTCCATATCTCCACTTCCTGATTCTTTGAACCCAGCGAATGACTACTCCTGTCGACTGCAAAACTTCCATACACATCACATAGACGCTTGTGAATGTTCACAACAGTTTCCTTCTCTGCAACGAGAAATTCTATCACAATTCGCTGCTTATAACACAAGTTGCTAACATGCTCCATTTCAACGGTTTAGGGCAGCCATATAATCTGGCCCGTTGCAGTGCAATTTGGTGCACACAATTGGCACATGCCATATTTGAAGTGTGCAAAATTTCATGCTTCTATCTATATTATTAGCTGAGAAAAACGATGTGGTGCATTACTTTCTGAACGCCCCTCATATATGTAGTGGATACAAATGAGGATATAACAATTTCTTCTTCTTCTTCTTGCGATCGCATCTTTGATGATTACACCGTCAGACGAGTTCTCATGATGAATTCGACTGTTGTTTGAAGTTCCTCTTTAACTCCATATAGCTTTGAGTTTAGTGTTGAGTCATTGGGCCAGTATATCTTTCTTAACTGGTCATACAGAGGACAGTCCTGTAGAACATGCTCAGCAGTTTGTTCGTTTAATCCACATGTGCACAGTGGTGAAGCAGACAATCGTAGCTTGTGCATGTGTTTATTCAGTTTGTTATGCCCTGTCCTGAGTCGAAAAATAGTTGTCTGTCCCTGCCGGTCGAGAGTGTGATAGTCGTCTTTGGGTTGGTTCTGTTCTCTTCTGATAGTCTGGATAGCTCTCTTTTTCTCAAAGTATGTGACTTCATTATCTTCTTGTTCACATTCTCCTCCCTTTTTTGCAAGTTTATCTGCCTTTTCATTTCCGGGTACACCACAATGAGATGGTACCCACTGAAGTATGGTTCTCTTTTTGGCAGCTACCTTGTTTAGTTCATTTCTCAGATGCGGGAGTTTACCACCCTTGAGAGCTTGCAGGACAGACAGTGCATCTGTGAGGATGACTACCTGGTGGCAGTCAGAGTTGGTGTTATAAATCATATTTGCAGCTTGCTCTAGAGCTTGAACCTCAGCTGTATAGTTGGAACAGAATTTACCAGTGGGAATGTGCCTAGTCTCATAGTGGTTGTCAGGATATGAGATAAAGATACCGGCACCTCCATTCCTAACAGCATTAGTTGCTGATCCATCTGTATAGGCATGTATCCATGATTGATCGGGATAGCTTTCTTGGATCATACTCAATGTAGCAGTTCGTTTTTGCAGATCATTATACTCACATCCACTTGTGAGACCACTGACTGTTGTATTAATTTGGAGGGCACTGCTGGCCTGCTCCCATGGTACAGGGTATAGGGTGGGCTTCAGTGGTGTTGTCTTCATGGATAGGTCTTCTTGATGCTGTCTTATAAGTCTTTTCCCCCGATGCACAAAGCTGCTACGCTTTAGACGTCCCAATGCCAGATCATCTAGTCTTGCCTTCATTGGGTGCATTGGCATACTGTTGTACTTTTCCATCTGGATCATGGTTTTTGTGTCTCTTCTATGGGACAATGTCTGTAATCCAGCAACCTTCTGCATCTCTGTTATTGGTGTAGTTTTCATGGCTCCTGTAATGAGCCTGAGAGCTTGATTTTGCACCTTGTCCAAAGACTGCAGATGTGAGTTAGCAGCTGATGACCATGCTGCTGAGCTAAACTCTAAGTGTGGTCTTATTACTCCATTATAAATCTTCTTTAGATTTCGCTCATTTGCTCCCCAGTTGGTACCTGCTAATTTTCTGAGTATGCCTAGTCGTCTTCGGGCCTTTCCTTCTGCATTTTCAATATGCTTATTCCATGTAAGCCTTTGGTCAAATGTCACCCCAAGATAGGTGGGGTAGCTTTCTTCCTTGATCACGGTTGTCCCTAGGTGTATGTTAGCTGATTTGTCCTTGGGGGCGAGGGAGAACAGTGTTGTGGAGGTTTTGTCTGTGTTTATTGTGATAAGCCATTTCTCTGCCCATGACACTAGCATGTCTGCTGCCCGCTGCATTCTATAATTTGCTGTGGTGACATTTTCATCAGCGCACCAGAGTACTAGGTCATCTGCATATAAGGCAGCTTTAACTCCTGCAGGGAGATCTTTCACCAGGTCATTGATGTAAACAAGGAAGAGTGTTGGGGAAATTACTCCTCCTTGAGGTACCCCCTGATGGAGCAACACTTTTCTGCTCTGCAGACCGTCAAGAGTGACTCTAGTTCTCCTGTTATGCAAGTATGACTGGATCCATTTCATCATGTTGCCTTGGATTCCACTTCTCCTAAGTTTTGCAATGAGGCCATCTTTCCACACCTTGTCAAAGGCCTGCTTGAAGTCGACCCAGATCGTTAGGACCTTTTTCTTCTCCTGGAAGGCATCTTCTATTGCTTGAGACAAGTAAGTAACTTGGTCTTCTATACTGTAGCATTCTCTAAATCCAGCTTGTTCCGGCACCAGGATCTGCTCAGACTCTAAATACCATTTCAATCTGTGGTTGACTATTCGCTCCATAGTCTTCCCAACACAGCTTGTGAGACTGATTGGCCGGTAACTTGCAGCCTCGGTCTTACATTTCCCTTTCTTTAGTATGGGTATTGTGATGGCTTCTCTCCATACTTGGGGTACCGTTCCTTTCAACCAGCTGTGGTTGAATATCTCAAGCAGTTTTGTCTTTGCTGCTGAGCTCAGATTTACTAGCATTTCGTTGCTGATTTTGTCTGGGCCGGGTGACTTTTGAAACTTAAGCTTGGAAATAGCCTTCTGTAGTTCTCCTAGTGTGATGGGTTCCCTCATTGGGGCAGGAGTATCTGTCTGTCCCATGGTTGCCAGTATTTCTTTTCTTATCTCTCTCTGATGGTCTATGTTAATGGGTAAGTTGCTTTCTGAACTGTATCTTCTAGCAAACAAGTCTGCAGCTTGTTTTCCTCTGAAAAGTTTGCCACCTTCATCCAATGTGATAGTCTGCCTTGGTGAGGAATGCTCTTCATTTAGAGACTTGACTAATCTCCAAAGTTTCCTGCCGTCTTTCTCAAGGTTCAGCGATGCCGTTTTAGTTCTCCAGCTTTTCCGCTTTTCTTCTAGCTTTGTTCTCTGAAACTCTGCTACAGCCTTTTTCCATTTGTTGTGAGTTTCAAGTGAAGGCTGAGACTCTGCGTCCTTTCTAGCCTTGTCCATAGCTTCCTGACGTTCTTGGAGTGTGCTGGACCAGTATGGTATGTAGTTACGCCGGCATCCTTTGGGAATGGTTTCTTTTGCAGCTTGTAGTATGCATCTGTTGAAGTCTTTTACCACTTCATTAATGTCTCTGTTCTGTACCTTGAGGGTAGACAGCAGCGTGTTCACCTGATGCCTGAATAAACCCCAGTTGGCTTTTTTGTAGTTCCATCTTGTAATGGCTGGGCCTGTACTGAGAGTTGCACTCTGGACAGTAAGAAAGATTGGGCGATGGTCGCTTCCCCCTAGTTGGTCTCCTACTTCTCTACTAATAGATCCAGCTATATCTGGTGTGGAGAAGGCAAGATCTGGTGTTGAGGTTGTGTGCCATCCTCTGGAGTAGAAGGTAGGAGTATCTGTGGCATTATTGACTAGGATTAGGGAGTGATCATCTTGCCAAGTTTCAACCTCTTCACCTCTGTGATCCAGATGGTTATAGCCCCAGCTCTGGGAGTGGCTATTAAAGTCTCCAACTGCTATAAAGTTGGTGGCTGGTACCTGTATAGAGCTGAGACTCAGGGGTTTGTTGTTCGGACAGTAATAGTTCAGGAGTTCTATTTCCATCTTGTCTACCTTTATCTGCAACAGCTGATATTCTGCTCCATCCATGAAGGTTTTCCTTTCGTGTGCAGGAATGTTATTCCTTACAAGAGTAAGTACTCCTCCTTTTCGTCTATCTTGTCTGTCGGATCTGAAGCATTGATATCCCCTTATTTTAAAGGTTTGATCTGCTTTCAAGTGAGTCTCTTGGATACAGCAAACACTGACTTGCTTCTCATACAAGATGTTTTTCAGCTCTGTCTTTTTGCTGTATCCAGCCTGCTTGCTGTTCACTCCCTCTGCATTCCAGTGCATCATGACAAGTGGCACTCTGGGTTTCTCTTTTTCTGTTTTGTTTTGGTCAGTAGTTCTCCTCCGCCGTCTGTTGACTCCACAAGACGGTCTAGAGGGTCCTCCAGTAGCTGAGGGTGGGCTCTGTCGAGGCTCAGAGCCCGGCACTGCACCTGCCTGGTGGAGCTCCACAGGGAGAGCACCAGAACGAGATTTATTTGACGGTGTACTCTCCATAGAAAAAAAAAAGCGAGTTGCATGATACTGTGGTTTCCGGTGCGCCTTCTGGCCCAGTATCTACGACTTTAGCACCTGTTCAACGGGAGAGTGGGCTCATCCCTAATCTGTTTATGTTCCCAGTAGTAGACTATTCGCAAGCAGCCTGGGGGTGTCACTGCTCTGCGCGGACCTTGTTTACCGAGGCGGCGTCCGAGCTCGTATGGTGAAAATATGGTTGCGTTATCTTCAAAATAGCCCTGTCTTTCCCGTGGCTTTTCTGCCATCCTGCAACTTTGAGTTAGGGAGTTCTGAGCTCCAGTCTCTTTCCCAGGCATTTTATCCTGGCCTGGCACGCATACAGAGGACCCCACTTCTGGTTCCAAGTTAGCAGTTGGGGATAGGTGGGGTAGCACACTGTGCATTCCCCGTCATCCAGGGGGCTCTCCAACTATGCAGAGCTTGCACAATGCTGTGCTCTGGTTCTGGGCTCTCCCAAGGAATCCTCACGTCCTGCACAGAGCCACTTCCCGATACCCACCACCTGCCAACCCTCCATTGTAGAAATCTCCTGCATGCGGCCATCCAGTCAAGAGCCAGTATTAAGTCTGGTGCCCAAGTGATCCCCCCAAGCTCAGTGTGCAATGCTGGGTTCTCATCATGCTGCAACACAGGAGGGATTGTGATGCTCAGCCATCTCTCTCAATTCTGCATCGATAAGTGACATCGGGGACTTAACTTTGCCTCAGTACTGGGAGGCCCCGTTTCCGGGTACACCACACACAGCCAATTGAGGCAACGGTCGCCATGGGCGTGATAGACGACAAACAGTGAAGAATGAGGCAAGAAAGCATTTAACCCATGAAGTGGGGGTGGATTGGTGCAGACCAGAGCATGTACCACTCGCCGGTGGGTTCTGCATCTACACCTATAGGGTTCCACCCACTCCTCAGCCCATTTAGTCTGGCCCCTCACCCAGGACCTATCCGGCTTGGGTGACCCTGCCAGGAGTAAAACTCCCGCCGGCATAGCTCCCGGGATCATTGAGGCGCTCAAGCTCTCCAACCACGGCAAGGTAGGCTTACATGTGGAGAGTATAACAATTTAAAAATAGGAATAGACTTTTGAATTTCTGTGTAAACTAAAACAAACATTAGCTGTTTGGTTTCGTTTGGTTTGGTTTTGAGGATCATCTTCACTGCACACAGACAACTCCATCAGTGCTCTGATGTCCTCCCTTAGATTACACAAGGAGAATCTCAGCACAGCCCATAACTCCTAGAATCCCAATACAGAAATCACACATTCTATAAATATCTTTGTGGTGGGTTTCTAATTTTGTAAATTTTGCAGGGCAGTGGCTGTATGGCCTACTCTTTATGATTTCCAACTGCAGAGGGATTTTTAACATTTCACACGGGACTTTCTATTATTTATCCGAGAAGGCTAGGCATCTGGGGGATCAGGGGGGAGTATGACATCATTAGGACCAATTGGTTCTGAAAAAATTTCAATAAAATATATTCCCTGTACTGGGAACCGAATCTGGTACCTTTAGAATTAGAGGCTGTTTCAACACAGCTGTTGAAATTCTTAAATGGGTTCTTGTGCAGAACAGAGAACAGAAGGGTTAAAATGGTAAACAAAAGAGTATAAGTGGAACAAACATGCAGTGCCCCTTGGCACAACCTCTTGGTACGGTAGTCTAATGTATGGCTTGACTGTGGAATGAATAGGGAGAACAAATGACTGAAACAACTGAAACAAGTGGGCAAAACATACACTGAAGAGATCATCTAACAGAACAGCCATTGTTATAGAACTGCCTGTTTTTCCCCCACAAAAGAAACAATATACACCATGGAGAAGAGAATTGGAGATAATAAATAAAGAAAAAAGAACACAAAGAAAAAACTTTAAGCAGGGTGCCAGAGAGAAAAAAAAATGGATTACACAGATCAGGTTGTGGTTTAGCCAGGGCTGCTAAGCTTCTTGTTCTTTCACAGCCGTTGCCAAGTTGACAAACTCTTGGCATTATCTACATTGTAGATTTTGGCTTTTCTGCCATTCTGAAACTTGGTTGAGCTGGAGCCATGAGCTTCTTTTCTGGATATTCTATGATGATGTAGAGAGTAACTTCCCAGCTCCCTGGCCATCATCTATCCACTATGAGATCCTGTAGTACACAGCAAACCAGGTCAATGCCAGAATTATGTCTGGAGCTCAGGTGATACCCCCCCAAGTTTAGTGTACAATGCTGAGATCTCAACATGTTTCACCACAGGAGGAATCCAACTCAATTGTAACATGGTGTCCACCTTGAATTCTAAAGGTATCGGGTTCGATTCCCAGTAGAGGGAATATAATTTATGGAAATTTCTTTTTCAGAACCAGTGCTCCTAATGATGTCATACTCCCCCCGGTCTCTTGGGCAGTGAGACTGGATGCCTAGCCTTCTCGGATAAGGGCGATAAATAGGAGGCCCCCTGTGCAAGCCGCATACATTAAAAAATCCCACGGCAGTTGGAAATTGTAAAGAGTAGGCCATAAGGCCACTTACCTAGCAAAATTTTAAAATTAGAAACCTACCCACCACAGAAATATTTATAGAATGTGTGATTCCTATATACACACTTTGGGATTCTTGCTGGTGCTATGGAGTTCATGTACTGTGCTGGGATCCTCCTTGTGTGATCTAAGGGAGGAGATCGGAGCACTGATGAAGTTGTCCGTGTGCGATGAAGATAGTCCTTAAAACCAAACCAATCCAATCAATTGTAACACAAGCACACTAATCCTTATAATCCTTAGCAGATCAGGTTAATGGCCCTATGTTACACAAAAAAAAAGGACAAAACTATTTTAAAATCTAATCATGGACAAATACAAAAGTATTCAATTACCTCACAGCGGTAACAATCAACATGGAATGACTTGTCCATGGCCACTATCCTGATCGTCTCATCCTGGCCAGGTTCAGGCATGATGGGATACTGGCACACACAACAACGTGGTGCAAACTTCCTGTGGACAAGCAGCAAAGTCATAAACAAGAACAGCAATTACTAAGAAAACTTAATGCTCATTCAATATTATGTTGAGTTTAGGCAAATGTTTGTTACTTGTCTCACCATGTTGATCTTTTTAAGTTCTATCATGAAATATCTTGAGGACAAGTGTTAAGAAGACATGCTCCACAGGGATTATGTTGTTGAGGATTCGGGAGCAACAGTTTAACTGAAATCAAGGCTGGTGTGGCTTCTACATAGAGTAGCGTGTCTGTGAAGTGAGTGATAGTAAACTTTGTTGAGTTTGGTCTGTTATAAAAGTAGTTGTTATAGGTCAACAGGTCAAATGACAAAAACTGTGATTGTGTGAGGCAGAATATGGCCACTTGTGGATTAGTTTTCATATCAGTCAGATGTGGCACAGTGCTTGGTGTAGGACAGTGCTATGTCTGTGAGAGAAGCTAGTGTCTGAGGGAAAGGTCACTGAGACGTCTAACTATTTGATGCATAACTGTGTTTGACGTATAACTGTGTTTGACGTATGGTTGTATTTGATGTATAGCTTATGTGACATATAGCCATATTTGACCACAGCTGTATATGACATATAGCTGCATGTGATGTAGGATGTTTGTGACATATAGCTGTACTTGACATCTAGCAAGCCATTTCTAGTTATGCCATTTCACATATATGGAAGATTTTAAAAACAACAGAGGCTAAATAAATCTGACATCTGAAACGTATAAATTCATTCCACATAAAGTAAAATTTTTAAATGTCATAAATCATCATCATCATGTGCCATCTCCACATCGAAGGTCGGCTGTAATGGATCTCCGTCTTCTGTCTCTTGTCTCGATGGCGCACTCTGATAGACTCTTTTGTGTCGATCTCTTGATGTTATCTTCTCACTTATAGCGCTGTCTTCCTCTTGCACGTTTGCCTTCAACTCTTCCGTCTATTGTGGTTTTCATTAAGGTGTCATGTCTTTTTATGTGGCCAAAATATTTTAGCTGCCAAAATATTTTATTTGGATCTCCTTCATTAATTCTCTTTTCATTCTTAGGTTTTCTAAGACCACTTTATTTGTTTTCTTCTCTTTCCATGAGACGTGAACCATTCTTCTATACATCCACATCTCAAAGGCCTCAATTCTTTCCTCTGTTGCTTGTTCATTGTCCATGTTTCTACACCATACAATAATGATGAATATATATATATAGATATATATATAATTTGATGATTCTCAGTTTGAATTTGTGAGTTAGCTGTTTAGATATTAGTATATGTCTCATGTTGTTAAATGCTGCTATGGCCAGTCCTGTTATCTTCTAGATTTCTGTTTGGCATCTGCCATCTTCTGTTATTGTGTGGCCAAGATATGAGAAACCCTCGACTTGTTCCAGGAATTTCCTATTTCACAAATAGGTAACGATAAATAAATGTTAAACATCTGTATAAAAAAAACATAAAAATAGTAGATGCCGTGTTATGGAATAAAGATGCTAATGTATTTGAGAATATGGCCATCATGGGTACTAAAAAAAACACATAAAACAGCAGATATGTATAAACTGAAAAAGAAGAAAATATATGAAATATATGATAGTAAATATATGATAGTTACATTGTAGTAAATATATGGCATCTTTTTATTTTGTGTCAGTTATATGGAGACTTAACAGAATAAAATCAAACAGCAATACTTGTGTCACACTGATAACAGGTTTTTAACTTGGCAATGCATACATCTTTGTTCAGTATTCTAGACTGACTAATACTGCAATTAGGCAACTACGCCATGTTTCGGCATATGAGGTAGTGTATTAAAGTTACAACATTACTAGACTCACTTATGAAAGTCCTCAATGCAGTGGATCTGATTTGTGGCATCCACAGTAAAAGGTATCCCATCCAGGGATTTCCCACACACCACACAAGTAAAGCAGTCTGGATGGTATGGCTTGCCAGTGGCTCGTAGCAGCTGGGAGGTAGTTTTATTAAAAAAAAGCACACTATTATTCATGAAAAACAAACTTGATAGAATCCATATACTTTCTTTTTCCCTCAAATCTAGAGCATACAGAGATTTTCCCAATTAGGACCTGTCATTCAACTGGCTGATCATGTATCAGTGATATTACTCTAGCACATGGATTATACAGTTGTGTTGCATCTTGGGTGAGGGTTTACTGGCTACGTTCTGAAGATGGCACATAAAACTAATGTTACTTATAGTCAAAATTACCTTTGAAAATCCTGTATTTTGCGCATGCGGTAACTAACTACTCATGTATATATACACACATGTAACTAGCTGTATTACCCAGCCCTTCGGCATTAGCTTAGGGAGACTGAGCATCTATGGGTTTGCCCAGAGCGCACTAATGCTGATTCTAAACAACAACAACACTATAATTTATTTCACTCCAATTAAAAACCTTACCCTGTCAGTAATTGGCTTAGAACACACAGAGCACCGCTCCAACGTATTCTGGAACAAAAGGTTAATAAAAAACAAAAAAGTTGAAATAATCTGCAACAAATATCACATGAGTTGATTTACAATACAAAAGCGTTATTGAAAACTTGAAACATATTTATTTACCAATTTTGTACTCCACTTAATATAAATTTTCAGGATTACACAAATATATTTGCTGAACGCTAAATTTTTGTGTGTTGAAATGATACAATGAATTACTAATTAATGATAACTGATCATTTACATTTTATTCTATATAGCATACATGGAGTCATATCTAGAGTCATCCTTATATGACCACCAGCTAAGAACAATGCTATAGTATGTAGATTTGGATGTGAACCTCTGTGAGGCTTATTACACCCTCACTGAATATTGAAATCATCCACAAACTTCCAGGGATTCCCCCTGTGGTGAAACATGTTGATAACCCAGCACTGCACACTAAACTTGGAGGAGTCACTTGAGGCCCAGACGTAACTGTGGCTTTTACCTGGTCGGCTACAGACAGGAGGACGTCACTATGGATCCCATGATAGGCAGTGGGAGCTGAGAAGTGGCTCTGTGTAGGACGTGGCAATTCCTTAGGAGAGCCCAGTATTTTAGCTCTGCATATTTGGAGAGCCCCCATGGATGGCGGGGAATGCATAGTATGCCACACACTTCTTACTCCTAGCTTGGGACCAGACATGATGATCCTTTAAATACAAGCCAAGTTAAGAAACTGAAGCTCATGACTTCAACTCAGATCATTTAGAAATGGCAGAAAAGCCACGGTCTACAGTGTAGGTAATACCAAGGACTCTTCAACTTGGTATTGGCTGCAAAAGAGCGAGAAGCTCAGCAGCCCTAGTTGAACAACAGAAAGTATGTAACATTAATTTTCTGTGTTTAGATCACTTTGTAACAACAATGAAAGTGGATTCCTGACAAGTGTTTTTTTCCTTTACTCATTTCTTGCAAGTCATTTACATATTGCATGCTCCATTAAATTCTGCTTTATTCTTAACAAAACTGATGTTAAGTGTCACATAATGCTTTCATGTGGGGGTTCAATGATGACTGTGATTAAGGGTCATTGAGGTTGTTATTGCGGGCGTTCTTCTATTTGAATGAGTTAATCTTGTATTATGTTTCGTACAATTATTTGATCGTCTGTTCTGTGTTCCACCCGGTATCGATATTGATTACAACCACGGATTCTTTTGATATTTCTTTCAAGTAATTGCATTTTAAACGTGCTTTCAATAAAAGTTCATATATATTTGAATGACTGTGTTATATCGTTTCATTTCATATTACCAGTGTGACATCGTGTGCATTCATTTTAAAGGTCAATGGTCATTCTTCATAAAAACAGTCATAACTGGAACCTTGAATACGTTACTGAATAAGACCAGTTTTTGACAACATAATAATTTAATAAGGATTCATTCTTCCATCACGAACCAAAGACAATACTTAATATAGATCACATCAATAGCACTGGATACATTATAGCGTAGAGTCTATATTTTCACAGACATTGCATGTCCGATACATTATCGTTATAATTAACGTTCAATTATATTTCCACCAAAACTGTTTGGCATAATTCTTGTATTTATACAGAATTAAACATTCTGCTAGTTCTATTAGATACACTGTCTAATATATTAATTCACTTTGGCATTCAAAGCCAGGCTTAATCAGCCCTACATATTCTAACTGCGTTTTCGCATTATCACGACTTACGTTAATCATAAATTATTGCGGCTAATATTGCCGTCTTATATTTTCAGACTCAAGGGTCCTTATACATTCTTTATTTCTGCTTTAAATATAACTTTCTAGTTATGCAATATCACACTTGAGTGGCTATACCACATCTTTAAAACACTTTGGCATGGTGCACACCATGAATCGAGCTCAATGCGCTTCTGGAAAGTGAGTTTGGTGAACACAAGTCTGGATGACAAAGAGAGTGCCTGAATGTGACGGGGGTCAGTCTGTGGTTGATTCCGAGTTGTACGCTCATATATGTGACTGTGGGAAAACACGGCGGTGATTAGTTTTTATGTGATGTTATAGGTCTTTCTTATTTTCATAGAGGCGATGATTTTTCCGCCTTGGAGCGTTCCTGGAGGAACATTATGCCAGTGTCCATGCAGAACTTGTTAAGGCGTTGAATCTTTCCAGCCTTGAAGCTACCATGGAGTAAGGCATCAAATATTTCCCATCTAGTTGATATGATGGAGAATATATAGGCGTAGACGCTTTCCCGCCCTAAGAGCGATTCATGGGGAATCTAAGTGGCGATAATACATACCACTAATCACTGAGATATGTGATTTACACCTGAATGGTGCAAGGTTGCATGCCACACCTTGGGGTGTCTTTGTGTTGTAAGTGAAGCCAGTGTGAGTACTGTAGTCAAGATTATTTCTATAGGCAATGTTAGCCTGAGTATTATGTCAGTGTGACTGAAATGTAATTAATATTCAGGACCTGTGTAACGTATAATTAATGTCATGGAACTGTTACCAGTGGTGTTTAGTTGGTTAATGTGTAAACGAGTCAGTTATCACAGCCTACACATATCAGAGATCTACATCACTAAATAAGTTTCTTGAGATGTGTTTTTTTACGTGCTTATTCTCCCTAATATAGTCTTGGAAGAACTTTAAAAGTATTTTTATAGTTAAAAGGTCTTCTGTCTTAATTAGATTTTGCTGTCAATGTGATTTATAACCTCTACCCTTTTTATGTTTGCAGCACAGATGCAATACTATTATGAGGAAGTGATCTCACAAATGAATACATAAGACTTAGCAAACTTACAATGTAACACCGAAGAACAGTTATAAGACTTAACAAACTTACAATGTAGCAGGCTTCACAATATGGCTTTGTTTCCATCGCAAAAAACGACTTTCCTTGTAGTGGAGCACCTGGTATTAATTTTAGATGAACAGATAACAGGTTAGTGTATGAATTCATTGCAAAAATGAAATATTAAATTCATGGTTTTCCTGAGATTGAACTAACATAATGCTCAAATTAATTTGTCAAATGAAAATTATGCTTTAATGAAATGCTAGATATATTATAAATACTGGGATAATAATAGCCCCTTCAGTCATAACTGACTGCGGGAATGCCTTCCTGAGGTGATAACCCTCAGATGCTTATTTTCCTGATGTTCCTTTCGACGTTTTCTCCTCTCTTCTGCTTACTGTGAGTGCTTCTTTTCACCCAATCTGAGGTGGTGCCATAGAGAGCATCACCACTAGGTGCTATCGGCAGCTTCATCCTCCCAGGTTGCTGGATTTATGTCCAGTGCCCTCATGTTTCTCTCACACACATCTTTGAACCTCAGCTGCGGTCGCCCAACTGTTCTTTTGCCATCTGCCAGTTGTCCGTAGAAGATATCTTTCGGGATGCGACCATCTTCCATGAGGCGGACATGGCCAAGCCAGCATAGTCTGAACTGTCTAAGCTTTGAAGGCCAGCACCTGACAACACCTCGACATTTGTCACTTTATCTTTCCATGAAATGCCGAGGATGTGGCGTAGACACCGCAGATGGAATGTATTGATTCTTCTTTCTTGTTTGGTATAGGTTGTACGTCTCGCTGCCATATAGAAGTGAGCTATTGACGCAGGTGTTATATGCTGCAGCTTTGTTAAATGCTGGGACATGAAACTTTTGAAACATAATTTGTCATAAAAATTTATGCTTGTAGGACACACATAAAAACAAGAGGTGACTAAAAAGACGTGAAGAAAAGAAGAGAATTAATAAACCTGAATGGTTGTAAAATAAAAATGAAAAACTATGTGACAATGATGAGAAAAGACAGACTAAAGAATCAACTGAAGTGCACAACAGAAAGTCTCAGTAAAATAACAGGAAGAAGTAAAAACGACTGAACGAATTATAGGCCCACAACGAAAATCTAGTGAATAACAAATCACCATTTGTAACATACAAATAAATGTACAGAACTAATAAAAAAAAATAAATAAAAAAAAAAAAAACAAACTTCTTCTTCTTCTTCTTCTTGCGATCGCATCTTTGATGATTACACCGTCAGACGAGTTCTCATGATGAATTCGACTGTTGTTTGAAGTTCCTCTTTAACTCCATATAGCTTTGAGTTTAGTGTTGAGTCATTCGGCCAGTATATCTTTCTTAACTGGTCATACAGAGGACAGTCCTGTAGAACATGCTCAGCAGTTTGTTCGTTTAATCCACATGTGCACAGTGGTGAAGCAGACAATCGTAGCTTGTGCATGTGTTTATTCAGTTTGTTATGCCCTGTCCTGAGTCAAAAAATAGTTATCTGTCCCTGCCGGTCGAGAGTGTGATAGTCGTCTTTGGGTTGGTTCTGTTCTCTTCTGATAGTCTGGATAGCTCTCTTTTTCTCAAAGTATGTGACTTCATTATCTTCTTGTTCACATTCTCCTCCCTTTTTTGCAAGTTTATCTGCCTTTTCATTTCCGGGTACACCACAATGAGATGGTACCCACTGAAGTATGGTTCTCTTTTTGGCAGCTACCTTGTTTAGTTCATTTCTCAGATGCGGGAGTTTACCACCCTTGAGAGCTTGCAGGACAGACAGTGCATCTGTGAGGATGACTACCTGGTGGCAGTCAGAGTTGGTGTTATAAATCATATTTGCAGCTTGCTCTAGAGCTTGAACCTCAGCTGTATAGTTGGAACAGAATTTACCAGTGGGAATGTGCCTAGTCTCATAGTGGTTGTCAGGATATGAGATAAAGATACCGGCACCTCCATTCCTAACAGCATTAGTTGCTGATCCATCTGTATAGGCATGTATCCATGATTGATCGGGATAGCTTTCTTGGATCATACTCAATGTAGCAGTTCGTTTTTGCAGATCATTATACTCACATCCACTTGTGAGACCACTGACTGATGTATTAATTTGGAGGGCACTGCTGGCCTGCTCCCATGGTACAGGGTATAGGGTGGGCTTCAGTGGTGTTGTCTTCATGGATAGGTCTTCTTGATGCTGTCTTATAAGTCTTTTCCCCCGATGCACAAAGCTGCTACGCTTTAGACGTCCCAATGCCAGATCATCTAGTCTTGCCTTCATTGGGTGCATTGGCATACTGTTATACTTTTCCATCTGGATCATGGTTTTTGTGTCTCTTCTATGGGACAATGTCTGTAATCCAGCAACCTTCTGCATCTCTGTTATTGGTGTAGTTTCCATGGCTCCTGTAATGAGCCTGAGAGCTTGATTTTGCACCTTGTCCAAAGACTGCAGATGTGAGTTAGCAGCTGATGACCATGCTGCTGAGCTAAACTCTAAGTGTGGTCTTATTACTCCATTATAAATCTTCTTTAGATTTCGTTCATTTGCTCCCCAGTTGGTACCTGCTAATTTTCTGAGTATGCCTAGTCGCCTTCGGGCCTTTCCTTCTGCATTTTCAATATGCTTATTCCATGTAAGCCTTTGGTCAAATGTCACCCCAAGATAGGTGGGGTAGCTTTCTTCCTTGATCACGGTTGTCCCTAGGTGTATGTTAGCTGATTTGTCCTTGGGGGCGAGGGAGAACAGTGTTGTGGAGGTTTTGTCTGTGTTTATTGTGATAAGCCATTTCTCTGCCCATGACACTAGCATGTCTGCTGCCCGCTGCATTCTATAATTTGCTGTGGTGACATTTTCATCAGCGCACCAGAGTACTAGGTCATCTGCATATAAGGCAGCTTTCACTCCTGCAGGGAGATCTTTCACCAGGTCATTGATGTAAACAAGGAAGAGTGTTGGGGAAATTACTCCTCCTTGAGGTACCCCCTGATGGAGCAACACTTTTCTGCTCTGCAGACCGTCAAGAGTGACTCTAGTTCTCCTGTTATGCAAGTAAAACAAACTTAAAAACAGGTATTAGAATGAGTTTTAAGAATGAACACTAGAAATGTTTTTGGATGTTTTTGGGTTTGTCAGTCAGAATCACAAACAAGAAACAAATGATAGAAGTAGAAAAGCTAAGGCAAAATGGCAAATACCACAGCAACAGAACAGGACTACAACTCCCTCAGACATGTTGAATAAGGCGACTGTTACGATGTATGAGGTTGGCATTGTGATCATTTAAACCCATTAGCAACTTAAACCTCCACAGTGAGAGCCCATAAATGCAATAGTGCAGGCTGCCTGCCCACAGACCAGTTGTGGCTGAATAAGGAGTGAAATGGAAGATGATGACACCACACAGGTGGGAAAACTGTATGAATACAAATCAATCAATCAATTCCCTTTAGCTCCCCATGGAGCATAGGCCTTCAACAAACACATGCCACGTCTTCCTGTCACATGACATCAGCTCAAGTTCTTTCCACATCTTCCTCATCATTTCACTTATGCCTTCAGTTCTCTTCTTTATCTGTTTTTAGGTCTACCTTTGCCTCTTTCCCTGCGGATTCCAGAACAAGGACTGCCTTGTAATGCTATCAACAGGTTTCCTCAATATGTGTCCTATCCATCACCAGCATCTTCTTCTCATATCTTGTTCCACGGGCATTTGTCTGGTTCTTGTCATCAGTTCCACAATGGTGACTTTGTCATACCATTTCAATCCCTCTATTCTACACAAGCAGCCATTTATGAAAGTCTGTAGCTTTTTAGTTGTTTTTGTTGTTCTCCGTGTTTCAGAGGACTGACTTGACATTTGGTTGAAGATTCTTATTTTTGTGGTGGACTTGAATTCTCTTGTTATCTAAAGAAGCACAGAAAGCACTCATTGAATGGGAAGCCGTTGGACCCAGAATAATAACAGCTACTTTTAAAACAGCTAAAAAGAAAATAAATGTAAATGTCATCCAAGGTTATGCACCAACTAATGACAAAGAAGAGTCTGTCAAGGAAGCATTTTATACTAGACTACAGGAAATTATGGAAAAAGTAAAAAGAAGAGACATCACAATTTTGATGGGTGACATGAATGCAAAGATAGGTACAGTCAACACCGGCTTTGAAGAAGTCATGGGAAAACAGGGGCTGAGAATAATGAATGAAAATGGAAAACTATTCTCAAACTTCTGTGCTTCAAATCAACTGGCTATAGGAGGAAGCATGTTTCCGCATAAGAGAATACACAAGGCAACATGGATATCACCAGACCATAGAACAGAAAATCAGATTGATCATATGTGTATAAACAAGAAGTTTAGATCATCATTGCAGGATGTAAAGGTATATAGAGGAGCAGATGTGGCATCAGATCACCACCTTCTGATAGCCAAAGTAAAAATGAAACTCAAGAGATATGCAACAATGCAAAATTATAGACAACAATTTAATGTAGGACATCTAAGAAATCAAGAAACAAATTTGCGGTTACAATATCCAACAAATTCCAAGTGCTCCAACAGCTGGAAGATGTAGAGAATACAGAAGACTATTGGCAGCAAATCAAAATGGTATGGAATGAGACATGTGAAGAAATACTGGGGAAAACGGAACGACAACAAAAAGCATGGATAACAACAGAAACCATCAATAAGATAAAAGACAGAAAAAACAAGAAAGCAGATTTAAACACAAGCAAAACCAGAAGTTCCAAAGCCAAGGCTCAAGAAGTGTACACAGAAGCAAATAAAGAAGTTAAAAGAAGTATCAAAAGAGACAAGAGGAAGTATATTGAGGAGTTGGCAAGAGAGGCAGAAGATGCTGCAGCCAAAGGAAATATGAGACAACTGTATAACAGCACAAAGAAGCTGACAGGGAAATACAAGCAAACAAGTTGCCTCATAAAAGACAAGAATGGAAAACTGCTCAGCAATATACAAGAGCAAAGAAAGAGGTGGACAGAATATTTTGAGGACCTTCTCAATAGACCAGCTCCACAAAACCCCCCGGACATCCAGCCAGCAGAAGAAGAGCTACAAATTAACGGTGAAAGACCAACGAAGGAAGAAATAAAGAAAGCCATAAAGCTTCTAAGAGATGGAAAAGCGTCTGGATCTGATGGCATTCCAGCAGAGGCCATCAAAGCAGATATCGACATGTCTACAGAGATGTTATATAAATTACTTGGTAAAGTCTGGGAAAAGGAAGAGATACCAGCAGAATAATAATAAATAATAAATTCTTTAAGCACCAAACACGGCGCATAAGGCAGAAACCAGTGCTCTCCAGGTTGTTCGTTGTGACGCCACTCCTCTTAGCTCTTGCACATTATTTAGGCCCAACGTTCTTCCTTCTCTTATTATTGTTCTTCTGAGTGTTTCTTTTGGTCTTCCTTTTTTCCTCTTACCCTCAGGAACCCAAGTGAGCGCCTGTAGTGGTATTCTGTTGTTTTGCATTCGTAGGACATGACTGATATATGACCATCGTCTTTTCCTTATATAGTCGGAGATGTATTTCTGCCTAGAGTCTTCTCTTATTTGTCGATTAGTCTTGAATTCTTTCCAACTGATGTTCATGAGTTTTCTAAGACATTTGTTCTCGAATGTATTCAGCTTGTTCTCCAATGATTTTGTTATTTTCCAACTCTCACAGCCGTATGTTAACACTGAGATAACATCTGAATTAAACAGACGAAGCTTGGTATGTATATTCAATGATCGTAATTTCCAAATGTTAGATAATCTATTGAAGGCGCTAGCTGCCAAAGCAATTCTAGTATGGATTTCTCTTGTTGTGTCACCATCCTGAGTCATTTTACTGCCTAAATAATTGAAACTTTCAACTTTCTGTAGTTTTTCCCCGTTCAAAATGATATCAAAGGTCTCGTTAGAAAAGTTCACAGCTTTAGTTTTAGAGGCATTTATTTGGAGACCTATTTTAACCGAGAGATGACACAAATTATTTACTGCTTCTTGGGATTGTCTGGGTGTTGAACTTAAGAATGCTAAATCATCTGCGAAATCCAGGTCCCCCAGGAATTTTCCAATTGTCCATTTTATACCTAATTGTTCATTGTGGGTATAGTTTCTCATAACCCAATCAATAGCTATTCCAAAAAGTAGTGGTGACATAATACAGCCTTGTTTCACCCCTGTTTCTACTGTAAACCATTCTGTATTCCCTTTATTTGTTCTAACACAACATCTTGCATTGTCATATAGCGCTTTGATTATATTCACATATTTTGTTGGAAAACCATAGATTATAAGTATCTTCCACAATGATGGGCGGTGTAGACTATCAAAGGCTTTTTGAAAATTGACGAAGGTGATAATAAGTGGCGATTGCATTTCCACTGATTCTTCTATAATTGTTCTTAGTGTGAATATTTGATCAATACATGATCGTTTCGGCCTGAAACCCGCTTGTTCTTCTCTGATCTTTTCGTCAGCATGCAATTTAAGTCTTTCTAACATCATGCAACATAATAATTTTCCAGGTACTGATAGAGAATAGAGTCTGATAGATCACCTTTCTTCGGTAACTTTACAATAATACTGTCTTTCCATTGTTGTGGTGGTTGTTCTTCTCTCCATACTTCATTTATAATATCTAAAATTCTCAAGAGGTTGTTGTCATTAACTGCTTTAATCATTTCCCCTGAAATTTCGTCAACTCCAGCAGCTTTAAAATATTTTAATCTTTTAACGGCTTGTTTGATCTCGTCCAGCGTGAATTCATCGCAAGTTATTGGCAAGGTGGTTGTGGGTGTTTCATTATTAAAATCAGGTGTTACCGTTGGTGGTGGTCTGTTTAGCACCTCCATGAAGTGCACAGCCCATCTCTTCATTTGTTCTTTTTCTGTTGGTATTGAATTCCCTAATTTACCTTTAACAGGTGTTTCCATAGCAGTAGGCTGGTGACATAGTTGTTTTGTAATTTGATAAAGGCACCTACTATTACCAGTTCTTGCAGCATTTTCAGCTTCTACGGCCAGTTCATTGATGAAATGTCTTTTATCTCTTCGAGTTTTTGTCTTCACTTCTTTATTTAACAAGTTATAAGTTAGTTTGCAAGATTCAACTGCATTATGTGTACTTGCCGCTAGTAGTTTAAGTTTGCTGTTTTCCTTTCTTGTATTTTATCCCAAGTATCTTCTCTCATCCATTTTTTCTTTTTATGTACTAGGTATCCGGTGGTCGCTACAGCTGCTTCTGTCATTGCTGTTCTCAGTTGTTCCCATTTAGTATCGATTGTCTTGGTGGTGATATCATTGTCAATTTTGCCTAAAGCATCGAAATAGTTGTTCATTTTGACATTATATTCCTCCTTTATATCATTTGATTGCAGTCTGTGTACATCTATTCTTCTATTTTTATTCGGTTGGTATAACTTCTTCAGTTTAATTCTCAGTTTAGCTATGCAGAGGTTATGATCGCTTCCGATCTCTGCACCTCTGTACGCTCTGACGTCTTGAACTGATGAGCGAAATTTTGCGCTTATGCAGAAGTGATCTATCTGGTTCTTAGTTCTGCCATCAGGTGAATTCCATGTTATCTTGTGGATATTCTTATGTGGAAAGATGGTGTCTGCCACAACGAGGTTTGATATTTCACAGAGTTCTAGAAGTCTTTCACCATTTTGATTCATACAGCCTATGCCATGAGTACCGAGATATCTTTGTACTCCATCGTTGTTGTCACCTACTTTGGCGTTAAAATCGCCCATGACTACTATTATGTCATGCTTGGGTATTGTGTTGATGGTACTTAGAAGTGCTTCATAGAAGTCATCTTTTGTGGTATCAAGAGCGTCGTTAGTTGGTGCATAACATTGTACAATTGAGAGCTTGAAAAATCTTGTCTGAAATCTAGCTAATATTAGCCTCTCATTAATAGGTACCCAGCTGATAAGCGATGCTGCTGCTTTCTGTGTCATTAAAATGGCTACTCCCTCTGTGTGACGATTATCATTACTACCAGAGTATATAATTTGCTTTTTTTCTTCTGAAATATATTTTATGCCCTTCCCCGTCCATCTACACTCGCTGACACCCAATATGTCCAACTTATAATTATCCATTTCTTTAATTACTTCTTCCAATTTTCCGTCTTGATACATAGTTCTTACATTCCAGTATCCAATTTTTAAAATCTCCTTAGCCCCCAAGATATTAGAATGAGTCATGTTTACTGTCGAGCCTGGTTCTGTTTCGGTAACAATCGCTTGTTTTACGATAGTGACTTGTTAACTCTCTGATCAACCCTCCTATCCAACCGACCGATTTGAGGGTTTCGAGGTCAGTTATAGGAAAATATCTACACCACTAGATACTCTGATGTATCTTTTATTCTATAATTTAACATAACATGGTACTATCCATCGAAATATACACATTCCTGATGTTTTTCTTTCGGCGTCTAAGGTGAGAAAAGAATTTCACCTCCATCTTGGAAGGGTAGATAACTCCAGCAGAATGGAAGGAAGGATATCTGGTTAAGTTGCCTAAGAAAGGAAATTTACAAGAGTGCACAAATTATAGAGGAATAATGTTACTATCAGTGCCAGGAAAAGTATTAAATAGGATTATCCTTGAGAGATTAAAAGAGTCCATAGACAAGAAACTGAGAGATGAACAAACAGGTTTTCAACAAAACAGATCCTGTACAGACCAGATAGCCACTTTGAGAATAATAGTTGAACGAAGTCTGGAATGGAATTCACCATTATACATCGGATTTGTGGACTACGAAAAGGCATTTGACAGTGTAGACAGAGAATCACTTTGGAAATTGATGAGGCATTATGGAGTTCCTCTGAAGATCATTCATTTAATGGGAGCCGCGCTAGCGTAGTGGTTACAACACCGCTCTGGCGACCGGGTGATTCAGGATCAAACCCGGGCGACAGCATTTGAGGATTTTTCGTCGACCGGGATTTGGACTGGATTAACTCGAGACCTGGCGAGGACATTTGAAGGAGTGTCGTCGACCAGGGACTGGCGGCTCCTGAGCCGACCCAGCTCTAATGGGTACCTCCGAAAACGGCGAGTATCTGCCTGAATGGCGAGGGACACTTGTCTCTGTACAAGAAAATAGGATACTCACATAAAAATCAATGTCAGGTTAGACATTAAAAAATAACCTGAGATTTCGCCTCGAGTATTAGCGGGCGTACGAGGAAAAAAAAAAGAAAAAAAAAATTCATTTAATAAAGAAAACATATGAAGACATGACATGCAGAGTTCTTCATGAAGGACAGCTTACAGAACCATTTGGGATAAGAACAGGAGTGCGACAGGGATGCCTCGTGTCTCCATTTCTTTTCTTATTAGCAATAGACTGGGTTATGAGAACATCAACAATACACAACAGAAATGGAATCCAGTGGACTCTGACTAAGCAGTTGGATGATCTGGATTTTGCTGATGACTTGGCTCTTCTGTCCCATAACCGTAATCAGATGCAGGACAAATTGAAAACACTCGATGAGAGGTCACAGCAATTGGGTCTGAAAATACACAGGGAAAAGACAAAGATAATGAGAATAAATGCAGGTAATGAAAACACGGTTGAACTTGAAGAAACACCAATACAAGATGTAGAATTGTACACATATCTTGGCAGCAATATAGACAAAGTTGGAGGGACAGACAGTGAATATCAAAATAAGAATACAAAAAGCAAGAGGAGCTTTCATAGCATTGGGAAATATATGGAGATCAAGAGAAATCGGATCCAACACGAAAATAAGAATCTTCAACTCAAATGTGAAGTCAGTCCTATTGTATGGCTCTGAGACATGGAGAACAACAAAGACAACAACCAAAAAGCTACAGACTTTCATAAATGGGTGCTTGCATAGAATAGAGGGATTAACATGGTATGACAAGGTTACCAACGTGGAACTGATGACAAGAACTAGACAAGTGCCAGTGGAAGAAGAGATGAGAAGAAGATGATGGCGATGGATAGGACACACACTGAGGAAACCTGTTGATAGCATTACAAGGCAGTCCTTGTTCTGGAACCCCCAGGGCAAGAGAGGCAGAGGTAGACCAAGAAGCACATGGAGAAGAGAGCTGGAAACAGAGATGAAAATGATAAGGAGAACATGGAAAGAACTTGAGATGATGGCATGTGACAGGAGGACTTGGCATGTGTTTGTTGAAGGCCTATGCTCCTTTGGGAGTGGAGGGTTATGAATGAATTCTCTTATTTCCATGTTTCCTAATGCAATGAAAACTCCTCTTGTTTTTGTATTCTTATTTTGATATCATTGTCTGTCTCTCCAACTTTGCCTATATTGATGCCAAGGGAGGTAAAGGATCCCGTTACATGCCTATTGAGGCATATTGGGAATACGGTGTTAGGCCCTTATTTTCTTAACCATCGGCACACTAGGGGTGTTGTGGTCAGCATCACGGCGGCCGCCTTTACCTTCCCAGAGTTGTTCTGGTACCCAATTCATGAGGCTGGGTCGACCCCAGAGCCGTTTGTGGTCTAAAAAATCCTACCTCAACTGGGGATCGAACCATGGACCACCAAGCTAGGAAGCCAGTGCACTAACCACTGCTCCATATTGATGCCAAGATATGTATATAATTCTATATTTTGCTGTGGTGTTTCTTCAAGTTTAACCTTGATATCAGTTCTTGTATTTATTTTCATTATCTTTTTTTTTTAATTAATAAAAATACTCACAACTTACTATCAGAACAAGTGAACTCAAAATTATCATAATAATGTTTGGGTTTAAGGACTATCTTCATTGCATAAGGACAACTCCATCGGTGCTCTGATCTCCTCCCTTAGATCACTCAAGGAGGATCTCGACGCTCGTATGAGATAATGATAGACATAAACCAGACAATACTTACTGCAACCAACACACGTGAAACAGCCAATGTGGTAGACATTATCCAAAGCTGAGCAGGCATTCATACTGCCAGACACTGCATTGCCACACCGACCACACATTCCTGCAATAAATATTTGTTAGGCTTGAATCACATGTCTTTAGTTAGGGAGCTTATGTAGCCAGGTAATCTGATGCCTGTCTTTCAGTTAGAAGATCATGTTAATCCTTAGAACCCTGGCCACCCAGCCCGTAAAACTCCATTCCCCTGGGCTCCTGAGCAAAAAATTTCACTATGAGCCGTCGAGGCCAGCGATAATGCCGGTGCATTTTATTGAGACTACAAACTTGGTCGTAAACATCGCAGCCACCCATGAATGTATTGTAGCCAATACAAAGTTGTGGAAATTGAACATCCACAGTTGTGAGACCAACCTGTATCAAATTTACTTGATACATTATGTGGGATACGCCCCTTTCCACAGGGTTAGAACTAGCTTGATCATAACCTGATTCACAAGTTCCGTCACTCGATTCAATTTCGATTTCAGAATAATCACCATCTAAATCTATATTCATCATCCTCCGAATCATTGAGCACAAGTTCAACAGCTTGTTCCGTTGTTAGCCTTTTAGAATGGCTATTTCCTTGATTTTCAACACGCCTTTTCATTGTGAAAACAATTTTAAAAATTGCAAAATATTATCACTTCGGGGCGCCGCCATTTTAGAGTAACATTCCACAAGACATGTGTACTTCCTGACGTCATTATTTTTTACACATTTCCATTCCCACTCCATTTTGCTAAGCTAGGTGTGTCAGACCGAGATTACGGTCTCTCGGGGAGAGGATTTTTTATGCACAGACCGAAATTTCGGGACCTTGGGTTCAAAAGGTTAAATCCACCGGGATTTGTGCCTGGAGATTGCAACATTCTTGATTTAGTGGAGACAGGCTGACATTTTGCCTCTGCCTGCATATGTCTGGGGACAGTGTATGAATGCCTAAACTCTTAAATACAAACGCTATGACAGAGATTTTCAAAACAGAGATAATACATGCCACCTTCATGATTTCTGCTATATCCGCACACAATAGTTTAAGTTTTGTGTTTACAAATAAAAATTAAACAACAACAAATTCTCATTCCCACACCACCTGAAATCATATTGTTTCACCACTGATTTTGGATACCATGGTTAGAGAGACCCGGCTAAGTGTAATATAAAAAATAAGGACAAAACTGAGTTTTATACAAAAACTATGGGCACATTTTTTATAAAGGAAAATTAAGGACAAAACATGAAAAATAAAGAATACATTTCTGTTGCATGGAAACTGTCAAGAAAAACTACGATGTGTACACGAGTCTTAATTTGTATAGCACTCAAATTAAGGACAAAATGCCTTGCTATAAGCAAACCCGTATAATTATAATGTTACACAGCATAATGCTTTCAAGCACGTGACAGACCAACATTAACCATAACAAACGTATATTTCTGTCTACCCAAATGGTAAAACAATATGTCTCATACCAATACACAAATCACAAGCACATGGTAGTCAAGGTTACAATTCAATATGTTCTTTGTACCAAGATCTGCTTACTCAGAGCAAGCAAGAGGACATGCACACCATCATAGCTGGCAGACGCTGGAGCTGGGTTGGCCATGTCCATCACAAGAACAGCTATGCTATGGACCCCTGAAGGAAAACGAAAGAGAGGCTGACCAAAAACAACTTGGCGGAGGACTGTGGAGGCTGAGATGCAAAGAATGAACCAGAGTTGGGGCACTGTACGAAGGATGGCTGCCGACCGAGCAAAGTGGAATCAATTTGTTGTTGCCCTACAAGACGCCACCAGGCGTGATGGCCATTGACTGCTTTGACGGTTGGCGGCTAAGGATCAAAGAAGAAGAAAGAAGAATGTTCTTTGCAAACTGTGACGGCTTATTATGCAAGAGCTGTGTTTGTTCTTCTGCTTCAACCCCCAGTATAGACCTTAGATCTGATCTTTTTCAGCTCTTCCTGTCCAGGGCATCATACTTCTTTTTACGTCTTATCTATCAGATTTCCATCTTCCAATCTCTACTCCAGATGTTTTAGAATTTTTCTCTCTCCCTTCACCTACTCTTAGGTTTCCAGAATAACGATGGTATATTGATGTTAGAGGATGACATCCTTCCTAGATAAACTAGCCACTTTGATCTTTTCTGCATTTCTTGCATCGCTGACATCTTGTTTACTTCTTCAGCTCCACACTGGTGTTCGTTTCAATCAATTTTAGTCCTTCTAATCTGCACAAACACATGACTAAAAAATGTCTGTAACTTCTTTCTTCTTGTTTTTGTTCTCTTCCAAGTCTGAATGACAAGAGGTGTCTGGTTACCAGAAAATTTGATTGAAGTTTAAGAGATACACTGATACATATATCATTAATTTCTTCTTTGCAAGACACCCACAACTTTCTGTCCCCGGTGTCATTTGATCAATTCTGTTGTTGGCTTCTTTACATGTCATGTCAAAACATCCGGTAAAGTCTGTTGTTTTCTTTCTCATTTTTTTTTCTTGAATCTTTGCTGCTGACACAATACATTCCAGTTTTCTTGTCATAAAATAAATTTAAAAAAAAATAAAGAATGGATTGCTTCATTCTGATGAGTAATAAGTTTCTTCCACTTTCAGTACATCCTCGTAACTTTTTATTTTAGTTGCCTATGGTGCTGTTAACATTCTTCTGTAAAATGACACTTTCGTGGCCTCCATGGATTTTCTTGTTTGCTTACCAACTGTCCATGACTGGTTTCCGTATGTCAGAATTGGTTTTACATAACACCGAAGAACTCTCTTTATTACTTTAATTGACAAAGCCTACACTAAAAAGTCAATAAAGACAAATTAAGTTTTGTCGCTACCTAAATAGTCCTTGTCTTCAGCAGCAGATGTCATGTTCTTTACCAGCAGATCAGTCAAGGCATCCACTTCTGCCTCTTTCTCCATTTTACTCTGGGATGAAACAGGGCCTAGGCTGCTATGAACCATCTGGAAAATGTACATGTATAAACAACATTAAGCTGATTTCTGAGGCTAAAGTTCATGACGTAAGTTTTCTGTTCATTTATGCTGTATAGTTTTGGTGTCAATCATAAACATGTGGCAAACATTTATGCTGGACTATCAAGTTACACGTTATACAGCACGATGAATTCTTCTGAAAAAAAAAAAAAAAAGTGACCTATCATATTTAACAATTTTGGTGTTGTCACACGATGTACTGAGAGTCGGTGTTTGGAACATGTGCTTCGAATAAGTTTGTTTAATAACATGTGCTTCGAATAAGAATAGGTTGTTTGTTTGTGATGCTTTGAGTATGTGAGCACAAGCTGAACTAAGAAAAGTTTGGAGTGTGTATGTAGGAACTTTTAGTTTGTTTATAAGTGAACAGGTGTGAACTTGCATGAGCTGGATTAGTGAGTGATTCTCATGGGTCATGTGAGAAACGAAAGTGTATTGGTGAAGAGTTAGTTGCATGCAAAATGCAGAGGTAGCATGAGCAGTGAAAGTGGTTCATTAGCCATCTTAGGAGACAGTATATGCAGTGCCGTGTGTGGGGAATACAGTGATTTGGGACAGTTGGATTAACTACCAGCATCAAGTCATGTATTTGACGCCTCTGGGAACTGCTTGAGTGTTTACAAGGTTTGTCACCCAGTGTATTATTAGCAATTTTTTGTGTTGATAATTTATGTGATGGTGTTTTGCATTTGATGGTAAATGCTGTCATTTGCTGAATAGCAGTACAATTTGCTAAGGTGTTGAGAGTGTGACAACTGAGCCTTCTGTTACCACATATTCGGTTGATATCACGTTGCACTGGTGATGACATAAACGTATGTGAAGACTGAAATTACTGAATTCACATAGCTGTGTGCTATTTCTGTGCTTAGGTGTTGCATTGTGATTTGATGTGGTAGTTCTTTGTCCCTCATATCTCTAGTAGATATGATATTTTACGATCCTAGGGTCTTGTCAAGGGTAAAATAAGCAACAGCAGTAGTTTATCTTCCATTTGACATTTTGCAACTAGCATCAGGAGACAGGGTTTGACACACGTAATGATCATTCAGTGACCAGAACTACATCTTGAACTGTTTAGATAAGTAAAGTAAAGGTGGGGTGACCATTTCCAGTCCTTGCTGCATTTGTGCCTGCTCTAACTCAAGAGCAGAGTCAAATACCCGTTTGCAGCTGGGTAGACTGGAGCATCAAGTGTTACATGTATTGGCAAGCACTTACATGAAAATCCCAGGGTTAGATAAAAATGAAGAAAAGAAACCGAGAACGACTGAGACATGGGGTTTGCATAGAGGGGTGCAGACAGCAAACCCAAAGAGATATCTTAGAGGTATTTTATTTGCAGCCTCTGCATCACAAGATGTAAAAACATCCGAGGTGGCCAATATAGGATTGGTTGACTGACTGAAATCATATGACTTACCTTACTACCCGGTGGAACCATGGGACCAGGCTGAGGTCTTTCTCCAGCAGTTGGTCTGGCCACCGGACTATGAGCAACGCGATACAGGTCTGCAGAGTTGGGGCTTCTTGTTGCTGTAATTTAAAATTAAAAATGACTGCAAAACACAATCACACAGACTGATATGTATATGGCAGAAATAAGTAAGCAAAGAGAATTAAGATCTATTAATGGACATTACAATTCAATCTGTTTGTCTGTTTTAAAAAAAAAAACTACAGCAGGTTTTTTGAACGTCAATTATCCAAACCACTGCCGCAGCCCAAAAAAAAATTACTGCATCTACTTTTAGTGCAATAACTATTATGCCGAAGTATTACTCCCGTCACTTAATGCATTCTTTTCTGATTAATTATTAAAAGATATGTGCAGTATTATATAAAAATAGTATTGATTTGTCATTGCAGAAGTTTAAAATCTAATTTTGGCTTTAGCTACTGTATAGACTCCAGTGACCTTAATTGTTAGCTTAAATACATTTTGTTTCGTATAAACCGGATATTCTCATGTACCTTTGATTACCTGAACTATCTGATTAACCGAACCACCCTTGGTTCTAATTAGTTCGGATAATCGACGCGCTACGATATAACTGTTATTTGATGCACTAGAAGAAAAATATAACGAGAGAGACTGATATGGCTATTCCCGAAAATTATGGATTGCATAAACTTCAACAGTCACTGCGATTTATAGCACAGTTATTAACATAACTATGAAAGAGCTATAGACATTCTGGGACAGTCATCATGCAAGGACGAATTGATTCAGCCATTGTTTTTGCTGCAAATATGTGTTAAGGGTGGAGCAGCATAAGATTTGTAGTCAAAATCTAAAAATTATGAAGACTAGGGTTAGTATATTTTCTGATAATTTAGGACCCCGTTGTGTATTCTGAACCAGAAAATTATATTTTCTTAAGAAAATGTTCTTTTCCTATGAAAACCACTGATTTCTCATCTCAGTTTTGTCCTTTTACTTATCACTTGATTTTTAAGTCATAAAGTTACATGGTATATGGCACAATAAGTTCTCCACTGCATTGGAACCTTTTGTAAAGAACATATTTCTGATATGAAAATTCTGTCTCATTACAAATATGTAACAATCTGCTAAATTTGTCATTTTTTTTAAGCATTAAATTCAAAGTCCTGTAGCTCAAGATCTCCTAAAGGATGCAGGAATATATCACACAGAGTTTTACTGGTCAAACTGTGTGGGAAAACAAAACAGATCTAAATATCATATAAATGTATGTACCAACACATGAAGGCCCTGGGAGAGAATTAAAAAATATATATTTTAAAATAGGTGGAAGGACACAATCGCTTACGCCTCAAGGCATGGCACCTGACTTAACCAAATTCTCAAATTAAATAAACATTCTGAATGATTTTGTCAACAGCAGACACCTCAACATAAGGCACAATTCGCAGTCATGTATAAATACCTATTTGTTCATAGCGAACATCTCCATATCCAAACTCTTTGTTCGTTGGTGTTGGGGGAGCTATGTTGATCTGAATGTTGGCATAACCAGATTCTTTTGGGTAGCTTGGATATGAACCTAGATAAGTGTAAAAAACGAAAAATAAAAGACAGTTCTGAAGTAATTTGTTTTGTCACGTTGTACAGGTCACATTAAAAAAAATACATGTCAGCAAAATGTTATATATTATTACATTTACATGATTTAATCACTTTGACGTCTGCTCAAGCAGAGCCATTGCAATGTTTTCCTGGTACTATATTCTGTGCCCTCTGTAATTCTTCTCTCAAGAGACAAAGAAAAAGATAGACTTACTGGACTCTCTGGTATACTATAAAAAGTGACTACTGTAAGTTTGTGAATGGGGCTGGCAAACTCATCATGTTAAATCAAAATGCTGCAGACGCTACTGTTGCCAGAGCATGTGCTTTGATGTAAGCTTTCTGCAATGGGACCAGCTGTAGTGGTGGCTCCATACTTCATACAAAATGAAAATGGGAAATGATGATGATGAGTCTGTTCTTTTTGGTTCCATAAGGTACCACCGCTGGTCACCCTTGTAGGAAGCTCACACCAAAGCATTCATAAGCCACAGCAGCGATGGTTTATGTCGTAATTTATTGTACATGAAGAGGTTGCTGGCCCTATGCACAAGTGAACACTAGCCAAGTTTAAAGAAATGCTTGAGGGAGAAGTAGTCAAGAGTCGACACGTCAGCAACTACACAGGGCCACATCATTAAGTGACAAAAATTCTGAGGTAAAAGGAGAAGACATATTAAATGACCAAAAAATATATGTAGCCAAGCACATTCCCAATTTCACTTATCAAGTATGACAGGTTAGAGTGCATTTATCATTTTTAGCATTTCATCACATTTGTATGTCAGCATAGTTGGCATACCTTTTAAGAGTGCATGTTGTTTTTGTTTCCTTTCTTTCTTAAGAGAAGACTTACTGCTTTCTAGAAGTTCTGGAGTAATTTAGTTAATAAATTATTATTAATCACTTCCGGAAAAAAAGACATTTTTTAAGTAAACGAGTTGCTTCCTGGGAAAAAAAGAGAAAGAGAATTTAAGGTTTTTTTCTGCAATCTTGTTAGTGATAAATACATTTGTGCATACGTTCGAGGGATTATTTATCCTTCCATGACATTTTACTATACGTAACCTTCCATCCTAACTGATAGTTTAATACACTTTTAATGTAGTCCCATAGAAGATACAACCGTAGGGGAGTGAAGTGTTAGAAACTTGACTATAATAGGTTTCGGCTTTACGAGGCAGGGTGACAGGTTCCCTTCTTTGCTACCTCTGCCTTCCCTAACTCAAAGCAGATAATGATTCCCATTTACTGATGGGCAGACTGGAGAGTGATACTATCTAGTTTTTAAACTCAGTAACATTGCTGCGAGAAGAAAGTATATTCAACTACTCTGTCACTCGACGCTCATTCACTTGTATTTGAAAAAAAAACCATGTGATGAATTAATACACCAGTGTACGACATATTCATTAGGCTCGTAACCTCATACACCAGTGTACGACATATTCATTAGGCTCGTAACCTCATACACCAGTGTACGACATATTCATTAGGCTCGTAACCTCATACACCAGTGTACGACATATTCATTAGGCTCATAACCTCATACACCAGTGTACAACATATTCATTAGGCTCGTAACCTCATCATGTAAAACTGCTACAGAAACCACTGTTGCGAGCTTATGAATGCTTGGTGCAGGCTTCCTGCAAGGGAGACAACTGGAATGGTGGATCCATGCTCCATAAGTAGCAATATGGAAAATGATGATGATGACATTGCGTATGCTTTGGTGGAGGCTTAATGATGATGATGACATTTTGTATGCTTTGGTGGAGGCTTAATGATGATGATGACATTGTGTATGCTTTGGTGGAGGCTTAATGATGATGATGACATTGTGTATGCTTTGGTGGAGGCTTAATGATGATGATGACATTTTGTATGCTTTGGTGGAGGCTTAATGATGATGACATTGTGTATGCTTTGGTGGAGGCTTAATGATGATGATGACATTGTGTATGCTTTGGTGGAGGCTTAATGATGATGATGACATTTTGTATGCTTTGGTGGAGGCTTAATGATGATGATGACATTGTGTATGCTTTGGTGGAGGCTTAATGATGATGATGACATTTTGTATGCTTTGGTGGAGGCTTAATGATGATGATGACATTGTGTATGCTTTGGTGGAGGCTTAATGATGATGATGACATTGTGTATGCTTTGGTGGAGGCTTAATGATGATGATGACATTGTGTATGCTTTGGTGGAGGCTTAATGATGATGATGACATTGTGTATGCTTTGGTGGAGGCTTAATGATGATGATGACATTGTGTATGCTTTATGATGATGATGACATTGTGTATGCTTTGGTGGAGGCTTAACGATGATGATGACATTGTGTATGCTTTGGTGGAGGCTTAATGATGATGAAGACATTGTGTATGCTTTGGTGGAGGCTTAATGATGATGACGACATTGTGTATGCTTTGGTGGAGGCTTAATGATGATGACGACATTGTGTATGCTTTGGTGGAGGCTTAATGATGATGACGACATTGTGTATGCTTTGGTGGAGGCTTAATGATGATGACGACATTGTATATGCTTTGGTGGAGGCTTAATGATGATGATGACATTGTGTATGCTTTGGTGGAGGCTTAATGATGATGATGACATTGTGTATGCTTTGGTGGAGGCTTAATGATGATGATGACATTGTGTATGCTTTGGTGGAGGCTTAATGATGATGATGACATTGTGTATGCTTTGGTGGAGGCTTAATGATGATGACGACATTGTGTATGCTTTGGTGGAGGCTTAATGATGATGATGACATTGTGTATGCTTTGGTGGAGGCTTAATGATGATGATGACATTGTGTATGCTTTGGTGGAGGCTTAATGATGATGATGACATTGTGTATGCTTTGGTGGAGGCTTAATGATGATGACGACATTGTGTATGCTTTGGTGGAGGCTTCCCACAAAGGGACCAGCTGCAGTGGTGATTCCATGCTCCATAAGGAACAAAAAGGGAAATGACAATATTTGACATTTAACAAAAGTTTAGTAAAAATGTAGACTGCTCACCTGGTCCAGCATCGTTGGGCCCACTCTTGGATCGTGACACAGCAGGAGTGTATTCCTGGGGTCTGTAGTCTTCAGCTCTCATGTAGCGAGCTTCACCAGTGTATATATTACTGTATGTGTGACTGTCACTCTCACCACATGCTTGGGGTGGAGCAGGCGGAGGTGGTGGAGGAAAGTCATCATCACGATCATAGTTATATAATTTATGTGCAACCTCTGGAGGTGGAGGAGGATATGGCCCCGAGTCATTGCCATAATGCTCCACGTTTACGGCACGATACGTATGTCCACCTGAAGAAAGATAAAACAGAATAACTCATTCTGGGACAAATGATAAATTTCATAGAGGTTGAAGTGGCTAAGAGGAATGGCACCCGCCTTGATTTCTAAAAGTACAGGGTTTGATTCTCAGTAGAGAGAATATAATTTCTGAAATTTTTTTTCAGAACCAGTGGTCCTAATGATGTCATAATCCCCCCAGTCTCCTGGGTAGTGAGATCGGATGCCTAGCCTTCTCAGATAAGGGCAAAAAAATAGGAGGTCCAATGTGCGAGTTGTGAACGTTAAAAATCACACCGACAGTTGGAAATTGTAAACAGCAGGCCATAAGGCTGCTGCCTTGGCAAAATTTAAAAATTTGAAACCTTCCCACCACAAAAATATTTATAAAATGTGTGATTCCTATATACACACATTGGGATTTTCGCTGGTACTACTGAGTTCATGCACTGTGCCCAGATCCTCATGTGATCTAAGGAAGGAGGTTGGAGCACTGATGGAGTTGTCCATGTGCAATGAAGATAGTCCTTAAAAAAATCAAACCAAAACCAATAACCTTCAATACAAGCACATGTCGATATGAGGTAACAGTTTGCATACCATAAAGTGTGACAACTGTTTACACTTTAGTTTCTAAATCAAAGTTAATAGTACATCTAGTGAACAAAGAGACAAGACGTTGCCTCATCTAGTGAACAAAGAGACAAGACGTTGTCTTATCTAGTGAACAAAGAGACAAGACATTGCCTCATTTAGTGAACAAAGAGACAAGACGTTGCCTCATCTAGTGAACAAAGAGACAAGACGTTGCCTTAGTGACTAATGCTCACCAGATCTGAATGCTTGAGGTGACTGACCATAAGGCTTTGGTGATGTCGCTGGAGGAATCTTTTGAGCACGCAACTGCCCAAAGTTTTGATCCATATTTTGATAGGCCATATTACCAGGTTCTGAAAGGAAACAATACATGGACGATGTGGTAAAAGCTGTTTAAGGCAAATCAGTTGATCAAAGCACACCATATGAAACTTAAGGGGAGAAGTGCCACGACATTTTAAGTGAAATAGATTTAAAAAAAAAAAAAATGAAAATTGAGATTAGTCTAATTCCAGATTCTCAAAAAACTAGAGTGACATAAGTTTTTTAAATGTATCGTTAAGCTTCAAATAAAAAAATAAAAAATCAGAATATAGGATTAAAATCCGATTGGATGCCATAACCATGGCAAACAATAACATTATACCATCAAATGTTTTGTAATTAATAATTTTTAGTATTTCAATTTGAGCACGTACATATTAACTGAAAGCCTGAAATTATAAGAAAACATTATTTCATTGTAGCCTCTCCTCTTAAAAAAAATGATGTGGCCATTGTTCGGTTTCAACTTCCTCACAGCAAATTCGATAATATTATTGTGTTGTTAGGAGTGCCCGATTGGCAGAAAGGTTAAAGCGTTTGCCGTTCATGGCTAAAGTACCAGGTTCCAAGTTTGAAAACTGTATCGTCATGCTCCAGTCTACTCAGCTGTAAATGGGTACCTGAGTCTGTTTTTCAGTTAATGAAGGCAAAGGCAGCAAGGGAGGGAACTTGCTACGTCACCTCATAATGCTGGATCTGGCATAGTGAAGTTTTTAGTTTTTTAACACTTCAAAAAAAACCCCCCCCCCCCCCACCCCACCCCCCCCCCCCCCCCTCCGCCCCCCCCCCCCCCCCCCCCCCCCCCCCCCCCCCCCTCCCCCCCCACCCCCCCCGCCCCCCCTCCCCCCTTCCCCCCTCCCCCCCGCCCCGTCCCCCACCCCACCCCCCCCCCCCCACCTCCCCCCCCCCCCCCCCCCCCCCAATATTAGCACAGTATTTGCAATGGGACCACCTTTACTTTTTATTTTAAATGTTTGTCTCAAAGTCCCCGTGACAACGTGCTGAGATTCACAGTAGTAGCCTGCAAGCTTCAGAGTAAACTGAAGTATGAGAAGAATATAGAACACTGTACATTAGACTGCCAGCCTTGTCTAATGCTTTACAGTGCCTCTCAAAATATATTACACATTTATTTTGTTGAGAACAATGAAAGAATTTTAATGAAGCAAAAATAACATCACTTGACTTCTGTCAAGTGCATATACAGTTACATTTTGTTTTCTACGTACTAACAAAGCAGTATACTTTAAGTACTAGTAGTTACATAGACAGTCCTTGTTATGGTATCCTCAGGGTAAAAGTAATAGTGGAAAACACACACACGCACACAAACAGGGAGAAGAGAACTGGGAACAGATATTACAGGGATAAAGAAGATATAAGAAATCTCTGAACTGATGGCCAATGTTCTCTATAATTTGTAATGGCCAATGTTCTCTATAATTTGTAATGGCCAATGTTCTCTATAATTTGTAATGGCCAATGTTCTCTATAATTTGTAATGGCCTATGTTCTCTATAATTTGTAATGGCCAATGTTCTCTATAATTTGTAATGGCCAATGTTCTCTATAATTTGTAATGGCCAATGTTCTCTATAATTTGTAATGGCCAATGTTCTCTATAATTTGTAATGGCCAATGTTCTCTATAATTTGTAATGGCCAATGTTCTCTATAATTTGTAATGGCCAATGTTCTCTATAATTTGTAATGGCCTATGTTCTCTATAATTTGTAATGGCCAATGTTCTCTATAATTTGTAATGGCCAATGTTCTCTATAATTTGTAATGGCCAATGTTCTCTATAATTTGTAATGGCCAATGTTCTCTATAATTTGTAATGGCCAATGTTCTCTATAATTTGTAATGGCCAATGTTCTCTATAATTTGTAATGGCCAATGTTCTCTATAATTTGTAATGGCCAATGTTCTCTGTAACTTGTAATGGCCAATGTTCTCTATAATTTGTAATGGCCAATGTTCTCTATAACTTGTAATGGCCAATGTTCTCTATAATTTGTAATGGCCAATGTTCTCTATAATTTGTAATGGCCAATGTTCTCTATAATTTGTAATGGCCAATGTTCTCTATAATTTGTAATGGCCAATGTTCTCTATAATTTGTAATGGCCAATGTTCTCTATAATTTGTAATGGCCAATTTTCTCTATAATTTGTAATGGCCAATGTTCTCTATAATTTGTAATGGCCAATGTTCTCTATAATTTGTAATGGCCAATGTTCTCTATAATTTGTAATGGCCAACGTTCTCTATAATTTGTAATGGCCAACGTTCTCTATAATTTGTAATGGCCAATGTTCTCTATAATTTGTAATGGCCAACGTTCTCTATAATTTGTAATGGCCAACGTTCTCTACAATTTGTAATGGCCAATGTTCTCTATAATTTGTAATGGCCAATGTTCTCTATAATTTGTAATGGCCAATGTTCTCTACAATTTGTAATGGCCAATGTTCTCTATAATTTGTAATGGCCTATGTTGTAAAAATTTTGAATTGTGCAATTTTTGTCCCCAGTGACAAAAAAACTCTTGTACGAGGGCTATTCCAAAATCAACCTCCAATTGGCTGGTAAAAATGAAAAAAATTGACAATAACATCTAAATACATACAAAAGTTACATACATCACTGCTTTACTTTTCCACATAGTCACCACCCAAATTCAGGCACTTGTCGTACCGTGGCACGAGTTTTAGTAACCCCTGGTCAAGGAACGGTGCCGCCAGGGTACTTAGCCAGTTGCTCACTCCATCCATGAGCTCCTTGGCGGTGTCGAAGCGCCGGGTAGCCAGCCAGACCTTCATCTTGCCGAAGAGATGATAATCGCTATTGTGGTCCCTGGTGTCATGAATTCCGTCAACAAAAGTCGATCCAAAACAAAAGGCGCGAAATGCTCACCAGTGGCGTCATTATCCTGCACGACAACGCGCGGCCCCAGACTGCTGCTCGCACAAAGGCTTTACTTGAGCAGTTTAAGTGGGAAATTTTCAACCATCCCCCTTACAGCCCGGACTTGGCACCAAGCGATTATCATCTCTTCGGCAAGATGAAGGTCTGGCTGGCTACCCGGCGCTTCGACACCGCCGAGGAGCTCGTGGATGGAGTCAACAACTGGCTAAGTACCCTGGCGGCACCGTTCCTTGACCAGGGGTTACAAAAACTCATGCCACGGTACGACAAGTGCCTGAATTTGGGTGGTGACTATGTGGAAAAGTAAAGCAGTGATGTATGTAACTTTTGTATGTATTTAGATGTTATTGTCAATTTTTAAAAATTTTTACCAGCCAATCGGAGGTTGATTTTGGAATAGCCCTCGTACATTAAACTGAGCATATACATTTTTCAATGTAGGACCATGTTTTTTTATTATTATCATTGTTGCTTGAATTCAATGTTTTGTACATGGTTCACTTTCTTATTTGCACTGATTTCATAACCTGTGTGCGTGCTAGAGTGAACATTGCACAGCACAGAAGGACTTGGCTTGTTTTTTTTTAGGACCCGCACTCTTTAGGGAGCGGAAATTAAACCACAACTAAAAATCATGGGAGCTCAAATAACTTTTTTTTCTTTTCTAAATTTGTCTTGAAATATGAGATTTTTTAACAGTAAACAGTGCGGGTAGATGCTGGAATTAAGTTGGCCACATCCTCAGAAGAGACCCTCACACCACCCACAGAACTGCCATGCTATGGACTCCAGAAGGAATGCAAAAGTGAGGATGGCCAAAATCACCTGGCGGAGAACTGTGGAGGCAGAGATGCTAAGCATGACCAGAGCTGGGGCACCACATGGAGGGTGGCTGTCGACCGAGCAAGGTGGAGACAGTTTGTTGCTGCCCTACAAGATGCCACCAGATGTGATTGTCACTGATTGCTCTGTCACTCAGCGGTCAAGGACCAAAGACAGAAATGATGAGAATTAGAGATTACTTAAAAGCTGAAAAAAGAAAACAAGGATAAAACTGATACAGAATCCCCAAGGCAGAAAGACCTGGAGAAAAAACTTACTGAAAAGCTATGATCTACGGGGGTGCTGAAATGCCAAGAAGAATCACAGTAATGACAATTAGCACAAGAAAGCTAACAGGATCTAAACACTTTACGTTCAAGTGCATGTCAGGATACAAACAGGAAATAACTGCCACACAGCTAAAAATAAAGAAGTACTGTGTCCATATAATACCTCACACAGTGATATCTGTTACACTCCTACATGCTTCTTACTGTAACCACTTGAAAATGCACAAACAGGTTTCACTTCCGTTTCTTATATCAATAACCGCAAAAAAATAAAGTAATAAAATATATCCTGAATGTGTTATTTACTTACCCTTGTTTAAAAAAGTCATAAAACCATCTCTCTTGCAAAACAAGAAAAAAAATGCTTAACCGACAATATTCTTTCTCTCTCTCATACACAACATAAGGGAAAAAAACGCTTATCTGACAATATTCTATTTCTCTCTCATAGACAGGAAAAAGAAGAAAGAACATTTATCTGAAAATATTCTATATCTGTGTCATATACAACACAAGGAAACAAGATGCTTATCTGAAAATATTCTGTCTCTCTCAGTCAGATACAACACAATAATGAAAAACATGTTTATCTGAAAATATTCTATACTTCTGTCATATACAACACAAGGAAATAAGATGCTTATCTGAAAATATTCTGTCTCTCCATTAGATATAACACAATAATGAACAAATGTTTATCTGAAAATATTATATCTCTCTCGTACAAAACACTAGGTAGAAACAAAAAAAATGCATATCTAAAAATATTCGACATCTTTCGCATATACAACACAATGAAGAAAAAATGCTTATTTGGAAATATTCTACTTCTCTCTGATACAACATAACTAAGCAAAAATGTGTATCTAAAAATATTCTACATCTCTCTTTCATATAAAATACTAGGAAGAAACAAACAAATGCTTATGTACAAATATTCTACATTTCTCACAAGTAAGAAAAATGCTTATTTGAAAATATTATACATCTCTCTCAGTCATAACACAATGAAAGAAACAAACGCTTATCCAAAATGATTCTAAACATCTCTCAAACACAGCGCAAGATTTAAAAAAAAAAAATGCATATTTCTTCTTCTTCATTCACTCCCAGATGTCTACTTGAATATATTCAAAGAAAGCAGTGGTCAGTTTCAGGCTATTTGTATCTCCATAGAGTTTTTCCAGGAATGGTACTGGTAATGGCCATATGTGCTATGTTCCTCATAGGCAGGGCATCTTTGAAGCAGATGTTCAGAAGTCGTTTTATCTGTGCTACAGTTACACTCATCGGTAAACTCTATCTTTAGCTTGTTGAATAGATGGTATCCCAGCATTACCCAAGCAACACCTGGACTCATGCATACATAGATGGATTAGCAAAAAATGCAACAGAAGATGGAGGTGTTCTTCAGAGCTTAAGCACTGGTACATAAAAACGAATGTTAGTGGCAACAGAAAAATTCTCAAGTAACTTCAGAACAGAGGCAGAGGCCTTGAAAACTGCAGCAGAGGTTCTAATAAAAGAGGAAAGCACTGATAGACAAGTTGCTTTCTGTACCAAGGCACTGTGAGTAATTGCAATGCTGAAGAGCCTAAATAATGCAGACCTGGATGACCTAAGAGTAGTGCTTCACAAACTATGTCAACGATTCAAAAGAGGTGTTATCCAATGGATCCCATCTCATTGTAACATCCCCGGCAATGAAGAGGCTGACAGATTGGCTAAGGAAGGTGGAAAGCTACCTCAGCCTGTTACAAGCAAAACCTTTGAAGAGGCAAAGAGTTTTATCAGACAGAATCAGATACAAGAATAATTTAGATGCAGAGCATTCAGGCCACACACAAAATGGTGCATATTACCAGCTCAACAGAACAGAGCAAGTAGTAATCTTCAGACTCTGCACGGGCAACAGATTGGGATACCATCTATTCATCAAGCTAAAGATAGGAACTACCAATGAGTGTAATAGTGGCACCGATAAAATGACTGCTGGATATTTGCTTCAAAGATGCCCAACGTATATGTAACAGAGAACGCACATATGGCCATCACCAGTACCATTCCTGGAAAAACTCTACGGAGATACAAATAGCCTGAAACTGACCACTGCTTTCTTTGAATATATTCAAGTAGACATTTCAACTACACAGACGTTGCCGCTGGTTATTTTAGAGAGATAATAACTAAAGTGACTATCTCGGTATTCAAGAATGGGATGGGAGCCGCGCTAGCGTAGTGGTTACAACACCGCTCTGGCGACCGGGTGATACAGGATCAAACCCGGGCGACGGCATTTGAGGATTTTTCGTCGACCGGGATTTGGACTGGATTAACTCGAGACCTGGCGAGGACATTTGAAGGAGTGTCGTCGACCAGGGACTGGCGGCTCCTGAGCCGACCCAGCTGCAATGGGTACCTCCGAAATCGGCGAGTATTTGCCTGAATGGCGAGGGACACCTGTCTCTGTACAAGAAATAAAGGGATACTCACGTAAAATCAATGTCAGGTTAGACATAAATAATAACCTGAGATTTCGCCTCGAGTATTAGCGGGCGTACGCAAAAAAAAAAAAAAAAAAAAAAAAAAAAAAAAAAAAAGGGACATTTCATGTGGAAGGTTGTAACTGATACCTTTGATTTTACTTCTGTAGTGACAAGCTCGCTGTATCTCATACAGCACTTTCTGTTGTTGTCAGACACGAAAGATGGATGTTGGTTCAGTTCTAACCCTGAAGCTCACAGTCTTTACCATTTGTGAGCAAATTGTTAATAGTTTTAGTTTTTACTAGAATTAACTTTTTAACATTTATATTGCCATGAAAGACAATGTTTAGTGCTCCAGTGAATAGCATTTAAACTTTTAGAAACTACAGAGAAAATTACAGAGATACTCTTACGACATATGTCACCATGATATGTGAAATATATCTGAACAGGAAAACCACAGTATAAAACTTGAATCTCATAACACTACTTTGTTTTTGTCAAGTGTGGTATGTTTCAGAAATACCCTCAAAGCTTGTTGTCGTGAGAAATTCTTACTTACTTACTTAGTCGTTCCCCTTCTACCGTGAGGTGTAGAGGTTTGGAAGAGAGAGCGCCAGACTATCCTATCGGCTGTCTTCCTCCTGACCTGGTTCCATTCTAGTCCTCGATACTTCAAAGATTGTCTAATGTTGTCCTCCCAGCGGACTCTGGGTCGTCCTCGGGGTCTGGATCCTTGGCTCTTTGTTTCACATGCTTGTCGTGGTATCCGATCTTCTCCCATTCTGCAGACATGGCCAAACCATCTTAATGAGAAATTCTAATACCCATATATAAATTAGAACAAAACTGGAAAAGTAGACCGAAATAAGAAAGGAAGAAGAATGGTAAAAGACCAGTGCTTTCCAATAGCGTACGCTGTGTTGTAGAACGCCATAATGGCTGAACCAGAAAACCCCTTTTTCTGCTCCTTCTGCATAAACTACACGCGTTCCTAAAAATAAAACTGGTACTGTATTTCTTGGACGACCTTGATAGGCACACTGCGTAATGACCTAGATATAATACTAGCATTAATGTCATTATACACTACGTTAACCTAGAAGACAGACGGGCTTAGAAGAGAGAGAGAGAGAGAGAGAGAGAGAGAGAGAGAGAGAGAGATGCACGGAGGAACGCATGCAATGCTACCACGGCGTCTCGCGATTTAAAATGTAATGCCACCCCACGCGAAAGGCATGCAGGCTTGATTTTTTTCAAATAGACAATGATCAAAAAACACTATCGATACGAGGTTACTTTTTTGAAAACATGTTTAATGCTTATTAGGAAACATGACACAATACTGTTTTACGTCTGAAATCCTGACTTTATACTGACAGAACAGTCGAAAAGGCAGGACAGGTGGCGGTTTGAGGAATAAAAAAACAAATACACGACTATCCTAGAATAATACATATTTGAACGAAGCCACTTAGCCTCTTTAACCTTATATATTTGCGTGCCTTACGACTTGCTGACAAAGAATATGTTATGTGTTACGCAAATAGTCTAGTAATTAACGAATTATAGCCAAAATACTATAGTGGGGTTGTCTGACAGCACAAGATCATATTTGCTCATAATGGCATGTAGAAAAACACTGCTTTGGGGGGAGGTGAGGCCAACAGGTTAGATACGATTTGATTGGCTGTAGAAATATATAAGGCGAAACCTGATTAGTCGAACTGCAAATACTATTATGGTAGTGAATGGCAACGTGTAAGATGGGTAAACAAATTTTTCAAAGGCTCTTGTAAACATGGTCTCATTGGTTAGAACGTTCGATATAGTCAAATAGAAGCGTCTGTTCAGGGCCAGTTTTGAAAATCCAATTTGTAAGAAGCAAGTGCGTTGAGTACATGCTAATATTTTTCTAAATAAAAGCCTGGGATAAGGCAGATCAAAATTGTGCCAGAATTCATCGCCAGTCAACGTACTTGTGTATATTTCCTTGAATTGTGGTAAGCTAGGCATATATCCTATATATATATATATATATATATATATATATATATATATATATATATATATATATATATATATATATATATATATATATATATATATATATATATATGAAAATTGAATATGAATTGATAAATTGTGTCTGTATGTGTGTGGTTCAGTAGCAAACAGAAGGCAAAGCCTAGATATTGCTCCACCATGTAAAAGCTTGCCAGAGAGGAGTATAAATGCCTAGGCATATATGGGATTGCCAATTAGTAACATGACACCTATCTTATTGTATAGAAGGAATTACAGCTGGAATTGCAGAGGCGTTGTAACCATTAGGGAGAGGAATACTGGTATATTGTCACATGAGAACGAACGAACGAACGAACTTTATTTTCGAAGGGTAAAGAATTGGGCGCGCAGGCCCGTCTAACATTCTGCCCTTCCACTCTCATTAATCTTGCATACTATATCCTTTCATTCCCACATGATGCTTTAAGCATTAATTTAAAGGCATGCAACATTATAAAGTTACCATAACAGCATTCATTTACAGTATGCAAGCATAATTTAAAAAAAATGAGTAGGGTTTTTTTGTTTTTGTTTTGAAACAAACAAGCTAGTAAATGGGGGAAAAAAAGTAATAATAAAATAAAATAAATAAAACAATAAATAAAAATAAATAAATTCTGTATACCGACACTCACTCATGCGGTCAATCCGTCTACAATTAATCTGTATTTTTGGTATGCGGGTACATTCTCACGACTCACATTTCTAAAGTACAGTATTATGTGGGTACATTCACACATACATTACATTATATAATAATATTTTAAAGTGAATATAATAATGATATTACATGGATATAAAACAAATTATTCACACACAAAAATGAGTGGAAGAGGAAAAGAAATGTTGACCTATGGATGAGATGTTTACAGGCAAATACTGTTTCTATGGGGGTAGATAATCAGTGTTGAGGAAGTGTTTGAAAAGTGATTTGTTAAAAGAATATTGTGTAGGTAGGCTTTTTAGGTGGTGTGGAAGGCTGTTCCATAAGTAGGCACCAGAGTAGGCTAGACTCTTTTTGAACAGGTCGATCCTAGGTTTGGGCAGACGTAACTGATGTAATCGTTGTCCCTCCCTTCTACTGTTTGAAACAATGATCTTAGGTACGACGGGGCATTGTTAGATAGAATTGTGTGAGTCAGCTTGGCTTTGTTGTAGAGAAGACGTTTTTTTAGCGACAGTATTTTGGGTTCTTTTCCTGTCCTTGTGTGTGGTGTCGTGCGATTATCGGTGATCAGACGCACTGCTCTCTTTTGCAGGGAGTGCAGTCTCTTCGAGGTGGAAGCAGGGCAACAATCCCATAGTGTAGAGCAGTAATCTAGATGTGTCTGTATATGTGAGGTGTAGAACAATAGTCTAGTGTCTGCGTCTAAGAAGTGTTTTATTTTGGCTAGCTGGTACGTCTTTTGTGCTATGTGTTTGGTTAAATTCCGTACATGGGAGTTCCACGTTAAGTGCTGGTCAATCGTGATCCCCAGAACTTTGTGTTCTGTTACATGTTCAATTTGTATTGATTCCGCGTGTAGCTGTAGCGATCTTTTGGTGCAGTTTAGGAGTTTCTGTCTGGTGGTAATCAACATAGATTTCGTTTTTGTTGTGTTTACTGGCATACGATTCATATTACTCCATTTTGTTATATTGTCTACATCGCTTTGAAGAGTCATTTCAAGTGCCACGCAGTCATTGTCACTAGTGTAGATAGTACAATCATCTGCAAAGAGGTCACAAGTTGAATATTTTAGATGTAGTGGCAGGTCGTTGATGAACATTGCGAAGAGTAGGGGCCCAAGAATAGAGCCCTGTGGTACTCCTGTAACTACCTTCGAGAAATCTGATGCCGAGTTGTTGTGAAGCACTAACTGTTGTCGATCTGCCAGGAATGATTTGATGATGTTTACTGGATTAGAGCCTATTCTGAGGGTTTCCAACTTTTGAACCAAGATAGTGTGGTCAATCATGTCAAATGCTTTCTTGAAGTCGACAAAAACAGCACCACATAATTTTCCATCATTTATGTTCGACAGCCAGTTGTCCGCCATTTTGGTGAGCGCTGTGTGACAGGAATGTTTGAGTCTGAAACCTGACTGGCTATCAATGAGCAGTTTGTTTGTTGTTAAGTGTTGAAATGTGGTGTTGTAAATGTGTTTCTCTAGTGGTTTTGAAAGAGATGATAGAAGGGATATTGGTCTGTAGCTGTTGGGATCGCTATGTGAGCCAGATTTGTAGAGGGGGTACACTTTGGCAGATTTAAATGCTGTGGGGAAGTAGTTGTGTGCAATACATTGGTTGTATACATAGGTTAAGGAGTCGCAAATGATGGGCGCAGCGTAACGTAGAATCCTATTGCTGATACCATCAAGCCCAGATGAATTGTTGTTTTTTAATGCCAAGATATATTTGAGAACTTCATGTACTGTTAGAAAAGGAATATGTCTTAGATCTGTTGTGGTGTGTTCAGTGTTGCAGAAGGCTGTCAATTTACTAATATCGCAGTCCATTGGCTTTAGTGTCGACTTGAGAAGGCTAATTTCTGTTTTGAAGTGGTTGCTAAAATGAGTTGCCGTGAGGGCGAAGCTTTTTGGTAAAGAGTTTAGTGACTTTGATTTGTGTGTTAGTGTTCTAATGGCTGCCCAGACTTCTTTGTTGTTTGCTTTGTCTTGAATCATCTTTCTGAAATGTAGTTTCTTTTCCTGACGAATGAGATATTGTACTTTGTTTCTAAGCATCCAATACCTGCTGAAATCTTTGAGCTTATGTGCTTCGTCCCGCTCTCTCATTGTTGATAGTATTTCGTTGGTTATCCATGGGGTCTTTCTGATGTTTTTGACCCGAACCTGCTTTATAGGAACATGTTTGTCGAATACGTTGTTGAAAGTTTGTGTCCAGTATGTTATGGCTTCTTCTGGATGCGGAAGTTGGTACACGTATGAGAGAGGGGATATTTGTAGGTCTTGTAGGAATAATTGAATGTTAAAGTTTTTGAAATTCCTGTAATGGACTGTGATGTGTTCCGTTTTAGGTGCTTTAAACCCCTTTCTCGTCCAGGTACAGCAAATAGGATAGTGGTCACTTAATGATGTCTGTGGGATTGTGCATTCTATAATGTTTTCTGGGCAGGTCGTTTAGATATGATCAATTAGTGTAGATGATGAGTCTGTTACTCTCGTGGGTTGATTGATTAACTGTATGAGGTTGTATGAGATGGTGATATCATTCCACGTGTTGTTCGGTTTGTGAAGGTCAATATTGAAATCCCCCAGTAGAATAATTTCCTTCGAAGAAGCCCAAACGTTGTCCATCATTCGTGAGAATGTGTCAAACCATACAGCAGAAGAGCTAGGGTTTCGGTACAGGTAACCAATTAGAACGGGGGTCAGGTTGGGGAGTTTTATTTCCAGCCATAAACATTCAATGCCAGTATGTTCTAGATCATCACGGCGTCTGTACTGAAGAGATGTTGAGATGTATATGACTAGCCCTGTTTCATGTTGTCTGTTAGGATCCCTGCGAATGGTGGTGAATCCATTAATCCTAATTTCGTCATCTGTAATTTTGTCATTGAGACGGGTTTCAGAAAAACCAAATATGTGGAAGTTTTGTTGGAGGGAGGTGGAGACTTCAGAAAGCTTACCTAGCAGGTGGTAAATGGTTAAATGACCAATTTTAAGCCCTGATAGTTTAAGCCATGAATTAGTGGTATTGCCTATATTTTGATTAGAGTTTTTGCACTCGGACATGATAATAAAGAAATAATGAGGGGAGTAGGAATGAGTAAGAAGCAATAAAATTGGTACACAATGGTTTATACAAAATTGTAGACAAGTAATAAAATATGCACTGCTAGAGTCCGTGGACACTGTTTACAGTATCTTAATCTCTGCAAAAAGTGTGGTTTTTATCTTAAAATACAGTCTGTTCCGAACAAAAAGGAATATTTTTACTTCAACCACAGTCAATGTAGAGAATTAATCCTCCCGGGACAGTTAAAGGTCCACGCTGTGACTTAGTTAGTTAGTTTTGTGAGGATTTCCTAATTTTCCTCAATATGAAAAAAACGAAGGTGCAGATGTATAAAAGATGTAAAAGAGAATGGTGAGCGTAGGAATGAGAGGAATAAGCACAGAGATAATAATAATAAGAAAACAATAGTATTAATACGATAGAGTTATTACTAAATCGGAAACAAATTTAGATACGCCCTGCTCTGACGAACAGAAAGAAATGTTTAAACAGACAATGTAATAAAAAAAATTAAAAAAATTATTAACATCCAAAAGTGACAGTTAAAAGTTCTACGCTGATACTGAGCTATTTCTTTTATCTCAGGACAAAGGTCACTAAAGTGCTTCCGAAGAGAAGCTAGTAGTTGGCATACAGCGCTGAACTCTGTGTTTGTAATGTCCTGTACTTCAGTGTGGAAATAGATATTATATAGTAGTTCTGAAGAAGGAGGTACAACCTTCTTATTTCAGGGACCGTGGTACTAAAGTATTAGAGCAGCACCTGGTCTGAGTTTTGCTGGATCCATAGGGCTGGCAGCAGACTCCTTGTCCAAGATATCGACCAGTGGGGTATCTCAAGATAACTGAGAAGCAAGCGAGCAGAGGAGACAGTTTTCCTACCGCAGACACCTAAGCTAAGACTTTGTCAGCCAGAGCAGCTCACCCTTGTATAACCCTCCTTAAAATTGACTGTAATAATAAAGCAAAAGGGACAGTTAGTGTTTTACAAATAAAAGAACTGTGATCCCTTCAAGATTATTTCCACCATTAACAAACACATGAAGTCGTGATGACAAACAACAACATAGCTTCAAAAGCCAGTGTTACCTCTTAATACCAGAGCACACACTACACACATATTGTAATAATAGTCTATGTCAGGACAAAGATCCTTTGTATAATTTTTGTACATACACATTGTGTTTACATTTGATTGTGATTCCTGATTCACTCTGTAGTTGGATCAGGATATCTATTCTTGAAAGTAACTAATACATAATTTAAAATTTAACACTTGACTTACTTCAGCTAGTCTTCTAGAGTGTTATATGTATGTGCTTGTCATAGTGTTGTAAAGTGTTGTGAATCTTAAATAAAGTATTTATCTGTCTGTTGTTGGTGTGAACTTACACTTCATCATTATCATAACCCTAGACATTCAACGTAGTCATCACTATAGCCCAGAATAAGTCTGATTGAGGTCTAAATGTGGTAGCAGAGTAAGGTCATCTGTAACACACTACACCTATTAGATACAGATACCTTCACAGCTGATCTCAGTCAGTACACTAAGTCCCCTATAAATATTTATATAATCCCAACTTACCACATATATTGGGGTCTCGCTCCCGGGATATTGAACCTTCCCCTAGCATATATATTGGGAGTAATTCACTTCTGGAAATTATAAAAATTTAAAAGGTATTCTTGGGTGGAAAAATAAGGTTGAGCTCTCAGTGCTTGTGGTTGTCCTTAGTTAATTAGTCAGAGATAAAATTGTTTAGTTAAATATTGTATACATTTGCCTGTTAGAAAATGGCGGACCTGGCAAAATTTCGATCTGCTGCTATACAGTCTGCTAAAGAGTTGGGAATGGACGGGCAAGTTATGATTGCTTATGTCACTACTGAATGTGACAAATTTATTGAACGTGAAGAAAAAAGACAAGAAAAAGAGGCTGAAAGAAAGTTAGAGGCTGAAAAGGAAATTAAGAAGTTACAATTAGAGGCTGAGGCTGAGGCTAAGAGGTTGCAGATTGAGGCTGACAAAGAGGCTAGGGCATTAGAGGCTGAGGCTAAGAAGTTACAATTGGCGGCTGAAAGGGAAGACAAGCGATTGGCTGCAGAGAGGGAAGCAGAGAAGGAGGAGAAGAGATTACAAAGGGAACATGAGTTACGACTAAGGGAGTTGGAATTTCAAGGCCATGCTCCTGAAAATGGTGCCAGTCCCTTTACCTCAGATGCCACTGCTAGTCAGGGAGCCTCAACCTCAGCTATGAGTTTTCATTTAGATCATTTTGTTGAGAAAGACGATGATATCGAGAGCTATCTAAATAGATATGAACTGTTAGCTACCACGTATGGGTTAGAGAGAGAAAGGTTGAGCTTAAAGTTATCACAAGGGCTTCGTGGTACAGCTTATGAAGTTTTTGCCAAGATGAGCAGAGATGACCAAGAAAAGTATGACATGTTAAAGCAGGCTCTTTTGTTAAGATATGAAAAGAATGGAGAATTTTATAGAAAAAAAATTTAGGAATGCTAAACTACTGTCAGGTGAAACATATCACCAGTTCTCTGCCCGGTTAGAGACATACTTGGAGAAATGGACGGCTCTGGGGAAAACCCAAGATCTTAAGGAAATGATCCTTATAGAACAACTAAGAGAGTCCATGGCTCCAGACCTGAGAAAGTTTCTCATGGAACAAGGTGCAGAGAGGCTGGGTGAGTTACTAAATGTTGCTGAAAGATATCAAGCAGCTCAAGCTGAGGTAACAGGTAATAAAAAGAAAAAAGTAGACAATTTTAAGGCACCACAAAACTTTAATAAGTTTGATCATAGAGATCAGAACAAAGGTAAGCACCAGTTTGATAGGCCACGGTATAATAATAAAAATAAAACCCCACAATTCGATGAAAGGAAATTTGATGACAGAAAATCTTTCAACCAAGGAAGGAAGTGGTGTAAGAATTGTCGGATGGACAATCATACCACCGAAAATTGTAGAAGGAAAACTCCTCATTGTGCTGCTATGACATCTGGAAAGAAGGGAAAAAAGGTCAAACCTGCGGAACTACAGGAACCGTACCACCCCCCAGTGTGTGAAGATGTAATCTGTAATGGAGTCACCATAAGGTGCTTATATGATACAGGTCTAGATTATGATTCAGTTGTGAGTTCTCACCTGGTGCAAGCAGATCAATACACCACAGAAACAGTGGAGATTCAAACTGCAACCAAGGACGTAGCGACCATGACACTTCCCGTCGCCCGGATAAATGTGAAAACGCGATATGTGGAAGGAATCATAAAAGCAGCAGTGATAAATGAGCCAATCTACCCTCTGATATTGGGGTGTAGATATGTCTTCTTGGGGAATCCCAAGAGACCTGTGATATTGGCAACAGTGCAGACCAGATCACAGTCTAAAAAGGAGGAGGATAATCCAATAAATACTCATCCAGATGAGATGAGGAAGGCCCAGGCGGAGGACAAGACACTCAAACCGTGTTTCAAGAAATTGCCCAAATGTCATACACCTCTAGGCAAGGGAGAATTTTATATGAAGAACAAGTTGATCTATAGGAAGGCTGGATCTGAATCCAATGGTCACGGACAGCTGGTCCTTCCCACTTCATAGAGGACTAAAGTGTTGGAACTAGGGCATGCGATTCCCTTCAGTGGTCATATGGGGATCAGCGCAACAGGACAGCGAATCGCTTGTCACTATTTCTGGCCAGGAATAACTGAAGATATCAAAAGATATGTAAAATCCTGTCCAGAGTGCCAACGAGTAGCGCCTAAGCATTGGACTGCACCAGCAACTCTAGGGGAAATGCCCATAGTGGGAACACCTTTTGAGAGAGTTGCAGTGGACATTGTGGGACCTCTCACTCGAACCAAGAGGAGGAACAACTACATTCTGACTCTGGTGGACACCTGTTCTACGTGGGGAGAGGCGGTAGCCCTGTCATCTATTGACTCTAAACATGTGGCAGAGGCATTACTCACAATTTTCACAAGGTTAGGCTTTCCCAACCAAATCTTGACTGATAATGGCTCTCAGTTCAAGGGAAAACTAACCGAAGAAGTTTTCAGGGTCTTTCAAGCCAAACACTTCCATTGTAGCCTGTACCATCCCCAAGGAAACAGCCAAGTGGAAAGATTTAATGGGACATTGATGTCGATCCTGAGAAAGTTGGCACATGAAAAACCAGATACATGGGACCAGTACCTTCACGCCGCCCTCTTTGCTTATCGGGAGGTACCCCATAGTTCAACCGGTATGGCCCCGGCAACATTATTATTTGGAAGGCCAATAAATGGTCCACTCGAAGCTCTGTTAAGAACGTGGACTGATGAAAAGGCAGAGGAAAATATTACATCATCATACCAATATGTGAATGAGCTGACCGCTCGTTTAAAAACTGGCTGGAAACTTGCTAATGAAAATTTGAGACAAGCCAGGAAAAAACATGCTGCCTATTACAACAGGAAAGCTAAAGACAGAGATTTGGCTGTGGGAGAGAAGGTACTGCTTCTTCTACCCGGTAGTCAGAATAAGTTGCAAATTGGATGGCAAGGTCCATATACAGGTCTAGAAAAGGTGTCTAGAACAAACTATAAGATAGATAAGAAGGGGAAAGAAAAAATCTATCATGTGAATCTCCTGAAGAAATATTTGGAAAGAGAAAATCAGGAAGAGACACATTTGTTGACCTTGTCTATTGCAATGGAGATGAAAAAGGAACCACTTTCATCATATGAATATCCATTACACCCCTGTGAGACAGCTGCACAGGTGAAAATCAGTACACATTTAACGAAAAATCAGAAGGAGAGAGTGCAACAGGTTTTAGATGATCATACAGAGGTGCTAACGGACCGTCCGGGGCATACAAACTTATTGGAATATGATATGAAACTTATAGACCCAACATCTGTATGTATGAAAGCATATTCGATTCCTTTCGCAAAGGAGAAAGCTTTAAAGGAAGAGATAGACTATTTGTTGAAGGAAGGAATCATTTCACACAGTGAATCTTCGTATAGTTCCAGTGTGGTGCTCTTAAGAAAGCCCTCTGGAGAACATAGACTCTGTATAGATTACAGGAGACTGAATGCTATCACAGAAGGTCAGGTGGATCCATTGCCGGATACAAATCAGTTGTTTGCCAGGCTAAATAAAGCTAAATATTTCTCAAAAGTGGATCTGAGCAAAGGATACTATCAGATTCCAGTAAAGCCTGAGGTTAGACCTTATCTAGCCTTTAGTACATCAGAGGGACACTATGAATTTAACAGATTGCCATTTGGATTGAAAAATGCGCCCAGTGTCTTCTCTAGAATGACGAGAAAATTGTTGGATCCTCTGAATAATCCATGTATTACAAACTTCATGGATGATATCCTTATAGCGACAGAAACATTTGAGGAACACATTGACTCTCTGAACATGTTGTTTAATCGACTTAGAGAAGCGAGTTTGACAGCCCGACCAACCAAATGTTGCGTTGGATGTAAAGAATTAGAATTCTTGGGACACACTCTCCATCAGGGAAACATGACTCCTGACCCCAAGAATTTGGAGAAACTAAGAAAAGCCCCAAGGCCACAAACAAAGAACGACGTGAGATCTTTTGTATCATTATGTGGTTTCTACCAAAAGTATATCAAAAACTTTAATTCCATATGTGCACCGTTAACTGATTTGACACGCAAGGGAAATCCAGATCGAATTACCTGGACAGCACAGTGTGAATTAGCATACCAAGAATTGAAGGAAAAGCTCACCAGCAAAGATATTTTGAAATTAACTGACTTAAGTCAAGAATTCATTGTGAGAACGGATGCAAGTAATATCGGTTTGGGCGCTACTCTGTTACAGAAGTCAGATTCACTAGATGGGGAATTAACCCCAGTGGCATATGCTAGCAGAAAGTTGAATAAAGCTGAAAAAAATTATTCAATTAGCAAAAAAGAATGTCTTGCTGTAATATGGGCGATCAAGAAATTCAATATTTATCTGTATGGGAAGGCATTCAAGTTACAAACGGACCATAAACCCCGGCTTGTCTAACGCAGGCTAGGCATGAAAATACGAGGTTACTTCGATGGTCATTGCTTTTGCAACAATTTCAGTTCAGCATAGAATATATTTCTGGAAAAAACTAACCGGGGTGCTGATTTTCTAAGCCGCCATCCGTGCGATGAGAATAAAAGTAATCACCAGGCATAGATAGAAATTTATCTATGTGTATATATAATTAGAGACTGACATCTGATGTCTGTTTTAAGTGGGGAGAATTTGTCGTGAGAAATTCTAATACCCATATATAAATTAGAACAAAACTGGAAAAGTAGACCGAAATAAGAAAGGAAGAAGAATGGTAAAAGACCAGTGCTTTCCAATAGCGTACGCTGTGTTGTAGAACGCCATAATGGCTGAACCAGAAAACCCCTTTTTCTGCTCCTTCTGCATAAACTACACGCGTTCCTAAAAATAAAACTGGTACTGTATTTCTTGGACGACCTTGATAGGCACACTGCGTAATGACCTAGATATAATACTAGCATTAATGTCATTATACACTACGTTAACCTAGAAGACAGACGGGCTTAGAAGAGAGAGAGAGAGATGCACGGAGGAACGCATGCAATGCTACCACGGCGTCTCGCGATTTAAAATGTAATGCCACCCCACGCGAAAGGCATGCAGGCTTGATTTTTTTCAAATAGACAGAGATCAAAAAACACTATCGATACGAGGTTAGGTTTTTGAAAACATGTTTAATGCTTATTAGGAAACATGACACAATACTGTTTTACGTCTGAAATCCTGACTTTATACTGACAGAACAGTCGAAAAGGCAGGACAGGTGGCGGTTTGAGGAATAAAAAAACAAATACACGACTATCCTAGAATAATACATATTTGAACGAAGCCACTTAGCCCCTTTAACCTTATATATTTGCGTGCCTTAGGACTTGCTGACAAAAAATATGTTATGTGTTACGCAAATAGTCTAGTAATTAACGAATTATAGCCAAAATACTATAGTGGGGTTGTCTGACAGCACAAGATCATATTTGCTCATAATGGCATGTAGAAAAACACTGCTTTGGGGGGAGGTGAGGCCAACAGGTTAGATACGATTTGATTGGCTGTAGAAATATGTAAGGCGAAACCTGATTAGTCGAACTGCAAATACTATTATGGTAGTGAATGGCAACGTGTAAGATGGGTAAAAAAAATTTTTCAAAGGCTCTTGTAAACATGGTCTCATTGGTTAGAAAGTTCGATATAGTCAAATAGAAGCGTCTGTTCAGGGCCAGTTTTGAAAATCCAATTTGTAAGAAGCAAGTGCGTTGAGTACAAGCTAATATTTTTCTAAATAAAAGCCTGGGATAAGGCAGATCAAAATTGTGCCAGAATTCATCGCCAGTCAACGTACTTGTGTATATTTCCTTGAATTGTGGTAAGCTAGACATATTTCATATATAAGACTGTTACGTGCAGTCTTTGATATCTTACAATATTATACATTGGTATACTTGTTATGTTCGCAAATATTTTGTAAACAAAATAGTGCTTAAGGAAAAGTCATTATTGAGTTACTTCCCTTGAAAGTTGGGTCGGCTCTTTCGATCGAACTCCGCGGATAAATCCAGTTTTCTGCGATTTATTCTTTGTTTGGGTAGTAATAGATTATTCTTGCTTCAGAATATCTATAACCTGAATTTATGTGTATTGTTTGTCTGAGTAGGACGAGTCTGTCTTATATCTGTATATCTTTACATATCTAAGTCGAACTATATGTTCTGTTGTCTCTAGGGAGGTCAAAGGCTATTCGGCGGATGTGTCGCTAGAGTGTGGTGTGATTTGGCTTCGTCCTGATAGGGACTGTGTTTTCTATGTCGGCTTGTCGCCGGGGAAAAAGTGATCTCAGTATTTGTGGGGAAAGTGATAGTCGTCTAGACCTATCGTGTATACTTTACCCAGTGTTTATTCGTATTGCCAAGGAATGGCAGAATCATATTTCTGATACCAAGGTAATAAAAGATACTATTATGAACTCTCGTACGAAGCCACCATTTTCGATAGGTACGATTTGAATGTCTAAGAGAATATATTTGACTCGATGAAAACGACTTCGATTCCTAGCAGCACTATACCCTGTAGAATGCAGTCAATTGTTCATGACCAAATCTACAGAGCAATGAAAGATTTAATGAATGACTAACTTTAGGACAGATTCATTATCTGTATCCAAACGTGAGTGACAGCTCACGAGTGAAGCCATCTTGGAACCAAAACATGTAGTGACTTTCAAGAAGAGAAAAGGGATGCCCGTATTATCGCTTGATTAGTCCAGAGATCACTGCTACACATGAGAACCCATTGCTAGCGGTTCAATATTATTATATGGAAAAATATGTGCTGAACATTATGTTGGAGAATCGTCGCTAGACGAGATTAGGTCTAGAAGCCATCTGAAATATTATTTATAAGCTGACGTGCTCAGTCAGTGAAGTCAGTTGATATATATGTATGGGCGATACTGAGTGCTTGGCTACTGACAGTCCATTATACAATTATTCTACATGAGTGCCCATGTAACATTGCAAGACCATTTATCCACTGTACTATGATGTATTATGCCAACCTGTGATTTGTCACTATCTGTGCTGTCGAGTGTATACGTCCAATTAAACTGTAGAAAGGTACACAGTCGTTGGTGTCGATGACTTCCAGCCATATATGAGTGTGAGAAAAGAACATTTGTCAACACCACGAACCCTTATTATCATTCGCACATTATACACTCAATCCATGTCTACACACCACTGCGTAGGTCAAGTTGACATTCCATACACTACAGTGGAGCAAACAACACCATAGAGATCTTATCAACTGATGATGATGATGTCTGCTTCCATCCACTTATATGTATCTTTTGGTGGATATCACTAACTGGAATAAATAGAGGACGTTATCAACTGGTGGCCAGCTTTCTGGGTTTGACCTCGCAGAAGTTCAGAAGTCAACAGATTACCGATACCAGACCGTTTCCTGTGGCTGATACGACATACTTGCAGTATTGGTTTGCTATTTGTCAACACTTTGTCACGTGACCTGTCAAGTGAATGCAGTATGTAGGTCAGCGTTGTTGACATTTTTACATTAGACATTACAGAGTTTCACAGAACAGTTGGATCAATTCTTGTCAATATTAACAGGAAGACAGTATGAGTGAACTAAGAAGTCCTATTTTCATCGATGGATCTTCTTGTTTTCTGTATATGAACTTTAATATTTAAGGCCAGAATGTTTAATTGAATAAAGTGGCAGTTTGTTTATTTTCATAAAAATAACTTTGCCATTACTGTAAAACTGAGCCTATTTTGCAACACATACTATCATACACATAATTATATATTTATGTTTACATGTTATTTGTTTGTATAGTATGTTAGTTTCTATGTCAGCGGGTTGTGTTTAAGGTTGGGCGGCGTCCTCACAACAGTATATCCCACGTCATAGAGGGTCCGTTGTGGGCGTTTTCTATAGGTGCAATTTTCTTGATTGAAAATTTGCTGCGACAACTGTTGCTTTTGTGTTAGCTGTGAAGACTGTAATTATTGTTATTTTTGTAATATTTCTTTGTTCTTTAGTTTTGTTTTGATTTGTTTGTAATTTGTTGGTCTAACCTTTTCTATCTTTCAGTTCTATTCACAATTTATATTCATATACTGTGACGTCATTTGTGTTGTTATTCTTTGCAGATTCAGTGATTATTTTCATTGATTTCCCTATTTGATTTATTTTGATTTCTGCAAACGTTCTTGTATTGTCAGTCCTATTTGTACTTTATGTATTCTGTTGGTTGACATATGTTTTATATAGGTATATTTTATAAGACACAATTGCCTGTGCACTGCACTTGGATTATGGTATAAACCAGTACCTGATTATTATTACTGTTATACAAGACCTTATTAAGGCTTGTGACCCACAGATATTGGGATAGTATACTGATTAATCAAGTCATTAAGAACTTGTGGTATTATTATTATTTCAGGTGATTAGTATTATTGTTAGACACCATGTCTACATTAGAATACTTCATTATACAAGGGAAAGCCCTTGATAAAACTGGTCAACAATTAGAACAATGGGCTGTTGCTCAATATGACAAAGCATTAGCTGCAGAAGAGAAAAAAGCTGCTGCAGAAGAGAGAAAAGCTATGGCGGAAGAGAAAAGATTAGAAAGAGAAGCTGAGGCTGCTGCTGAACAAAAGAAATTGCAGATGCAGGTGGAGGAAAGGAGATTTGAAGCTGAACAAAAAAAATTAGAAAGAGAAGCTGCTGCGGAACAAAAAAGATTAGACAGTGAAGCTGAACAAAAAAGATTAGACAGGGAAGCTGAACAAAAAAGATTAGACAGTGAAGCTGAACAAAAAAGATTAGACAGGGAAGCTGAACAAAAAAGATTAGACAGAGAGGCTGAAGAAAAAAAAAGCAATAAGAGAACATGAATTTGAGTTGGAGAAATTAAGATTGACAAGTATGAGTAATGTTAATCAGGCATCTAGTGGTAATGGTAAACCTTCTACTTACAAGGTTAAGGTTCCACCGTTCAATCAGTCCAGTGACGATATTACATTCTGGCTGGATAGATTTGAACGTTCTTGTCGTACACATAATGTGGATAAATCACAATACGCTAATCAATTATCAGAAAACTTGAAAGGTGAATCTTTGACTAGATTATGCCTTGTAGGAGAAGCAGATAAGGATAATTATGATGTCATTAGGGCGGCTTTGATAAAAAAATATCAGCTAAGTGAGGAAGGCTATCGCCTTTTATTTAAAACGATGGTGCCTGAGACGGGTGTAGAATTCTCAGAATTCACTGCAAAGGCACGTCTCACAGTTGATCGTTGGATTGAGCTTTCCAAAACAGAAAAAACGTATGAAGGACTTATGGATTTGTTGCTCAGAGATAAGATTATGTCATGTGTGAACAAACCTTTCCTTGAATTTATACATGAGCGTAAACCCAAATCTCTAAAAGAAATGGAAGAATATTGTTCCCAATATGTCACTGCACACCCCGACGTGACTTTTGGCAACACTAAGATTAAGGAGAGTATGCCAGTTGCTTCAGCAACACCATACAATCCCAATTATTCACACAGATTTCAGGGACCTCAAAACAGATTTGATAAAAAAGGTAACCATAATAGTTATCAAAACCAAGGTAACCAATCATTTCAGGGTTCTTCTTCAAAGAACTGGAGACGACCTGATAGCTCTCGACACAGGGGTGGTCATAATTATAGGAATTTCCGTAGAGGAAGTAATTATAGAAACTATCAGGGTTATCCGTCTTGGAGTCAACAAGATCATAATTACAGAGATACTCATTATAATGAATATGATAATGGTAACCAAGGGAACTATGACTCAAACCCAAATAGGGGTTACAATAGAGGTAACAATAACTACAGAGGTGATAATAACCGAGGTAGATCTCAAAACAAAAGACATAAACCACATTTTCAGGCAAACTCTGGACAACAAGAGTCCCATGAAGCCTATAAACAGAGTAAAGATAATAATGATGCTAGTAATATGGCATGTGCCGCTTTTGATTTTGGGAGAGCATCTCAGTGCCCCCAATGCAAAACGTTATTTGAGCCAACCACAGTGTCTACTTTAAGCTGTGGCCATCCTCTTCCTGCTCTTCCGGCATCAGTCGCGCATGATGGAAGAGGTTCTCTTGTCTTACATAAGGGTTTAGTGAATAACAATCCAGTCTCTGTGCTATTTGATTCTGGATGCACCACAATTGGTGTTAGGCAGTCACTCGTAGATCCTTCCCGCGCAACTGGACAAGTAGTCAAATGTGTAACATTTGGCGGCACATTAGAGAAATACTCTACTGCTATCATTAGGATTGCTACTCCTTTCTTTACAGGAGATGTACACGCATGTCTTCTTCCGAATCCGATCGCTGACCTCATCATCGGTCGCATTCATGGAGTCAAGGAATGCACTCCGCAACAAATTTCCACGTGGGAAAGGCAAAACATGCAGATTGCTAACGCTGTAGTCACTAGAGCTCAGGCTCTTAATATGCCTCAAACTTCATCTACTGAAGATAATGAAGTGCATAACCAAGATAATCCCTTGGTAATTTCTCGTGACTCGTTTATAAAACAGCAAGAAGATGATCCCACTCTGAAGAAATTCTTCATTCTTGCAACTAAAGGTGATCCGAATAAAGACACAAGTCGTAAATCGTGGATTACAAAGAAGAATGGCGTACTTGTACGTATGGTTCAAGACTCCATTACGTCAAGTCATTCTCAAATCCTGGTTTCCAAGAATTTGAGAGTTAAAATTTTGCAGCACGCTCACGACTCTCAGTGTGCTGGACACATGGGTTTTTCCCGTACTAAGTCAAGAGTCCTTGCGGCTTTCTTTTGGCCATTGGTAAACAAGGACATACGGATTTATTGTCGATCTTGTAAAGTATGTCAGGAAGTTAAATCCAAAGGTCCACGGCATGCTGCACCCATTCAGGCGGCGGACATTCCTATTCGGCCGTTCCAAAAAATGGCTATAGACATTATTGGTCCATTTAAGATCAAGTCTGCCAGAGGACATCAGTTTATCTTGACGTGTGTTGATATGTGCACACGTTGGCCAGAGGCTATTCCTCTAATGGGCATTACTACTGCTGATATTGCAGATGCTCTTTGGCTTATATTTTCTCGTCTGGGGTTCCCCGGAGAAATATTGTCAGACGATGGCACCCAACTAATATCAGATACCATGTCTCAAGTAATGTCTACTCTGCAGATAGATAGATCTTTAAGTAGTATCTACCATCCAATGTCTAATGGTATGGTCGAACGCCTTAATAGAACACTTAAAAACTTACTGGGGAAGATAACTGAGGATCATCCTCAAGACTGGGACAGAGTTTTACCTGCGGCCCTCTTCGCTTACAGAGAGGTACCCAATGAAAATACGGGATTTTCTCCCTTTGAACTCGTCTTTGGCGCGCGTCCGCGTGGCCCTATGTCGTTGCTTCACGATCTCATAACATCTAACAATATTGACGATGACACAAAGTCATCCTACGAATATGTCATCGCGTTGAGACAAAAGATTATCGAAGCATGCAAATTAGCAACTTCTTCTTCTGAATTTGCGAAACAGAAGGCAAGGCAATTTGCCAATAAGAAGAGATGCTTACGACAACTTTGTCCTGGTGACAAGGCATTTGTATTACTACCTTGTAGGGAAAACAGATTACTTATTTCTTGGAAAGGTCCGTACGATATAATATCGAAAATTTCCGATGTCGACTATATTGTCGATATTGATGGGAAGCATAAAACCTTCCACATCAATATGCTTACTGAATTCCATGAACGTCCGGATTATTTGCAACCCATTTTCCAAGCAACGGACAATTCTCCAGTACAACATGGTCATTACTCATCACTGTCCGTGATACAGGATGAGGAAACAAGTTTTTCAGATGTAAATCTTCCTCTTCCAATGATCCCACTTCATTCTAGTGAATCATGGAAGAACGTTACTGTCTCTCCTGATTTGTCTCTAGGAGAACAGCGACAAGTTTCAACTATGTTGCAAACATTTCAGGATGTACTCACTGACAGCCCTGGACAAACGCATGTCATTGAACATGACATTGTTTCTAACTGACCACACTCCTATTAGGGTTAGACCTTATCCTATACCTATACATTTTCAAGCACAGGTCGAGAAAGAGTTGGATGAGATGATAGATTTGAAAATAATCGAACCATCCACCTCTGCATATTCTTCGCCGATGGTTATTGTGCGTAAAAAAGACAATAACATACGTCTTTGCGTTGACTATCGAAAATTGAATCAAGTAACGAAGTTCGATGCCGAACCTATGCCTTTACTGGAAGAGCTACTTACTCGACTCTCCAAATCTCATTTTTTCACTAAACTTGATTTGTCTAAAGGATATTGGCAAGTTCCTTTATCTGAACGCGCCAAACCTCTCACGGCTTTTTCAACACCTAGAGGTTTGTTCCAATGGAATTTTATGCCTTTCGGTCTTATGAACGCACCAGCTACATTCGTACGCATGATGCGCCGAATCCTATCTTATCGGTCAGATGTCATTGCATATCTAGACGACATCTGTCTTTTCAGCGATACTTGGGAAGATCACTATTCGGGGTTAGATGAATTGCTGTCTACTTTGCGTGAGCACAACCTGACAGCGAAACCCTCTAAAGCCTATATTGGTTTTAGCGAAATTTCTTTCCTAGGCCACCGAGTTGGTCATGGTTTCCTAAAGACAGAGGACCATAATACTAGTAAGATACTTAACATCTCAATCCCTAAGACTAAAAAACAGGTGAGAAGTCTGTTAGGTCTTATTCAATTTTATGGCAGATTCATTCAGAATCTATCCTCTATCATGGCACCTCTCTCAACACTTCTAAAGAAAGGTTCGCCTAATGTGGTCCACTGGTCTCAGGAATGCCAATGCTCTCTGGATAAGATTAAAACATTGTTTTCAACACCACCTATTTTAGTGCTACCCACTAAAGATAAGACATTCGTTCTTCGTAGTGACGCTTCATCCACTGGGATTGGAGCGGCACTAATGCAAGAGTACTCTGGAACTCTGCATCCTGTAATGTATATTTCCAGAAAACTTAATGCGGCAGAAAGGAATTATTCGGTTTTAGACCGTGAGCTATTAGCTATGGTTTGGTCGATCCTCAAACTACAGAGATTCCTTCTAGGCGCACATTTCATAGTAGAAACTGACCAAAAAGCTCTTACTGCTATACAGAGTAAGAATTTGAAGAGCTCGAGGTCTACTCGATATGCAATTGCTCTTCAACCTTTTCACTTCTCTGTGCGAGCTATTCGTGGATCAGATAATGTGATGGCAGACATTCTGTCAAGATGCCCACATGATTCCACATAACTATTAAGGCTTAGACTTCTTGATATGTCTAGTTCTATAGTAGTTCCTTTTCTATATCATGATAGATACACATTCGTAATTTAATAATATAATGATTGTATCACTACATAGCGGTTCATTGATGTTTATTCACCGCTGTGCTTTGATGATTTTTTCTTCATAAATCATAAATTTAAGATATCTAATACGAAATGATGATATGAATTTTTTTTTAGGCATTGTGTAATTGCCAGAATTGTATTATACTTTGATGACACCTTCCTGGAAAAATATACTTGTAGAGAAATAATTTCTCTCAGTTTATGAGACACATTCTCACCAGTCGCTCGATAAGTCGACTTAGCCTCATATTAGGCGTTATAGGTATTCCTGATATTTTCATCTGCGCATTATTCATGCGTTGTGAGCCTATTGTACGTTGCTCCTAGATGTATTTCAAAAAAAAAAAAAGTTCCATTTTTTTTTTCCCCGGGAGGTGTGGTAAGACTGTTACGTGCAGTCTTTGATATCTTACAATATTATACATTGGTATACTTGTTATGTTCGCAAATATTTTGTAAACAAAATAGTGCTTAAGGAAAAGTCATTATTGAGTTACTTCCCTTGAAAGTTGTGTCGGCTCTTTCGATCGAACTCCGCGGATAAATCCAGTTTTCTGCGATTTATTCTTTGTTTGGGTAGTAATAGATTGTTCTTGCTTCAGAATATCTATGGCCTGAATTTATGTGTATTGTTTGTCTGAGTAGGACGAGTCTGTCTTATATCTGTATATCTTTACATATCTAAGTCGAACTATATGTTCTGTTGTCTCTAGGGAGGTCAAAGGCTATTCGGCGGATGTGTCGCTAGAGTGTGGTGTGATTTGGCTTCGTCCTGATAGGGACTGTGTTTTCTATGTCGGCTTGTCGCCGGGGAAAAAGTGATCTCAGTATTTGTGGGGAAAGTGATAGTCGTCTAGACCTATCGTGTATACTTTACCCAGTGTTTATTCGTATTGCCAAGGAATGGCAGAATCATATTTTTGATACCAAGGTAATAAAAGATACTCTTATGAACTCTCGTACGAAGCCACCATTTTCGATAGGTACGATTTGAATGTCTAAGAGAATATATTTGACTCGATGAAAACGACTTCGATTCCTAGCAGCACTATACCCTGTAGAATGCAGTCAATTGTTCATGACCAAATCTACAGAGCAATGAAAGATTTAATGAATGACTAACTTTAGGACAGATTCATTATCTGTATCCAAACGTGAGTGACAGCTCACGAGTGAAGCCATCTTGGAACCAAAACATGTAGTGACTTTCAAGAAGAGAAAAGGGATGCCCGTATTATCGCTTGATTAGTCCAGAGATCACTGCTACACATGAGAACCCATTGCTAGCGGTTCAATATTATTATATGGAAAAATATGTGCTGAACATTATGTTGGAGAATCGTCGCTAGACGAGATTAGGTCTAGAAGCCATCTGAAATATTATTTATAAGCTGACGTGCTCAGTCAGTGAAGTCAGTTGATATATATGTATGGGCGATACTGAGTGCTTGGCTACTGACAGTCCATTATACAATTATTCTACATGAGTGCCCATGTAACATGGCAAGACCATTTATCCACTGTACTATGATGTATTATGCCAACCTGTGATTTGTCACTATCTGTGCTGTCGAGTGTATACGTCCAATTAAACTGTAGAAAGGTACACAGTCGTTGGTGTCGATGACTTCCAGCCATATATGAGTGTGAGAAAAGAACATTTGTCAACACCACGAACCCTTATTATCATTCGCACATTATACACTCAATCCATGTCTACACACCACTGCGTAGGTCAAGTTGACATTCCATACACTACAGTGGAGCAAACAACACCATAGAGATCTTATCAACTGATGATGATGATGTCTGCTTCCATCCACTTATATGTATCTTTTGGTGGATATCACTAACTGGAATAAATAGAGGACGTTATCAATATATATATATTATATGAAAATTGAATATGAATTGATAAATTGTGTCTGTATGTGTGTGGTTCAGTAGCAAACAGAAGGCAAAGCCTAGATATTGCTCCACCATGTAAAAGCTTGCCAGAGAGGAGTATAAATGCCTAGGCATATATGGGATTGCCAGTTAGTAACATGACACCTATCTTATTGTATAGAAGGAATTACAGCTGGAATTGCAGAGGCGTTGTAACCATTAGGGAGAGGAATACTGGTATATTGTCACATGAGAAGCTAGTAGTTGGCATACAGCGCTGAACTCTGTGTTTGTAATGTCCTGTACTTCAGTGTGGAAATATATATTATATAGTAGTTCTGAAGAAGGAGGTACAACCTTCTTATTTCAGGGACCGTGGTACTAAAGTATTAGAGCAGCACCTGGTCTGAGTTTTGCTGGATCCATAGGGCTGGCAGCAGACTCCTTGTTCAAGATATCGACCAGTGGGGTATCTCAAGATAACTGAGAAGCAAGCGAGCAGAGGAGACAGTTTTCCTGCCGCAGACACCTAAGCTAAGACTTTGTCAGCCAGAGCAGCTCACCCTTGTATAACCCTCCTTAAAATTGACTGTAATAATAAAGCAAGAGGGACAGTTAGTGTTTTACAAATAAAAGAACTGTGATCCCTTCAAGATTATTTCCACCATTAACAAACACATGAAGTCGTGATGACAAACAACAACATAGCTTTAAAAGCCAGTGTTACCTCTTAATACCAGAGCACACACTACACACATATTGTAATATTAGTCTATGTCAGGACAAAGATTCTTTGTATAATTTTTGTACATTCACATTGTGTTTACATTTGATTGTGATTCCTGATTCACTCTGTAGTTGGATCAGGATATTTATTCTTGAAAGCAACTAATACATAATTTAAAATTTAACACTTGACTTACTTCAGCTAGTCTTCTAGAGTGTTATATGTATGTGCTTGTCATAGTGTTGTAAAGTGTTGTGAATCTTAAATAAAGTATTTATCTGTCTGTTGTTGGTGTGAACTTACACTTCATCATTATCATAACCCTAGACATTCAACGTAGTCATCACTACAGCCCAGAATAAGTCTGATTGAGGTCTAAATGTGGTAGCAGAGTAAGGTCATCTGTAACACACTACACCTATTAGATACAGATACCTTCACAGCTGATCTCAGTCAGTACACTAAGTCCCCTATAAATATTTATATGATCCCAACTTACCACACTTGTAACCTTACCAATTGTGAGCAGTGTACATAAAGTTATATTGCAAGTGAGTTTTGACTTAAACCTTCTAAGATGGTGAAAAACTTTGTCATGAATTACATTTTTAGTGCTAGCATGAATAGCATTTCAATATTTACAACCCTGTAAATACTTGTGGAAGTTATTTTATGGCATCACTATTATGATTTGTGACTAATATCTGATTTAGGAAAAACACAGTGTACAACTTGGATACCTGGCCATGACAAGCATTGTAAAATTTGGAATATTAGGCAGTTTCAGATTGAACAGATGTGCCAGTCAAACTAAAATGACCCTGTGATTTAAACACTTTGCTACCAAATATTTTGACCACAAATAACTTTTACTACAAGAGGAAACCTAGAGGCAGACATACAATTCTTGTGCTTTTGGTACAGAAAACTAATGATCTCAAACATTGTGACTTCTGATGTAGATAAATAGATGTTCACTTTGTAAATGAGTCAACCATTTTATTTGCAAATAAAACATTACTTTATAAAACTGAAAAAAAAAAAAAAAAAAAAAAAAAAAAGACGTATTTTCCACATCCAGTGAAAGTTTTTAGTACGCTACACAAGACGAATTTCAGATAAGTTTTTTCTCTTCTCTAACACATTTTAAACTAAATTTTGTTAATCACCTCTAGTATTGGTTAATTGCTTTTAACGTTAGTTAATAATTGATAGGAGCAGGCCACAGCTGGGTATTTTTTACTAGATCTGTGTTTGTTGGCTTCTGTCTGGGTATCTGGGTATTTTTTTTCTCCAAATCTGCATTAATCTGGGTATATTTGACAATTGACATTTACAATGTATGTATATTCTGTACACTGAACATTATACATTATATTTATATTATAATTAAATGTAAAAAAATGTGGCAGCGCTGGTCAATGAATCTTCTTTATGTGTTCTTCATTGACTTCTATATGCCCAGGTTCTTTGCCTCAGTAGCTAGCGAGGACATGATGATGAACGATTACAATACTCACACACAACGAGCGTTGACACAACGCCAAGCTGATCTTCTATATAACTAGAGAACGTCATAGTGAACTTTAAATGGTGTTTATTTACAATGTGTGAATCGCTGCTGTTACCTGGACCTCCAACAATCATGGTCCGTCACCCTTCCTTCTTCTACACTCGTTCAGCATTCAAAATTACATTCAATACTATGATATCAAATCATCTATGGTTGTTCAAATGTTATTTGTATCTTCCTCCTTTTCTTCTTTCTAAACAAATCATTGTTTATTTATATATGTCGCTCTGTGTTCAGGTTATCGATGTGATACCGGGCTCTTCCGGGGTTGTTCCTTTCCCTTTTATAGATGAAGAACAGGACTACTGAATAGATGTAAATGATTTCACTCTACGTACCCTTTTTCTTCTGCATAGAATCTAACTCGCTCCACCGTTCTTCCTTCATAGTCAAGAATTTATACTGCCAAATATGTTGGGTTAATCACCACCCAATCTAGTCTCCTTGCCTGGGAATTTTCACAACACATTCTACTTGAGTATTGCCTTCAACATGGCTACCCATGTACCTCTCAGGTGTATGTGCGACCTGCACTGCTTAACTCACGCTTCTGACTGTGTGCTGAAAAGCGTGCCCAACCGGATTTCTGTTCACCTCTTTTTCGATTCCCCGTCTCATGCACATTCTTATTTGCGCATCCCCTTTTTCTACTCCATCTAGACTTTCCTATATCTGATTTTCATTATTCGTTCCCTTATCTGCCAGAAAAATTATGTGCTATATATTTTTTATTCCACTTAAATTTAATTTTTGTTTTTAACCACATCAATGACGTTGTTTTTTGACTCGTTTACATCAGCTGTTGGATCCAAAGCACGCTCTCGAGATCGACAAACCTTCTGTCATTCCATTAGCAGCGCAGTTCCCAACAGTTGTTTCAGAAAAGAGCCTTGATTGTCTGTTTGATCAATGGCGAGAACTGGCATCGTACCGAAAAGATCTTGGCCATCTGGTGGATGAGGATCCGCCCGCACTCTGGCTGGGACTGCAACAAGTAACAGATGCTATTAACCAGAAGAAATTAGGTGTTTTGGCTCCCCTCATGTGCATGCTTATGGCACTTCCTCACTCCTCAGCATGCGTTGAAAGAGTGTTTTCGAAAGTTAACTTAGTTAAAACTAAACAAACCAACAAGCTTTTGTGCGAAACAGTTTCCAATCGAATACTAGACATGCAAGCAGTTGCCATAGATGGAGTTTGTCATAAGTTTAATCCTAGTAAAAGCGTGGTTGAAGATGTGCGCGAAGGACGTTGTTGGCAGAGATATGCAAAGATTTTGGAACTCCACAATCAAGATTCCACGTTGTCAATTCATGCATATGATCTTGACGAAGGAGAAGTTGTCGACATGGATGCCGAGTCGCTGACAAGTGACAATTTTCAACAGTAACAATTTACAACTAACATTTTATATTTGATTTGAGGAACGTTTTGTTAATGTAACTACTGTAAGTATGTTACTGTTAAAATATCTCATTTTCAAGAGTTCATGTACTGATGTGTTAATAAAAACATTTTTTAAATAATTGTGAATTTTTGGTAATAAAAAATAAAATAAAATAAAATGAAGAAATAAATAAAAATTGGTAGCACACAGCTTATTTGGCTAAAGTTGCACTAAAATATTGTGAAAGCATCGTCTATCCCGTGTATTTAAGGCATAAAATAATCTGGGTATTTCTGGGGGGTTTTTTTTAAGAAGAAAATCTGGGTTTATCTCTAGAACTTGAGTGGCAACCTTGGATAGGAGTAGGCCTATTGGTATAAATAAAAATATTAGTGAAATAGAATAAATAAGCCCAGGTAGGCCTACCACGTGGGGTCATTTGTAAAGTGCAGTAGCCATCTTGTTTTTCTTTGTGTAATTAATATAGCCATCTTTCATCGCTGAGCCGCGCGTGAACAAAATTAAATTTAATTCAAATTTACTAGCTTAGTAGTAGGATTAGTCAGCTTTTAACTATTGATATCTAAACATAATTTAAAATTTATATATTAAAAAAAATATTAATAACTTGTCTTGAGTTAATTTAGCATTAGGCCTAGATAGAGCATAAATACTAATTGTAAGTCATCGGTGATAGGTATAAAATAAAGATAGAGAAATTAAACAATATTTAAGTCAGGTGAGGGAAAAGCTTGGAGCAAAACAACAGAAAGACATACTAAGGAAGGAACATCAAAACGGACAGAAAATGAGAGGAACAAAAACCCTCGTCTAAAGGACACAGAAATTAAGGACAAAATTGAAACCATCAAGGACAAAATAAAAGTGAACTCTGAAGTAAATAAAGACACGGAATCAAACAAAAAAAAGCAACGAGAAAGAAACAGAAATTCGGACATCAAAGCAAGGTGCTGGACACAATGGATTTCCAACTTGGACAGGAAATAAAGCCGCAGAACACATTATGAAGGACACAGAGGGAATACAGACCAATGCACGCAGGAAACCAAAGAACACAAAGAAAGTGCCGAGGACAGCCTAAAGGAAACAAAAACCCAGAGAAAACGTTAAAATCACTCAAACAGGAGGGACAGAAACCACCCCGATGACAAAATCATGGTTATCTTAGAAAAAAAATAATAGACAAAAAATATATTAACAGATTACAAACAACAAGCAATGGTGTAGTACTCTGCTTGAACAGCACAGAAAAAGCCAAGGTCCTAATAAATGAGCTGAAAGAAAACCCTAAAGAAGTGCAACTCCCACATAAAATAAAAATACAAATGGAGCTGATCAAAGAGATTAGAAAAGTCGTAATCAAGGGCATCGATCCAAACTTAACAGAAGAAGAGATCCACACAAACATAGTGAAAGAAAACCCAGAAACTAAGATAGAAAAGGTAGAACGAATTAAAACTAAGCAGCAAAAGAATACTTCACTGGTATGATAGGAAACTCTTTACAGAGCGATACAACAGGGAGCAATCTGATCATCAGAAGAAGTCCCCCCGTCCGACAAGTGTTTCGGCCCTACATACTCCTTTACACTCTAAGGGGGGCGGGCCCACTTGGGTCATGACTCCCAAGCGTCTCAGCCTCCTGTTGTCTTGTATCGAAAATGAACCCATTTCACTTATGGTAGCAACTTTAATCCACAACTCAGCCAGCCGTGGAGGCAATTGTGAAAGTAACAAAGAGAAGACAAATTATTCCGTTCGCTCCGTAGTACATCACAACTACGGACACACACTGAGTCACCTGCGCGAAGCCGACGAGACTTGACACTGCGCGCTCGCCACTGAAATTCTTCCTGACACCCCTTATAGTATACATCGCCTGTCGCCTCTCAGCCACAGCCCTTTCACTAGTACGCCTAAAAACTCAGCGTATTGTGGACTTATACCCAAGGAGGTCAAAATCTGCAAGAGAACCAAGAAGACTGAAATATTCATACCACCAATCATCCAGTGCACAAATTGTCAAAGCTTTAGTCACACGCAGCATGCTTGTAAACGAGCAACAAGATGTAGTTTCTGCGGGAGCACACAAACACGGAGACTGCGCAATGGCTAAGGAGGACAAAGATTTCAAACAAGAAAATAAAAACAGAAGATGTACAAACTGCCAGGGTAATCACAGTGCCAGGTACCAGGGGTGCCCAGTCTTCCAAGAGACAAAATACATACTTAAAGAAGCTCTAGAAACAAACACACCAATCTGGAAAGTCAAAAAAAAAACAAACAGAAAGCAAACAGCCACCTTCAAAACTTCCAAGAAAATAACATCAATCAACAAATAAAACAAATAACCACTGAAGTAAAAAAACATAAGGAGAAAATACAGAAAGAAGGTGAAAGTAAAACACGCATAAGCAACAGCGAAGAAGAAAACAACACAGAAGAGACAAAATATAACTTCACCCAAGCCAGGCAGGTATTAGAAGAAATTAAAATAGCACAACAGGCAATAGAAAGAGACCTCAAAAAAAAAATAACAGAAATAAAAGAGTCTAATGAAGAAATCCTAAGAAAAATAGAGATTGAAAGAGCACTTTTAACAGAAGAAAAAGGCAAGAGTCCGAAAAATTGAAAAAGCAGGAAAACAAAGAAAATATGGAAGAAAAAATTAAGGAAACAGTTGAACTACTCCTTCCATACCTAGTAGAAAGAGTGCGGAGTAAAATGGTTACTTGGAATGAGGAGTTTGTAGAGAACATGAGAGATGGTGGGCAAAACAAAACAAAAAGTACATAGAGAAACTAACAAACAACAACATTTAAAAACAAAAACATAACTATGATAACCATATAAGATGGAGACTAGAGACCATAGAGCTATCAAAGTAGTTCAGTGGAACTGTAGGGGTGCCAGGAAGAACCTGATGTCTCTTGTGGGGCAATATAAGGAATCAAAACCTATATTTGCAATACAAGAAACCCTCCTAAGCCCCCAACAAAAACTGAACTATCAAGGATATATAACACTTAGAAATGATAGACCGGAGGGAAGAGGAGGGGGCGTGGCCTTTTTAATACATGAAGACTACAAAATATTAAATTGGGAACAATTCAACACAGAAAATATTGAAGGAATAAGTGTAACAGTAGACAGTGAGCCAGATAACTTAAAAATAATAAACATTTATAGCCCCAAGGGTAATATAACCGATAGGGATATTGCCACTATTAACACACAAATAGACCAATGGATACAAGATGGCGGCGTGGTAGGCCGCACTTTTTGTGTTGTGCATTTCATGTCGTCGTTTTGGAGTCTGCATCTGTGGTAGCAGCCCTCATTAATGCTGTATGAGTTTGTAGTGTGTTTGGCTCATTTTCTGGATTGTGTTGATAAGTATTTTAAAGATGAAAACATCAAGTTTGCCTGTCATGTGAGTTCGCTGTTTGTGTTTACCGAGTGAACAAGATGGCGGTTTTTTTGTGATGTGTCAACCGGACAGTGTTTCAAAACATTACAGATTTATTGAGGGCTATTCTTACTGCTCCAGGTACATTTTTGTATGTACCTGCAAGGATACTTGGAGAGGAGATGGGCACCGCCAAGCAAACCTCTTGCCCACTGAAATGTTATGATGGAAAGTCAACTCAGTAATAATTTGCCGGATCGGCCGATGCCCGGATTAACAACGACCGCGCTCTCATTGCCCCTTGAGAGTGATAAGTCAACGAATGGGGGTACAAACACCTGTTTTGAAACTTCCAAGAGAAAATTTTGTTGTTGGAACTTGGAATGTACGCACGCTATATGCGTGTGGAAAAGTCAAAGAACTAACACATGAACTTGTTAGATACTCGTGGGACATCCTGGGCCTAGCAGAAGTCAGATGGACAGGATTAGGTGAATCAATAACGGATGATGGTCACAAAATTTGGTTTAGTGGAGATGAGTCTAAACATCAGCATGGAGTAGGTTTTATCGTACATAAAGATAGATTGAACTCTGTCATCAGCTGCACCCCAATAAATAGCAGGCTTATCACCATTCGTATTGCAGCACATCCAAAGAACATCTCCATCATACAGGTATATGCCCCCACTACTGACTATGAGGATGAGGCAATTGATACATTTTATGACAATCTGGATGAAGCAATTAAGAAAATTCCAAAGAAAGATCTTCTCATCGTTCTAGGTGATTGGAATGCTAAAATAGGGCCAGATGCATACGGTCACTGGGCTGGCACAGTGGGGAAATTTGGGACTGGAGAAACCAACGATCGAGGACTAAGGCTACTAGAATTTGCCAGCAACTATAAACTAACCCTTGCAAATACACTATTTCCTCATAAGTTATCAAGAAGAACAGCGTGGCATGCCCCAAAAACGGAGATACATAACCAAATTGATTTTATTCTTGTATCCAAAAGATTCAAGTCCAGCATTAATAAAGCCAAGACTAGGACTTTTCCTGGCGCCGACATTGGTAGTGATCACGACATGGTATTGATGACGCTCAAGCTTAAACTCAAAAAGAACTATAATCAAAACAGATGTTCTCAGTTAAGATTCAATTTAGACAAATTGAAAGATCCAGAAATCGCGGGAATCTTTGAGGCAACTGTTGGAGGAAAATTCGCAGCTCTCAACTTTTTGGAGGATGATATCAACTCAATCACAGAGAACATGAAAGACGTGCTCATTGAATCAGCAACAGAAATACTTGGTAAAAGAAAGAAATAAACAAACCATGGGTTACAGATGAAATTCTGAAGTTATGTGATACACGGCGAGAAATGAAAAAGGTTAAGAAAGAGGTTCCTGAAGCAGCGTTGCAATACAGTATGGTGAATAAAAATATTAGAAAGAAAATTAAACAGGCCAAAGAAAAATGGGTAGCTGATCAATGTGAGTCCATTAATACGGGGCTAATAAAAGGTAACAGCAAGGCAGTTTTTTGACACATTAAGAAGACTATCAAAACCCCAACAGCCCAGGGTAACTGTCATAGAAGATAGCAATGGGGCTCTGCTCAATGAAAAAACAGCTGTAATGAGAAGGTGGACAGAATATTGTAAAGAATTATATAACTGTAAACTTGACACTGACTTAGGCATATTAAACAACATTAAGTGCGAAAACAGAGAACTCGGAAATGCAGCAATACTACGGGAAGAAGTGGAAGAGGCTATATGTTCGATGAAAGGAGGGAAGTCACCGGGTGTGGATAATATACCAGCAGAGCTCTTGAAATATGGAGGACCAGATATAGTAAAAATCATGACAACAATTTGCCAGAAGATATGGAGTACAAAAAAATGGCCAAAAGAATGGACGCAGTCATTAGTAATACCGCTTCCAAAGAAAGGAAATCTAAAAATGTGCAAGAACTACAGAACCATTAGCCTTATTAGTCATCCAAGTAAGGTGATGTTAAGGATACTTTTGAACAGAATAAAACAGAAATCAGAAGAAATCTTGTCAGAGGAACAGGCTGGCTTTAGACCAAAAAGAAGTACCTCAGAACAAATCTTCAATATTAGATTACTGATCGAAAAACATCTCCAGCATCAACATGATTTATACCATAACTTCATCGATTTCACAAAAGCCTTCGATCGAGTCTGGCATGAAGGTTTATGGCAAATAATGAGAAAATTCAATTTTGATACCAACATCATAGATATCATTGAAGCACTATACAAGGACGCAAGCAGTGCTGTTTTTGCAAGCAATGACATTGGAGAATTTTTCAAAACAACTGTAGGAGTTCGCCAGGGATGTATCCTGTCACCAGTGCTCTTTAACATTTATCTAGAACATATTATGCAGGAGGCTCTCTGCGATTATAAATCAACCATATCGATTGGAGGCCGACCTCTGTGTAATCTACGTTTTGCTGATGATATTGATCTGATAGCTGGAACAGAATCAGAACTTCAAGACCTTACCTCTAGACTGGAGAAAGTAACAAGAACATATGGGATGGAAATTAATATAGAAAAAAGCAAGATATTGGTGAATAGCCATAAGAAACATGTTCCGACCAACATTACGTTAAATGGGCAAACGTTAGAAGAAGTTAACACCTTTAAATATCTCGGGTCCACTATATGTAGTGATGGAAGATCAAATAAAGAAATCAAGACAAGACTTGAGATGGCCTCAGCTGCCATGACAAGGTTGAATGTGATCTGGAAAAGTAACATCAGTTTTCCTGTGAAGATCAAATTATACAAATCACTTGTATTATCTATTCTCTTGTATGGGTGTGAGGGCTGGACACTCACTGCAGATACGGAGCGAAGGATTCAGGCTTTCGAGCATAAATGTTATAGAAGAATTTTGCGCATTTGCTATAAAGAGCACAAAACAAATGTCTATGTTAGAGAGAAGATAAACACCTATGCAGGCCATCAAGAACCACTTTTGTCAATAGTGAAACGTCGAAAGCTTGCCTGGTTTGGGCATGTAACTCGTCATGACTCCCTTTCGAAAACGATCCTCCAGGGAACAGTCGAAGGTAAACGGAGAAGAGGAAGGCAAAGAAAATCCTGGGCTGATAACATCAAAGAATGGGCAGGACACGGTTTCTCCACACTTGTACGCATTGCTGAGAATAGAGAGCAGTGGAGGACCCTGTCTGTTGATGCTTCCACCATGGCACCCCTACGACCCATGACGGGTTATGGGTTGAGATGAGATGATGATGAGACCATAGAACATTATTGGTAGGTGATTTTAATGCACACCATGAGGCATGGGGAAACAACAGTAATGATCCAGCAGGAAAAAAGACTGTTGGACTACATTGAAAGTGCTGAACTAATCATACTAAATGATGGCTCAGTGACAAGGGTTAACCCATGCAACAATGGAGGAGATACAGCAATAGACATAAGTATTATAACACCAAAACAAGCCTCTGCTAAATGGGAAGTACTGAATGACTCCAGCTCAGACCACTTACCATAGAAATAAACCTAAACGACAAATACAGAACTAGTCCAAGAAGCTCCAAACCTACATTCAACCTCAAAAAAGCAAACTGGGAGTCCTTCCAATTGGAGCTAAGAAAACTACGCATAGAACAAATTGAATCTAACAGTATATATATATTTGCAGAAAATCTAACAAATGAGATTTTAAAAATAGCAATAAAATATATACCAAACAGCAATATGCCTGATCACTCAAAACCAACACAAAAAGGTAAAGATAGGAAAAGAAACAAAGATAAAAATCCAGTACCATGGTGGACAGACAGATGCTCAGAACAACTGAAATTGAGGGAGAGGGCCCTGATAAAGTATAGAAAAACCAAAACTGAAGAGAATTACACAAATTATAAAAAAAAAAAGAAATGAAACAAATAAAATAATATTCAGAGCTAAAGAAAAGAGTTGGAGAACATTTTGTCAAACATTAAACCATAGATCACAAGTAACTACAGTTTGGAGAAAACTAAAAGCAATTAAAGGAGGAAACAACAAGAAATTTAAAATCCCAACAATTAAAATACCAGAGAGAGCTGAAACAGACAGAGAAAAGGCCAACATACTAGCTAAATACTTCTATCAGGTTAGTTCAATAGACAGTCTAGATAGGGCAGAAATAAATAGGCGAAAAACTGCTAGAAAAATTAAAAGAAGAAAATATGGACACCACACAGGATGCTAATTATTTAAATGTAGATATTACGGTAGATGAAATAGAAAGAGCTTTAGCAGGAAAAACCAATACCACTTCTGGGAAAATCATTCTGAGCTATGAAATCCTCAAAAAGGTACCAAATACAACTCTAAGGCTGATTGCATCCCTCTACAACAAAATCTGGCACACGGGAAAAATACCATGTTCATGGAAGACAGCAGTAGTCATCCCCATACTAAAACCAGATAAGGAAACACATGATGTCAGCTCATACAGGCCAAAATCGTTAACATCGCATCTAGGAAAAATTCTAGAAACAATAGTCAACAGCAGACTAAAATTTCATATAGAAAAGCATAATTTGTACAGTCCAACCCAGACAGGCTTTAGAAGCCAACATAGTGCAATAGAGCAACTGTTGAAGCTGGAACGTGATGTTAAAACGGGCTTCAAAAGGAATGAAAAGACAGTAGCAATAATCCTTGATTTAGCAAGAGCATTTGATGAGTGCTGGAGGGAGGGTGCACTATATAAGATCAGGAAATTAGGTATAGTGGGCAGAACTTAATATTATTTAGAAAACTTCCTGCAGAATAGATACTTCACGGTACAAATAAACAATGATAGATCTGAGGTGTATGAACAACAGAATGGAATCCCACAGGGATCAGTGATATCACCATCTATATTTAAGATTATGGTCAACGACCTAGGCGACGAGTTTAAAGACTTAAAAAACAACCTATCTCAGTTAGCAGATGACGCTGCGATATGGAGAACGGGAAGAAATTTCACATTCCTCTATAAAACAGTACAAAAACAAATAGATAAAGTATCTGCCTGGGTGCACAAGTGGGGATTTAATCTAAACGTTAAAAAACCATAGGAATGATCTTCAGTAGAGGGGTGTAATTAAAAATAATATAATTGACATAAGCATTAATGAGCAAAAAGTATGCACAGCAAAATCAACTAGATTTCTGGGTATGGTACTAGACTAGCAGATAAACTGGAACAAACACATAGACCTATTAGTGCAAAGCAGTAGGGGACTTATTAACGTGCTAAGATATATGAAAGGAAGTGGTAGGAGAGCCTGCACTAATGTGACAGCGCCATAGTCATCTCGTCTGTTGTCCATTGCCGTTTTGTCGGTATGTGGCAGCAATTTTAGTTTACATCTAAAAATAGCTACATTAGTAATGCCGCTGATGGAGTAGCAGCCAATCAGAGGAGAGAAGCGTCCCGGCTATCGCGTCAAGTGAAATTTTTTATGATTCTTATTGCCAGTCTCGAAGAGAGAACAAGCTTTGAGAGCTGAAGTCTAGTTCAAGAACATGCATAGGACTTAAAGTCTACGAACACTGTCTGGGTGTTCGGTAGTATTACATGTTGATCTGTATAAGGCTTTGTGTTGCTTGAATTGCTATGTCTGCTGCTGAGAGGGTTGCAAGCAACCATTAATTGCAACCCCTGTCAAACGATCCTTAATAAAATTTTCTTAGTGCATGGGTCTTGGGTGTGAGGTAGTGATAAAGGGCTTTTATCATCGTGCTGTTCTTGTTATTGGTCAATGATTAGCTCGGTTAGCGTACTTGGTTGACCATTGTTCTGGGTTCCTTATTGGTTTCATTTATAAGTAATGATAATAGTATTTTCCATACAAAAGAGTGCATCGTGCTTGGATGAGTAATCAATAAAAGGCGTAGCAACGAAAACAACTTTAACTTGATTGATTTTCTTGGTAAGTCCTGATTTGTTTTTGAGTCCAACATGGATACACTTTATTAACGAAATATATACGAAGACATCCATAATAATCAGTTCATACATAATACATAGTATTGCATTCCAATTCAATATTGTAAAATACTGTTTTGTATCGTGTTGAAGTGTCGTTGAGTGGGTGTGTCGTTATCACCTGGACAGTTCAGTATTTAGGTCTTCAGCGTGAGGCACTGCCAGGGTGTAGTGCAGACACTCAAACATAACAGCATACACGTAGTTTCTCAAGAGTGTGGTACTCGTAGAAGGATGTTGTAGTGAGTAAGGGTGTGTGTGTAGAAGCAGCAGATCGTGGAGACGAAGTTGTATAGGCTCTTATTCAGGTACACACAAACTCACTTCACCACACGTAGAAGTCATATACGTGGATAATAAAGATGACTTTTTTCAACATTTATTACTGCAACAGTACGCTGACAGACGACACAGTCAATAGCACAAAGGGTCATAGACATTTCATGTGTGGTAATGGACATTCATATCTAGCATCATATATTCTGGATAGCTCATGTATGAGATGCTAGAAAAGCTGGCTTGGCCGTATACGTTCTTTCTTACTGTAGTTCAGGGCCCCTGACTAAACACGTCAGGTAGTCCTTTAACAAAATATGCCGCATGATAAGTGTCGTGAAATATTCTAATCCACATATATAAATTATTAGGTAAATATAAAGCCTAACAAATAAAATTAATAAAGAGAAGAGCAATGGGAAAATAACAGTGCTGTCACAAAGAATGTACTCGAAATCCCCCTTGTTTTCTGCTTCGTCTGCAAATTGTAACGCTTTCACGTTGATATAAAAGCTTACTGTATTATTACCCGCCTTCTTCAATGAAACGTGTGCTGCATTTCTAAGAAAAACATTGAGACGTACTGCGTAATGACCTAAATTAATCCTAACATTAATTATACTGCGTTACCAAAACGAACGAACAGATGGACAAAAGGATAAAGAGAGAGGGGAGGGCTGAAAATCAGGAACGCATGCAACACGCGTCGCGCGATACACAAATGCTGCCATCACGCGTGTAAGTCTACATGCACTAATTTTTTTTTCAGACGGACAGTGATAAAATACACTACCCTTTCCCAGAGTTAGGTTTATAAATCATAAAAAACTCTTATTAGAAAAGATAACATTAGATGGGTTTACGGTTGAAAACATAACAGTACCCAGACAGCACATCTTCGAAACAGGAGGTAGAAGAAATTGCATATTTTGAATGCAGCCACGTAGCTCCTTTAAATTTGTATTTTTGGGTTCCTTAGGGCTTGCTGACAAATAATATGTAAAACGTTACGCAAATAGTCCAGGAATTAATAAATTATACCCAAAATAAAATATTGGGGGTGCCTGACAGCATAAAATCATTTCTGCTCATAAGATTTTTTTTTTAACGTGTTTGAAAAAAATTTACGTTACAGAAATAGCCTACCATGTAAACTCCAAATTGATTGGAGCGCAACAAATGAAAGCCTAACCACGATTGGTCGGGCTATAAATACTATCTTGGTTGTTAGGGGAAACGGGGAAAGGTAACATTTTTTCAAACACTTGTCGAAACGGGGCTCATTGGTCAGACTCGCTGATATACACACTTGGGAGCGTTAGTTCGAAACCACTTGTTTAAATAAAATTGATAAAGCATCAGTGCGTTGAAGCCAGCTTATATTTGGCTAAATAAAAGCCTGGAAGATAAGCAGATGGGAATTTGTGCCAGTTTGTGCCAGAATTCATTGCTAATCAACGTATCTGTGTTTATTCGTATGAATTGTGGTAAGCTTGAACCATTCAATATCTTTTAATGAAAATTGAATGTGAATTGTTGATTTATGCCTGTATATATATATGTGTAGTTCAGTGGCCAACGTGAGGTAAAGCCTGTAATGCTCCAGCCTGAACAGAGGGTGTCGGAGAGAAGTAAAACGGCATGGAATGGCCAAACAGTACACTGACACCTGGATGATTGAATAGAAAGAAATAATGCTGGAATTGCAGAGGCGTAGTAACCATTAAGAAGGGTAATACTGGAATAAAGTATTTCAAATGAAGCTGACAGTTGGCCTAATGCTCTGAACTCAATGTTTGTGCTGTGTTGTGATCAGTGTAACAAGAGAGTTTAAGTTAGTTATGAAGTAGAAGGTACATCCTTCTTGATTTCAGGGACAGTGGTCTTGATGGTACTGAGCAGCACCTGGTCAGAGCTTTGCTGAATCCAGTGTCGGACAGCATACTCCTTGGTCCTTTTAGCTATCAGTGAGGTGTCTCCAGAGCCCAGAGGAGAATTCGAGCAGAGGAGTCCTTTCCTGCCGCCATCACGCCAGATAAGCTAACTTGGCCAGCTGAGCTCAACATTATGTCCCCTCATCTTGAACTGACTTTGTAAAATTAACATTAAGAGGGGAATTTACTTGTCTTAAAATCAGGAACTGTGAACATCTCCAATACTAGTCCCTAAAGACAAACTATTGAAGTCATGATGACAAATACCAACAGAGCTTGAACAAAACAAAACCAGTATTACCTCATTTTACTACTACACAACTGACACACATAGAACATTTGTAATAATATATGTCACTACAATATTCATATTAAATACATTCTGTACATAACTTGTAATTTAAATTGATTGTGATTCCTGGTTCCCTTGTAGTTGAATCAGGACACATATTCATTCATGCCAGTAATGAATACATATTGTTATTTGAAAAGTTACGAGTGACTTCTTTAAGATATTCTCATAGAGTGTTATATGTATGTGAGTGTCACAGTGTTGTTAAGAGTAGTGGATTAAATTAAATTGTTTATCTGTCTGTTGTTGTGACTTACACTTCATCATACACATACCCTAGACACATAACGTAGTCATCACACTATTCCAGAATAATTCTGACTGAGATATATAGATATGTGGTAGCAAGTAAGGTTATATATATAATACACTACTCTTAATAGATATATATACCTTCACAGCTGATCTCAGTCAGTACACTAAGTCCCCTATAAATATTTATAACATCCCACTTCACCACATATATTGGGGGCTCGCTCGGGATTTTGAATCTTTCCCTATTAAAAATATTGGGGGTAATTCACTTCAGGGAATATAAGAATTAAAAGGTATCCTTGGGTGGAATTAAATAAGGTTGAGCTCACGGTGCCTGTGTTGTCCATTAGAGATTGAATTGTTGGTTAGACATTGTATAAATTTACATAATAGACAATGGCGGACCTGGCCAAATTTCGATCTGCTGCGGTTCAGACTGCAAGAGTTAGGATTAGATGGGCAAGTTATGGTTGCCTATGTCACGACGGAATGTGACAAATTTATTGAACGTGAAGAAAGAAGGTTTGAAGCCGAAAGAAAGTTAGAGGCTGACAAGGAAATTAAGAAGTTACAGTTTGAAGCTGAGGCTGAGACTAAGAGGTTGCAAGCTGAGGCTGAGACTAAGAGGTTGCTGAGGCTAAGAAATTTGCAGAAAGAGAAGACAACAGATTAGCTGCAGAAAGCGAAGAGAGGCGACTAGCTGCAGAAGAGAAGAAAGTAGCTGCAGAAAGGGAAGAGAGGAGATTAGCTGCAGAAAGGGAAGCAGAAGATAAAAGATTACAAAGGGAACATGAATTACGACTAAGGGAGTTTGAGTTTCAAGGCCATGCTCCTGAAAATGGTGCCAGTCCCTTTGCCTCTGATGCTACGGTTACTCAAGGAGCCTCAACCTCAGCTATGAATTTTCATTTAGATCATTTTGTTGAGAAAGACGATGATATTGAGAGCTACCTAAATAGGTATGAACTATTAGCTACCACGTATGGGTTAGAGAGAGAAAGGTGGAGCTTAAAGTTATCTCAGGGACTTCGTGGGGCAGCTTATGAAGTTTTTGCAAAAATGAGCAGAGGTGATCAGGAAAATTATGACATGCTAAAGCAGGCTCTTTTGTTAAGGTATGAAAAGAATGCAGAATTCTATAGGAAAAAATTTAGGAATGCTAAACTACTGTCAGGTGAAACCTATCACCAGTTCTCTGCACGAATAGAGACATACTTGGAGAAATGGACTTCTCTGGGGAAAACCCAAGATCTTAAGGAAATGGTCCTTATAGAGCAATTAAGAGAGTCCATGGCTCCAGACCTGAGAAAGTTTCTCATGGAACAAGGTGCAGAGAGGCTGGGTGAGTTGCTAAATGTTGCTGAAAGGTATCAAGCAGCTCAAGCAGAGGTAACAGGTAATAAAAAGAAACAGGTGGATAACTTTAGGGCACCACAGAACTTTAATAAATTTGATCCTAAGTCAAAATAAAGGTAAGCACCAATTTGATAGGCCACGGTATGAAAATAAAAATAAATTCCCACAATTCGATGAAAGGAAATATGATGAAAGAAAATCTTTCAACCAAGGAAAAAGGTGGTGTAAAAATTGTAAGATGAACAATCATGACACTGACCATTGTAGAAGGAAACCTCCTCATTTTGCTGCTATGACATCGGGGAAAAAGGAAAAGAAGGGCAAACCTGAAGAATTACAGGAACCATACCACCCCCCAGTGTGTGAAGATGTCATCTGTAATGGTGTCACTATAAGATGTTTATATGATACCGGTTTAGATTACGATTCCGTTGTGAGTTCTCACCTGGTGCAGGCCGATCAATACACCACAGAAACAGTGGAGATTCAAACTGCAACCAAGGATGTAGCTACCATGACACTTCCCGTCGCCCGAATAAAAGTGAAAACGCGATATGTGGAAGGAATCATAAAAGCAGCAGTGATAAATGAGCCAATCTACCCTCTAATATTGGGGTGTAGATATGTCTTCTTGGGGAATCCCAAGAGACCTGTGATATTGGCAACAGTGCAGACCAGATCACAGACAAAGAAGGAGGAGGATAATCCCATAAATACTCACACAGATGAGATGAGGAAGGCACAGGCTGAGGACAAAACACTCAAGCCATGTTTCAAGAAGTTGCCCAAATCTCATACACCTCCAGGCAAGGGAGAGTTTTATATGAAGAACAAATTGATATATAGGAAGGCTGGATCTGAATCCAATGGTCACGGACAGCTGGTCCTTCCCACTTCATATAGGACTAAAGTGTTGGAACTAGGGCATGCGATTCCCTTCAGTGGTCATATGGGAATCAGCGCAACAGGACAGCGAATAGCTTGTCACTATTTCTGGCCAGGAATAACTGAAGATATCAAACGATATGTAAAATCCTGTCCAGAGTGCCAACGAGTAGCACCTAAACATTGGACTGCACCAGCACTCTGGGGGAAATGCCCATAGTGGGAACACCCTTTGAGAGAGTTGCCGTGGATCTTGTGGGACCTCTCACCCGAACCAAGAGAAGGAACAGCTACATTCTGACTCTGGTGGACACTTGTTCTATGTGGGGAGAGGCAGTAGCCCTGTCATCGATTGATTCAAAACATGTGGCAGAGGCATTGCTCACAATTTTCACAAGGTTAGGCTTTCCCAATCAAATCTTGACTGATAATGGCTCTCAGTTCAAGGGGAAACTAACTGAAGAAGTTTTCAGGATCTTCCAGGCCAAACACTTCCATTGTAGTGTGTATCATCCCCAAGGGAACGGCCAAGTGGAAAGATTTAACGGCACATTGATGTCGATCCTGAGAAAGTTGGCACACGAAAAACCAGATACATGGGACCAGTACCTGCACGCCGCCCTCTTTGCTTATCGGGAGGTACCCCATAGTTCAACCGGTATGGCCCCGGCAACATTATTGTTTGGAAGGCCAATAAAAGGTCCACTTGAAGCTTTGTTAAGAACGTGGACTGATGAAAAGGCAGAGGAAAACATTACATCTTCATACCAATATGTGAATGAGCTGACCACTCGGTTGAAAACTGGCTGGAAACTTGCCAATGAAAATTTGAAACAAGCCAGGAAGAAACATGCTGCCTATTATAACAGGAAGGCGAAAGACAGAAATTTGGCTGTGGGAGAGAAAGTACTGCTTCTTTTGCCTGGGAGTCAGAATAAGTTACAAATTGGATGGCAGGGTCCATATACAGTTTTAGAGAAGGTGTCTAGAACAAATTATAAGATAGATAAGAAGGGGAAAGAAAAAATCTATCATGTGAATCTCCTGAAGAAATATTTGGAAAGAGAACATCAGGAAGAGACACACTTGTTGACCTTGTCCATCGCCATGGAGATGAAAAAGGAACCACTTTCATCATTTGAATATCCATTACCCCCCTGTGAGACAGCAGCACAGGTGAAAATCAGTACACATTTAACGAAAACTCAGAAAGAGAGAGTGCAACAGGTTCTAAATAATCATGCAGAGGTGTTAACAGACCGACCAGGGCATACAAACCTATTGGAATATGATATGAAACTGATAGACCCCACACCTGTCTGTATGAAACCATATTCGATTCCGTTTGCTAAGGAGAAAGCTTTGAAGGAAGAGATAGACTATCTGTTGAAGGAAGGAATTATTTCGCACAGTGAGTCTTCGTATAGTTCCGGTGTTGTACTCTTAAGGAAGCCCTCTGGAGAACATAGACTCTGTATAGATTACAGGAGACTGAATGCTATTACAGAAGGACAGGTGGATCCATTGCCGGATACAAATCAGCTGTTTGCCAGACTAAATAAAGCTAAATATTTCTCAAAAGTGGATCTGAGTAAAGGATACTATCAGATTCCAGTAAAGCCTGAGGTTAGACCATACCTAGCTTTTAGTACCTCAGAAGGACACTATGAGTTTAATAGATTGCCATTTGGATTGAAGAATGCGCCTAGTGTCTTCTCTAGAATGATGAGAAAATTATTGGATCCTCTGAATAATCCCTGTATAACAAATTTTATGGATGATATCCTTATAGCAACAGAAACATTTGAGGAACACATTGACTCTCTGAACATGCTGTTTGATCGACTTAGGGAGGCAAATTTAACAGCCCGTCCGACCAAATGTTGCGTTGGATGTAAAGAATTGGAATTTTTGGGACACACAGTTTATCAGGGAAACATGACCCCTGACCCAAAGAATTTAGAAAAACTACAGAAAGCCCCGAGACCACAAACCAAGAAGGACGTGAGATCCTTTGTCTCATTATGTGGTTTCTACCAGAAGTATATCAAAAAACTTTAATTCCATATGTGCACCGTTAACTGAATTGACACGTAAAGGACTTCCAGATCGCATTACATGGACACCACAATGTGAAATGACTTACCAAGAATTGAAGGAAAAGCTCACAAGTAAACCCATTTTGAAATTACCTGACTTAAGTCAAGAATTCATAGTAAGGACGGATGCAAGTAATATTGGGTTAGGTGCAACTCTACTACAGAAATCAGATGCATTGGATGGGGAATTAAGCCCAGTGGCATATGCTAGCAGAAAGTTGAATAAAGCTGAAATCAACTACTCAACTAGCGAAAAAGAATGTCTTGCAGTAATATGGGCAATAAAGAAATTCAATATTTATCTATATGGGAAGGCATTTAAGTTGCAAACAGATCACAAACCTTTATCGTTTCTAGCACAGGCTAAGCATGAGAACTCTAGGTTACTCCGATGGTCTTTACTTCTGGCTCCATATAATTTTAGCATTGAGTATATATCTGGAAAAACCAATTTGGGAGCGGATTTTTTAAGCCGCCATCCGTGTGATGAGAATCACCGTAAACCCCAGAAATAATAATAATTTCTCTATGTGTATATAGAATAAAGGACTGACATATAATGTCTGTTTTAAGAGGGGAGGTGTCGTGAAATATTCTAATCCACATATATAAATTATTAGGTAAATATAAAGCCTAACAAATAAAATTAATAAAGAGAAGAGCAATGGGAAAATAACAGTGCTGTCACAAAGAATGTACTCGAAATCCCCCTTGTTTTCTGCTTCGTCTGCAAATTGTAACGCTTTCACGTTGATATAAAAGCTTACTGTATTATTACCCGCCTTCTTCAATGAAACGTGTGCTGCATTTCTAAGAAAAACATTGAGACGTACTGCGTAATGACCTAAATTAATCCTAACATTAATTATACTGCGTTACCAAAACGAACGAACAGATGGACAAAAGGATAAAGAGAGAGGGGAGGGCTGAAAATCAGGAACGCATGCAACACGCGTCGCGCGATACACAAATGCTGCCATCACGCGTGTAAGTCTACATGCACTAATTTTTTTTCAGACCGACAGTGATAAAATACACTACCCTTTCCCAGAGTTAGGTTTATAAATCATAAAAAAACTCTTATTAGAAAAGATAACATTAGATGGGTTTACGGTTGAAAACATAACAGTACCCAGACAGCACATCTTCGAAACAGGAGGTAGAAGAAATTGCATATTTTGAATGCAGCCACGTAGCTCCTTTAAATTTGTATTTTTGGGTTCCTTAGGGCTTGCTGACAAATAATATGTAAAACGTTACGCAAATAGTCCAGGAATTAATAAATTATACCCAAAATAAAATATTGGGGGTGCCTGACAGCATAAAATCATTTCTGCTCATAAGATTTTTTTTTAACGTGTTTGAAAAAAATTTACGTTACAGAAATAGCCTACCATGTAAACTCCAAATTGATTGGAGCGCAACAAATGAAAGCCTAACCACGATTGGTCGGGCTATAAATACTATCTTGGTTGTTAGGGGAAACGGGGAAAGGTAACATTTTTTCAAACACTTGTCGAAACGGGGCTCATTGGTCAGACTCGCTGATATACACACTTGGGAGCGTTAGTTCGAAACCACTTGTTTAAATAAGATTGATAAAGCATCAGTGCGTTGAAGCCAGCTTATATTTGGCTAAATAAAAGCCTGGAAGATAAGCAGATGGGAATTTGTGCCAGTTTGTGCCAGAATTCATTGCTAATCAACGTATCTGTGTTTATTCGTATGAATTGTGGTAAGCTTGAACCATTCAATATCTTTTAATGAAAATTGAATGTGAATTGTTGATTTATGCCTGTATATATATGTGTAGTTCAGTGGCCAACGTGAGGTAAAGCCTGTAATGCTCCAGCCTGAACAGAGGGTGTCGGAGAGAAGTAAAACGGCATGGAATGGCCAAACAGTACACTGACACCTGGATGATTGAATAGAAAGAAATAATGCTGGAATTGCAGAGGCGTAGTAACCATTAAGAAGGGTAATACTGGAATAAAGTATTTCAAATGAAGCTGACAGTTGGCCTAATGCTCTGAACTCAATGTTTGTGCTGTGTTGTGATCAGTGTAACAAGAGAGTTTAAGTTAGTTATGAAGTAGAAGGTACATCCTTCTTGATTTCAGGGACAGTGGTCTTGATGGTACTGAGCAGCACCTGGTCAGAGCTTTGCTGAATCCAGTGTCGGACAGCATACTCCTTGGTCCTTTTAGCTATCAGTGAGGTGTCTCCAGAGCCCAGAGGAGAATTCGAGCAGAGGAGTCCTTTCCTGCCGCCATCACGCCAGATAAGCTAACTTGGCCAGCTGAGCTCAACATTATGTCCCCTCATCTTGAACTGACTTTGTAAAATTAACATTAAGAGGGGAATTTACTTGTCTTAAAATCAGGAACTGTGAACATCTCCAATACTAGTCCCTAAAGACAAACTATTGAAGTCATGATGACAAATACCAACAGAGCTTGAACAAAACAAAACCAGTATTACCTCATTTTACTACTACACAACTGACACACATAGAACATTTGTAATAATATATGTCACTACAATATTCATATTAAATACATTCTGTACATAACTTGTAATTTAAATTGATTGTGATTCCTGGTTCCCTTGTAGTTGAATCAGGACACATATTCATTCATGCCAGTAAGGAATACATATTGTTATTTGAAAAGTTACGAGTGACTTCTTTAAGATATTCTCATAGAGTGTTATATGTATGTGAGTGTCACAGTGTTGTTAGGAGTAGTGGATTAAATTAAATTGTTTATCTGTCTGTTGTTGTGACTTACACTTCATCATACACATACCCTAGACACATAACGTAGTCATCACACTATTCCAGAATAATTCTGACTGAGATATATAGATATGTGGTAGCAAGTAAGGTTATCTATAATACACTACTCTTAATAGATATAGATACCTTCACAGCTGATCTCAGTCAGTACACTAAGTCCCCTATAAATATTTATAACATCCCACTTCACCACAATAAGGCGGATCCAGTTGATCAATATCAAAGTCTATGAACTTGTATAACCAAAGTCAAGACTTCATCTTCTTCTGCTCAAAGATGGCGGCCGTAATGACGGACCTCTATAACCACTGTGTATACTTCAAAGGCAGGTATAATCATCCATGCCGTAATTATATATCGCCAACATGCGATCTTAATAACAATATCTTTCCACTGGGCTTCTGTAATATAGTTAGACGTATATTCTAACTTGGCTCCATCGAGCACACATAATGGACTCTGTATAACAAAGAACTGTGAGCTTCACTCGCAGGTTCACAAAATGTTCTGCAACATAGGCATAATAATAAAGTTTCATTTTACCTTTGCCAGAAATCCAAGAAATACACTAATAACAACTGTCGTCATTCTTGACGAACAGAATAACTCTGGGGAGAATCACTGACATTACAGTCACACTGAAGACTATCTTTTCCCCAGAAAATGCAGAGAAGAGCAGCGGACATACGCGTCCGTTCAGAACACAGCTCATCAACTCAATCACGGAAGTTCTCCGTTTCGCGCTAAAAAAGGCTTGCGCATGCGTAGACAGAACAGAACTGAGAACAGCTGACCCCCCGACTTAAGACAGGTCAACTACAATGACTAACAAAGAGAAGATAACCCTAAATCAACCTGTCTCAGGGAGTTAACAAACAGTTCTCTAACTTAGATCATCAGAAAATTATTACATAGATTTACGTCTATTGAAACCGTCAAAAACGACAGCAACAGATATGTTACCGTCAGAGTCCAGTTATTTAAATGTCGTCAGAACCTCATGGGACTATATACGCGCACTGTCCTAAACAGACAGTCGGAAATGGGAACCATTTAGTTTTGCGAACACAGATCATAAGATGATCAATAATCCTTCCATCCATGGTTATCCAACAAACCATAAACAATTCCGTACCTTCATTATAATAGTAAGGACTGACCCTCTGTCCTCCTTTTCAATATAAATTTTGGCATCATAATAAGCCTAGCACTGGAAGGAAATAAACCACGTCTTCACGGATTGACGGTCAGAATAAAAAGGGTCAAGTACATTAGTCACCAAGCGTGACCATATCAACGCTACAGCGTCACAATCGAACCATGCGATTTGCGTTCACCAAAAAACCATGAAGCATAAAAAACATTCTCCCTTAAAAAACCTATCAACATCAAATGCGCACTGCCAACTATAGCAGACGACATCGTTAAACATGTCGTAACAATTCCCTGCCCGACGGGGAAATAAATCTATTTGATAGATTTTTTTGAATTATCGTGAGTAATAATAAAAAATTTAATAAAAATCAACATATGGCCCACGATGTTCTGTGTAGAACAGTGTCGTACGTCGTGTCGTGATAATATCATTCATATAATAAATGAAACTTGTATTAAGTAACTAAAGATAAGGTCAACTGTCAGTAAAGGATTAACTAAAAGTGTGTCTTGACTGGTCATAACCATGATATGACATATTGGAGGCCACAGGTAAAGGTTCTCTTATTTGTGAGTTAGATATGCTCGCATTAGGATGTGCGGTACAATAATTTGTCACCATCTCTTCTAAAGCAGCAATGGTAGGTGGTTTTCGTTCTTGTAAGAAGGAAAAGAACGGTGGACTGACAGAGGATAGAACCGTATGCCTGAGTAAAAATCAACTAAATTATCATAAGATTTGTTCACACCTGCAAGTTCCACCCATCTATTAAAGGTTTTGCGTATGTTTGCAATGAAACCTGTTAAATCTTTATTTGACTCTGGTAGAAGAGTTTTAAACCTTAGTCTACATCCCTCCTCATTTAAATGAAACCGTCTTAATAATAAAGTCTTTATTGCATCATAGTCACCAGCAATTGTGGGATCAACATTCTCTGTTGCATTTAAGGGCTCACCATCTAAAAATTTGTAAAGTTTTAGTGCCCATGCAGATTTTTCCAAGTTATTTGTCTTACATACTTTTTCAAAACGTGCTAGATACGATGCCAAATCGTCGAAATTAATCTTAAAATGAGGTAGTTTAAAGTTATAGTAACTTTTGTTTTGGTTGGATGAAGGTAAATTCTGAGAATCTCCATGGCTAGTAGTAGCATTTTGTGATTGTAATTTTGCTGTTTCCAACTTGATGAGTGCCAATTCTTTCTCTTGTTGCCTTATAATTTCTTCTTGTTTTCTTAATCTGTTTTCTTTATCAATTTCTTTCATCTCACGTTCTGCTTCTTCCTTCTTCAATGCAACTTTTTTATCAATCTCTTTTTGTTCATCAATAGCTAGTTGCTCTTCTGCATACTGACGACGTTCTGCTTCTTCCTTCTTCAATGCAGCCTTTCTCTCTTCTTCTTCCTTCACAATTTGGTCAAAAGTAGCCATATTAATTCAGTAATATGCTTACTCAGACAAAATATTTAACTATATGTATGTCCAACAAAGGATAAATACTCAATATACCCTAGTATAATATTCTCTTACTATTAGTTGTAAGTTCAATAGACTGCTGGAATCTTTGTTTACACAATTTATTCAGACGTACACACTGGGACATAACGAGTACATCATGGGTATGTTGACACATCAATTTGTAGGCATACATAGCAGATCCGAAATCATGACACATTCATAAATAATGGGTAGTACATCAAAAGTTCAATGTCATGATACATTATGGCCGCATCCCCTATCTGACTAAACGCGTCAGTGAAGGCAGATCGGTAAATAACTAAAGTTGCTTGACGTCCATAGTTTGTAGTATATTATGGAACCACGAAAAGGGGGTTTCTATCAAGATTGAGATCTCCCTGTCACTGTCCGAGTAATAAGGTACATGCCCCGTTCTTTGGACAGTAATAAGAAAATATGATGACAGGAACACAACATGGCCGCCTCCCTGAGTTGCCGCTCACTCACTCGTAGGAGGGTGAATATAAGCCAAAGTTAATTTATAATATGCATATAAATAGTTTCATAAATGTTTCCATACAGCTCTACGGTAATCAGGTTAATTCACGTAGCCATAACCGCTGTAGGAAAGCCTGTCATCTTCGTCGATACAAAACACGACCCTGGCGATACGAAGCACAATGTTCCATCTAGGTCTAACCGACACGAGATCATCAAAATAGGGTCTGGCAATACATGGAGTCCGAATTATACATTGTACCGTACCTTAGGAGAGTCTCTAACACAAACTCTAGTAGAGACACAATCTCCTATAGAAGAAAACCACTTCATAACTAAGTTTTCCTTAAGAATCTACCAGCCTTTTGAAAAATGCGTACCCGCCATTATCACGGTACATCGGAACTCCTCACGACTTCTCAAGACAACTCATACTTCCGCCAGAGCGGAATAACAAGAATCTAGTCCCGCCTACCCATCCAAAATATACAATATAGGACTGATTCTACTTGTACTAATAATATGTAATACATATGAATTCAGGCCATAAACATAATAAGCAAATTAATCTATTTTCTGGCCCTAAAAAATAAGTACAAACATAAGAGCAATATCCATGCGCCGGATCAATATCAAGAACGATTACTCCTATAATAAAAAGTGTGAATCAAACATGGATTATCTCGCTTTACCCATAGACAGCATTTTCATACACATAGTAATGAAACTACTCAACTAACCTAATAGAACGGATTCAAATCGACCGACCTCTGTCAGAGATATTGGTTGATTTAAATCTCCCACCAACCTCTCACGCATATAGACATTACCACATAAATACATATCACTAAAACATTTAACAGTTAAAATGACTTCAAGAACATGCCTTTTAAATTGGCAACATGGACTTATCCTGCGTAGTGCATAAAAATGTACTTAACTTTTGAATCGCAAAAAGTTCCTACAGAGACAACATGCGCCAATACACCATGGAGCTTGCATACAGTCAGAATGAATGTTTGATATCACTTCTTTGCGTTGGTTGAGGCATTTTGAAATGTTTATGTCCAGTGTCGAAGCCTTGTTGAATGTCATTCAAACGGTACGTTCTTGAATTCTGTCGCTAAGGTAGTGACGTCATTTGCGCATGCGCAAGGACTGTCAATGTCGATCGAAAGGAAATTATGTAAACCTTACATTTTGATTGTAGGTTAGATCTTTGAGGTGAAATAAAATTCACAGCCACATCTGGCCACCAGTTGATAAAGGGCTTTTTTTTATCGTGCTGTTCTTGTTATTGGTCAATGATTATGTTGTATTAGCTCGGTTAGCGTACTTGGTTGACCATTGTTCTGGTTTCCTTATTGGTTTCATTTATAAGTAATGATAATAGTATTTTCCATACAAAAAGAGTGCATCGTACTTGAATGAGTAATCAATAAAAAGGCGTAGCAACGAAACCAACTTTAACTTGATCGATTTTCTTGGTAAGTCCTGATTTGTTTTGAGTCCAACATGGATACACTTTTATTAACAAAATATATACGAAGACATCCATAATAATCAGTTCATAATACATAGTATTGCATTCCAATTCAATAGTTTACCGTCAGAGTCCAGTTATTTAAATGTCATCAGAACCTCATGGGACTATATACGCGCACTGTCGTTAAACAGACAGTTGGAAATGAGAACCATTTAGTCTGCGAACACAGATCATAAGATGATCAATAATCCTTCCTTCCATGGTTATCCAATAACCATAAACAATTCCGTACTTTCATTATAATAGTAACGACTGACCCTCTGTCCTCTTTTTTCAATATAAATCTTTGGCATCATAATAAGCCTAGCGCTGGAAGGAAATAAACCACGTCTTCACGGATTGACGGTCAGAATAATAAGGTTCAAGTACATTAGTCATCAAGCGTGACCATATCAACGCTACCGCGTCACAATCGAACAATGCGATTTGCGTTCACCAAAAAAACCATGAAGCATAAAAAACATTCTCCATTAAAAACCTATCAACATCAAATGCGCACTGCCAACTATAGCAGACGACAGTGCGGTCTTTGAGGGGTGTATGGGGAGCGTCGAAGCATCCCAGAGCTAATGGCCATTTTTTACTCTACCCGGCAAGGTGCAAGGGAGTCTCTTTGGGAATTCTCCCATCGCATCCACGAGGTGTTTGAAAGTGTTGTAAGAGCACAAAAACAGAATAATGTCACTCCTTTGGAGCCATCCTTCTTTCGGGACCAGTTTGCTGCTTGTCTGAGAGATGATCTACTAAGAAAGTTTGCAAAGGAAATGATCATCAAAGAGCCTACAGCGTCGTTCACGTCGGAGAGGGACTTTGCCCTACGGTTTTTAGAGATTGAACACGCTTCTGGGGCAGGTTTTGCCAGTGTCGAAGTAGTAAATACAGAGACGGTACCAGATACCTTCCTCAAATGGCAAGCGACAAGAAAAGGTACACAAGAGTGGGCGTCCAAATTGGGGAGTTAGTCAATAGAGTGAGGTGTGGGTTGACAAAGGACTGGGAACTGGCGGAAAAAACACTCAAATGGCAAGCGCCAAGAAAAGGTACACAAGAGGCAAAGTTAGATAGAGTGAGGGTGTGGGTTGCAGGAGGAAGAAAAACACACATACCGGCTCGCTCGATCGCTACTATACAGGTGAAATGTAGAAGAGGCTCCAGATCAGAGAAGACAATGCTTTTTGAACCCTCAAGAGACTTAGACCATAAAGGGCTATTTGTATGTCACACACTAACTGTACTCAGAGGAGGTTTCTGTGAGATCCAAGCAGTAAATCGTGGAGATGAAGACCTTTTATTGGCTAGGGGTATTCAAGTTGGAGAACTTTCTGAGGCATGCGCGGACTATGAGAGACACTTCAGAGTTGTTGGAGCCCAGGAAGTGGAGATATCTGCGCAGCCTGGATGCCCAGCCAAGGTCCCTGTTTGCAGCCCAGTTGATTTAAATGGGTTTGAGGGCAGTCAAGACGAAAAGCGCCAACTACAGAAGTTACTACAACAATATGACAGCCTGTTCGCTAAAGACGAGAATGATGTGGGGTATACAAGTAAGGTATCTCATTCGATTCAGTTGACGGATGATACTCCAGTAAAACCACCCTTCAGGCGGATTCCTCCAGCTTTCTACAAAGAGGTGCAGGATCACCTTCGGGGTTTCCTCGACAAACAAATTATAAGAGAAAGTTCAAGCCCCTGGGCTTCGCCTATTGTTCTCGTGAGGAAGAAAGATGGCAAACTGCGATTATGTGTAGACTTCAGAGCTGTCAATGCCAAGACCAAAAAGGACGCCTACCTTCTTCCTCGTGTGGAGGTATATTTAGACGCTTTAGGGAGAGCGAAAATATTTTCTTCACTAGATCTAGCAAGTGGCTACTACCAGGTAGCAATGTGGGCAGATGATCAAGAGAAAACAGCGTTCACCACACCATTTGGATTGTATGAGTACACTAGAATGCCCATAGGACTAGCTAATTCAGCCAGTAGTTTTCAGCGACTGATGCAGAGTTCCATGCACGATATGATGTTCTAGCTGTTACTGGTCTATCTACATGACATTCTTGTGTACTCAACCGGCTTTACAGAACACCTGCGGCGGCTTGAAAAAGTTTTCCAGCGGTTGCAGCAACTAGGCCTGAAGTTGAATGCGGCTAAATGTCATTTCTGCAAGCCAAAAGTGGAATTTTTGGGTCATACGGTATCTGAAGAGGGCATTGGAGCGATGGAGGATAAGATACGGGCTATTAAAGATGCATCAACACCTAGAACACAGACAGAGTTACGTGCATTCCTCGGTCTTGCCAGTTATTATCGGAGGTTTGTGCCCGGGTTTGCCACTATAGCACGCCCACTGCATGAACTGGTTGCTCAGTTAAATGAAGACCAAGATCCACAGGGTAAACGGAGGTCCAGGAAAACTGCCATAGGAGGACTGTGGACCCAAGAGTGTGATGTTGCTTTTAAGCAATTGAAAGCTATGCTTACGTCTACTCCTCTTCTTGGTTTCATATTTTTCTGTGCCCTTTATACTGGAAGTGGATGCCCCATACCAGGGATTGGGAGCCGTGCTGTCACAAGTGCAAGATGGCAAGAAAAGAGTGTTAGCATATGCTAGTAGCACTCTGGGACCATCAGAGAAAAATGCTAAAAGTAGCATGAAACTTGAGTTGCTAAGTATGAAATGGGCTATGACGGAAAAGTTCAGGAGTTATCTGCTCGGTGCTCAAGTTGAGGTGTTTACCGACAACAGGAGCTTGCTCTGTAACAAAAGTCTAAGCTTTGGCGCAATCGAACAGAGGTGGATAGCACTGATGTCGATGTTCAATTACTTTATCAAACACAAGGCAGGTAGAGCGAACGGAAATGCTGACTACCTCTCTCGGTATCCTATTGAGAATCCAGAACACACCGATGAAGATGATGATGTCGCCATCAGTCACATAGCATTAGTGCCAGCCAACCCAACAGCTATACCCCCAAGGTTAGGGTTGCTGCAGATTATGGAGTTAAGGGCCATGTGGGGAGCAGTGGAGGTGGGAGATGCAACAGGCACAGATCCAGGCACAGGTGCGGCACTAACTTTTCCATCCTATTCTCTTGAAGAACTGTTAGCACTGCAGGAGGCTGATACTGATATAATGACAGTCTCCAGAATTATGAGAAATGGTACTAGATTGCCCAAGGAGGAGATGAGGAGATTATCAAAGCCAGCAAAGAAGCTACCAAGTCAGCGTAGGCGCTTGACACTAATTGGAGGCTTGCTTTATCGGACAGTAAGCGGACCAAATGGGACTAAGATCACGCAGCTTGTGGTTCCAGAATCTTTAAAAACGCGAGTTCTGGAGACAGTACACAAAACTGGCCATCAGGGTTGTGACCACATGTTGCAGATACTGAGGAACAGGTATTTTTGGGATGGCATAACGCATGATGTAGAGACATTCTGCAGAAGGTGCAGTAGATGCAATATAGCAAAAGCCCCGCATCTCAAGATCCAAGGTCCATCGGGTAACCTGCTGGCATCCAAGCCTTTTGAAGTAGTCGCCATGGATTTTACGCTGCTGGAAAAAGACGCATGAGGCTACGAGAATGTACTCATTATAACTGATGTATTTAGCAAGTTTGCAGTTGCCGTCCCAACCAGAGACCAAAAAGCAACCACCGTAGTCCGAGCGTTGGTAGAAAAGTGGTTTTTGTACTAAGGTGTGCCGCAGAGGCTCCTTTCCGACCAGGGTAGAAATTTCGAATCAGCTGTCATATCCGAACTGTGCAGAGTATATGGCGTCGAGAAAGATCGAACGACGGCATACAATCCTCGTGGAAATGGCCAGTGTGAGCGGTTTAACAGGACATTGCATGATCTCTTAAGGCCATTGTCCACCAATGAGAAACGGAGATGATCTGACCACCTGGCAGAGGTCCTTGCAGTCTACAACGCTACTCCCCATGCATCTACGGGTTACTCCCCTTACTATCTTTTGTTTGGGAGGGAGCCGAAAATGCCCATCGATTTCATATTGGGCCATTCATCAGGTGAAGAAGAACTAGCTACGGTTGACCAGTGGCTTGAAGGGCACATTTCCAGGTTACGAGAGGCGCACGTAAGAGCAGAGGAACAGTTGCAGAAGTTGGCAGCAGTCCGGAAAGAGAGATGTGACAAGGTGCCGTGTTCTATTCCACTACAGGTGGGAGAATTGGTGAGGAAAAGAATGCACTACGCGGAGAGATCCAAAATTCGTGACATGTGGTCAGAAGAGGAGTACATTGTTGTTCGTGCTCCCACTATGACAGGGGGTCCATATGTCACCCAACGAACAGATAGAGCGAGTCCGAGCATTAGTGTCACAGGAATCGAACTGAGACGAAGTGAAGATAAAGATAATTCTCCAGATTTGGTAGATGAGACACTAGGCCTACCTGAAGCACCAGCTTTGCCAGAGGAGACAGACCCTGGGGAGGACGCACATGGTTTAACGCCCGAACCAGGCTGGTATGTCCTGCAGCCGATAGAGCGTCCTGCCCCGAGACGTTCTGAGAGATTACGACTGAAGCGCCTAGCTTAGTGTAGTTGTCGGGACGACAACAAAATCAGGCGGGAAATATGTGACAGCGCCATAGTCATCTCGTCTGTTGTCCATCGCCATTTTGTCGGTATGTGGCAGCCATTTTAGTTTACATCTAAAAATAGCTACATTAGTAATGCCGCTGATGGAGTAGCAGCCAATCAGAGAAGAGAAGCGTCCAGGCTACCGCGTGAAGTGAAATTCTTTATGATTCTTATTGCCAGTCGTGGAGAGAGAACAAGCTTTGAGAGCTGAAGTCTAGTTCAAGAACATGCCTAGGACTTAAAGTCTACGAGCACTGTCTGGGTGTTCGGTAGTATTATATGTTGATCTGTATAAGGCTTTGTGTTGCTTGAATTGGAGCCGCGGAAGCATAGTGGTTAGTGCACTGGCTTCGTAGCGCAGTGGTCTATGGTTCGATCCCCAGATGAGGTGGGAATTTTTTAGGCCACAAACGGCTCCTGGGTCGACCCAGCCCCAAATGGTTACCAGAGCAACTCTGGGAAGGTTAAGGTGGCCGGTGTGATGCCGACCACATCACCCCTAGTGTGCCGACGGTCAAGATAATATGGGCCTAACACCATATTCCCTATATGCCTCAATTGGCGTGTAACGGGTTCCTTTACCTTTTACCTCTACACCTCACGGTAGAAGGGGAACGACTAAGTAAGATCCCAGGGGACGTAATTATTTGATCTACGGCAGAGGGACGAAATCAAAGAAGGCCTGCTCGCATGGCAAGGTCTTGCGATGTCGTTTCGGCATGGCGAGCGAGCGAACAGGAAAATCTTTACCTCGGGAATCGAACTAGTTGATTTTCCCTGATACGGCTGAAGGCGTGAATTATCGCACCCTTTAGTGATAATAAAACCATTTCTGTATAAATACTCCGTCTTCTCAAAGTCAGTTATCTAGTCGCTCAGAAATTTTGGATAATCTAGCTCGTTATTCTAGAGCCATTGTGAAAGTGTGTTATAGCATTCCGTGGAGATTGTTTCATTTTTGATTGCGGTAATAGAAATTAGCATTTACGTGATTAAATGTGTTAAGTTTATCATTATAATTCACTGGGATTTTCTAGGTGCTAAGACTAGCGTATTAAAAACGCATAGCTATTTTGTTTCAGTTGTAGTGTAGATTTAAGTACCCGCTATCACCCAGAAAGAGATGTTTTAATTGACTAATAAATACACTAGGTGACTGATAATTGACGGAATACAATTCACTTCAAATTCATTATGTGTAATTATATAAGTGACTAGTGTAATATCATGTGGCGAAACAAATAGATAGTAATGACAAGCGATATTTTTTAAAGTAGTCTTAATTAAAGTAACACTGATATTGTGCGCTGAGTGTTTTACCAGGCGGGAGGGGAAAGGCGCATACCTAAAACCCAACCCGTACCAGTTGAGCGAAGCGCGATAAGATAGGCTAAGACACGTGTGCCTTTTAATTTAATTAGATGACGGAGAGGATAAGAGATCATACCCTGACGCGTGATAGGATAGGATATTGATATTGCGGTTAAATGTTTTGTTTTCTTCCAAATTTAGTGCTGATCACAAACCAGCTGCCAGCGGTCTCATAGCACCAGTAACAATTCTTATTATTATCGGGTCTTCGATGTTGACCCGTTCGGCCCTCTTGCTTCATTCAGAGAGAGACCAAAAATATAAACAATAAGATTAATCATAACTGGACATACAAAATACCCAGATTTTTGCATTCAATTTTATCAGCCCGCTGTGGCCAAATACATATATAACTTTTTTTCCGACTACTGACAGTCGTGTTTCCAAGTGAATTTATCCAGGAGAATACGTTGTTTCATAATCGGCACTCAACCCCAGAGAGAAAAACCGATAGGATATACCTTCATCATCTTTATTAACAGTTTGCCAACCAGATGTTTCCTTTAGCTATTGGAAGTACTGTCTACTATCTACTGTGAACACTAGATCGCGGTTTATATTTTGCTACATGAACTATCTGATGGGACATTTTCATATCCAATAACCCACCACCAAAGTAGGCGTTCCCCATTAGGAAAATTAATTATTCGTGGAGGAACTGGGACTCACTTCGGAGAAGCACAATACTGGATTATGATACATGTACATTGATGTTTACGTTCAAGAAGTTGTTAACCAAGTATTAGGTAAGGCGTGATTGATGTGGCCACGAATGACAGAGTGAGAGTGAATACGTTCTAGTTACGGAAATTGTACCATCCTTTATTTTCTTTGCAAATACTGTTATTTTACGGGATAGATTAACTAGGAACTTTGTTCTTTGCTTTACTGTATATTCTATACTCTAGTGTTAATTTTTGACCTTTTGGGTTATTAACTTCTTTTGGGATCTTTTCTCAACTAGAGGCGAGGGCACCTATTGGGTTATTTTCCTATGTCTGTACACAATGATTATATTGATTTCTATATGTTTGATGATGTAAAGTTTAAGTGATAATAAACTAAACAAAACTTAATTTATTGTGTTGGTCAGCCCCAATCTCCATTTACCATAGTTTTCACGTTTGTGAGTCCTGTTGTCACACAACTGTGTGTGTGTGAGAGAGTAGTTAGCTTATAATTGTATTTATAGGGAGGTTTTGATAGATTGTCTATTACCAAAAGATAGTCGTATAGATAGGCTGGACTAGAGAATTCACTCATTCCAGAGACAGATCTTCACCTTAATGTATTCACTCCTGGAATCTATTCTAACACTTTCTTTCTCAGATAACCCCACTTTTTCTGTTCTATTCAGACGGGACCAAATATATCTCTAATACCTATCTAAATGTACGACAGACTTATCAATGTATATATAAGCAACTATTGACTACTAGCTCGGGCATTGGCGTAGCTGGCGAGTCCTTTTTAGGGCTTTATGCTATCAGATGGATAATGTTGGTTCTTTTCAGGACTTAGTATTTATCAACGCTGATCGGGTTGGCAGTCAATAGAGTTGACTTTTTTTTAGGGGGGGGGGGGGGGGGGGGGGGGGGGGGGGGGGGGGGGGGGGGGGGGGGGTGGGGGGGGGGGGGGGGGGGGGGGGGGGGGGGGGGGGGGTGGGGGGGGGTGTGGGGGGGGGGGGGGGGGGTGGGGGGGAGGGGATGGTAAATGCGCTCTGATATAACCAAATAGGTTGAAAGGAAGGCAAATAAAAAAAAGGCTAAGGACTTTTCTTTACCTACCTCTTCACACAGCTCGGGCGTTGGCGTAGCTGGCGAGTCCTGTTTGGGGCTTTATGCTAGCAGATAGATAATGTTAGTCCTGTTCAGGACTTAGTATCTATCAACGCTGATCGGGTTAGCAGTCAATAGAGTTGACTATTTTTTGGATGGTAAATGCGCTCAGTTATAACCAAATAGGCTGAAAGGAACGCGCCTCGCTAGAAGGAGACAAAAAAAAAAGGCTATGGACTATGACTTGACCAGACTAACGGCGGCCGATTTTTGGACGAAGTTTAATTGTAAATACATACATTTTCTCGAAGTTACTTTACATTGCCACAGTTTTCGACCCCCCCCCCCCCCCCCCCCCCAACCAAACAGGCTATCACAGAAATAAACAAACAGGTCAGAGCATTCGTTTTTGGTCGCACAATTAATTTACTGCATTAAACACAAGACACTTACGCAAGAAAAGAAACACAGAGGAATTGCCCTCCAAAACAGACACAAAGATCCAGGCACTCAGACTTAAACACATAGGCCTAAGCAACAACATCAAACACTCTCACGGATTCTTTCCCCCCCCCCCCTGCTTTGCAGTAGTGGTCCAACAGTGACAAAAACTCAAGAGTATCTAATATTGGCTTCCAAGGTATCTACCAGCGCGCAAGATTACTCTTGGCAGAGATGTAGATAAAAGGTTAATGACACTTCTACCTTAAGGGAGATTTCACAAGATATTTCCAAAAGTCACGAACAATGTTGCATTCGGCTGAACAATTATTAACGCATTATATCTGTTCCGTCGCCTTTTGTGAAGGATTTAAGCAATGGTTTAGCCCGTTCAAGCCCCCAGTTGGTGTAATCCAACGAAATCCCTCTTATAAGGTATAGCTCTGTTTAGTTGTAAATATATATATATATATATATATATATATATATATATATATATATATATATATATATATATATATATAATATTCTGGCTCATACGTTTGCTTTCATACATATAAAAAACTGAAGCGACTATGATTGTTTAGTTTTAAAACAACATGTAACAATTGTAATAATGAATTAGTCTTTAACAGTTAAAATAAATATGGAAAGATTGGTGAAATTTAGATAAAAGTTTTCGTCACGGAGTCGTAGGTGAGGATTTATCAAAAGTCCGTTGCTTTCGCCTATTTTACCAGAAACTTAACTCTAGCGGAGTCCTGCAGCTGTGGTTCATTAATTCTGTGATGACGAAAGCCTTCTCCACACTCTCTTCCACTGTAGGCAGTTAGGGTGGATGCTTTTCTCTCACACTAGCGGCGTTAGTACCACAAATCGTCTGATGGCTTGTAACCACGAACTTTAGAAAAATAGAAAAACAAATGCCTTCTGCTAAGTACATTTGTTTGGAGCACTCTAACAGGCTCACGTTCCCGTAGTCCGCCCACCAATGTTAAACTCTCAGAAGAATTTAATTCTCGAGCACGCACAACGTAACTCCAAGAAGATGGTTAACATTCACCAATATTACTCCGAGGATTAACGGGTAAAATGTGTCTGGACAGTAAGAATATGATTTGTGCCTGTAAACATAAATCTAAAAAATGATATGAAGAGGCGGTTAACACTTCACCAATATTACTCCGAGGATTAATTTCCGGGTCAGAAAAATGCTCTTGTCTGGACAGTAATGTTGAATATGATTTGTGCCTGTAAAATTACCAGTTAAATTGTTTACACTTACCCCAAACTGCTCCAAAAAATCCTGATTGCACAGATTTAGACTGGACACAGCTGTTACGGTGTTATTTTAAATGACGGCGTCTGCTAGGGTTTAGCAGTGCGCAACGTTTAAGGGTCAATAACATTAATAGAATATGTCGGTATTTTACGGTATACTGAACGCGAAATATATGCTAAGATTATGACGTATTCGCGTTGGGAAGGTCACGCTTGGTGACTTGGTTACATGACCCTTGTCACGCTATCCGTCAAGCAGAGAAGTCGTGTCTTGTATGTCTTCCAAGGAGAGGCTTAGTATATAGCCGATATATGAATTCAATATAGAACTCAGGGTCAGTTCAGATATTAATCTAAAGTATGAGATTATTAAGTAAATTAAATGATGGAAGGAGAATCGTATTATGATTCAATTTGTGGCTGTCAAGAACTCATGCGCTCATTTCTGGCTGTTGACTACAGCAGCGCATGTACATAGCCATGATGTTCATCTGACATATTGTTTTGACACGGACGGATACTTACTTGTATTACTTGGAATTTATTGTTATGCTGAACTGTACATGAAGTTTTGTGAATGTCGGATATCGTTTATATGAACGTCAATACATGTGGACTCAGAACAGAAGGCTTGATATCTTACTTACGTTTCGGGTTTGGTTCCACAGCTGTTAATGTTTACGTTTTTTCTCAGCACGATAACTCTCCCACAGGAGAAATCAACTAATGTACAATATGCAAAATCAGAACGTCGAAGGGATGTTCTTACGGTCAGAGCTAACCATCAATAACAAACATTAACCACGTCAAGAGAGTGACTTTAATATTCAATAAATAATATAAGATGAAGGAACTTGCAACACCCGTCACAACTGGTGGCCAATAGTGGTCTTGAAACTTTTCAAAAGAGCGAACCTCAAAAAAATAAAACATTTTTCCTTTCGAGCCGAAATGGACATTATTATGCGAAACACCGGTGACGTCATGCCCTTGACAACAGTATGAACGTTTGCAAAAGCCAGCAACAATCAATGCCCTTCAAAAAAATGTTTCCAGCTCTCAAACAGCAAAGGAAACGAATTGCTAACGTCTTCATTATTTCAAACAAGCTTACGAGTCTGTTGGCGAAGCAGATAATGTACTGAATTACTGCCAAAAAAAAAGATAAGTAACTGATTTTAAACGTTACAATATTTCGTCCTTTTTGTCCGACCACGCCATGTTCTTTTTTTTAGCCATGTTAAATATTGTTTCTGTCTTTTTACATGTAGTGGGAGGTAGGTTGGGAATCGGAATTGAACTTATGGCTTTTCGAACGTCAAGCTCAATTCCGATCGTTCCTTAGGGCCGTGAATTAATCGCATTTCGCGAAGAACGCGTCGAAGACATTACCGGTGATTGTTTCGTTCGGACCTGCATTAATTCACCTTGTATGTTAGGTGTCTAGTTCTGTGAAATAACCGTTGTATTTTACCGTATTCAGTTTGATTTTTATTCAGTTACAGTCATATGTTCGTAATCTATCCTGTTTATTCTAATCTGGCTATCTTTAATTTTATTTAAATGTATTGTATGATCGTCAAATGAGTCCTGTGACGTCATTATTCGTAGTGCCAAATATGTTCTTTTGCTTCAGTTAACCTTCACCCTTCTATATTTCCGGTTAGTAGACTTGGTTTTATAATATCACTTATTTTTGTGAAAATGTCACTTTTGTATTGTGCTACTGTACTGTAAAGCCTTGGTTAATCATTTGTATTGTCTTCATTAATGTTATGTAATAATAATATTTCTATGAATTGATTTTAATAATATATTTAATTAATTTAATTAATTTTTGGGAACTTTGATGATGAATCAAGAACATTGCAACAATTTGCAGTGGTGGTTCCAGAAACTAGCAAAGCACTTTATACATGATGAGTAAGGCATAAAATCAAAACTTTATAATTGCAAGTAAAATTTTATATTAAAATAATTTATTGAATTATTTTTTGGTATTCACACCATGAATAGGTGTTGAATTAAAAAAACTATATATATAACATAGTAATTGGTACATTTTCATAGTACTATATTGTTGACTTCTCACATTTCTTTAATTAAATAAAATAGTTCATGGAGGAATAATGCCCATAATTATTTAATAATTATATTAGGTGCAGGATATAAACACAGCATCTGATATAAATAAATATCATAACTATTTATGATATATATTATTGATTACATATAATTTTATTATAAAATATTGAATAGTTGTTGAACTTACAACTATTATTAAGAGGATATTACAGTTAGGTATACTGAGTATTCATACTTGAGCTGTTACAAATAAGTACATAGATTCTATTGTTGACTATTATAGATCTGTAATTTCTTACACTATTAACTTCAAGATGCTTGGGTTGGACCATTTTGTTAAAATTGGAAAAGATTATGGTTACAAAGCACAGGAACTTCGTCAATTTGCAGAAGCGGAACTCGCTAAATATGAAGCAAAAGAAGCAGAACGGATAGCAATCTTAAAAAAAGAAGCAGAACGTGAGAGAAAAGAAGCAGAATGGATAGCAATTTTAAAAACAAGAAAGCAGAGAAAAGAAGCAGACCGTGAAATGAAAGAAATAGAAAAAAAAAATAGACAAAGAGAAATTGCTAGACAGAAAAGAGGAACGTCGACAAGAAAAGAAAATAAAATGCTAGACGGAAAGAAGAACGATTGCGGGAAATGGAACAAGAGATGGAATTAACACGTCTTAAGTTGGAAGCAGCTAGATTACAGGCACAAGGTGCTGCTGCAACACAGAATGATAACGCACAAAATGGATCTTCATCCAACCAAAACAGACATTTTTATAACTTTAAATTACCCCATTTTAAATTAAATTTTGATGATTTATCATCATTTTTATCAAGATTTGAACAGACATGCAAAACAAATCACTTGCCTATAGATTCATGGGTAATTAAGTTAAATGAATTTTTAGATGGAGAACCATTGACGGCATCTCTGAATGCTGACCCAGCGATAGCTAATAATTACGATGCTATTAAAACCTTACTTTTACGAAGGTTTCATTTGGACGAAGAAAATTGTAGGTTAAAATTTAAACACATCTTACCTGAATCTCCTAAAGACTTTGCAGGGTTTATTGCGAACATACGCAATACATTTAACAGATGGCTTGAACTGGCAGATGTCAACAAATCATATGACAAATTAGTTGATTTGTTGTTACGTGATAAGGTATTATCCTCTGTCAGCCCACCGTTCCTTGCATATTTGCAAGAACGAAAACCTTCTACAATCGAGGAATTAGAAAAAATTTCATTAAATTATTGTACTGCACATCCGAATGCAAACATTTCTAACTCTTTGATAAGGGAACCTCTACCTGTGGCTTCCAATATGGCATACTATAACAATAACAAACCGAGACCTCATAGCGTAGACAGAAGTAGGTTCAAGGGAAATTACAATGTTAATTTTCATAAAGGACATAATAATAATAATAATTTCAACAATAAAAATGATTTAAACAGAGGTAGATCAAGGAATAGGAATGTTTCGCCTCAATCAACCTACAACAACAGTCAACAGAACGCTCATTATAATAGATCAAATAACCACAATAATAACAGCAATTGGAATGGTAATAATCGTGGCTCGAGACATCGAGATAACAGTTATTACAGGGGACAACGGGATAATTCAAATGATTATTCTCGTAATCGGTCTCAGTCACGTAGACCATCACAATTTGATCACAATGCTGGGGCGGCACTCACGGATGGTACGACCCCTAGTGTTTCTGATAATAATAATCAGTCACAATCTTCGTCTGCATGTTGTGCTGTTAACTTTAATGTGGCAAATAGTTGCCAAGATTGTAATGCTATTTTTCAGAAGGCCAAAGAAACTGTGCTGAATTGTGGACACCTTTATACAGCAGTTGGTCTTTCGGCGAACGACGGCACAGGCACCCTGATGTTCAATAGAGGATTGGTAAACGGTACTGTGGTCTCAGTTTTAAGGGATACGGGATCAACCATTATCGGAGTCCGACAGTCCCTCGTTCACCCCAGTTATGCTGGGGAAACACATCAGGTGTATGACCTTCGGGGGTACTATTGAGTACTACCCCACTGCCATAGTATATGTTAACACACCATTTTTTACAGGTAATGTCAAGGTGTGCATGTTACAGAACCCATCAGCTGATCTTACAGTAGGACGCATCCACGGCAGTAAGGATTGCACTCTTAAAGAGATTAATGAATGGGAGAAAAAAAATTTGCAATCTTTTAGCAACGCTAACGCTGTTGTTGCGATGGCTACACTTCGTGCCAACAAAATGAATACATGTGGCACAGCAGTTTCCAACTTCACTCTGAGTACTATCCCGGAAACTGATGAGGATGATAGATCTATTTGCACAACATACTAAGGATACAACTGATCCTAGAGAAACTGTTGACGTTGTCAACATTGACAACAACCTTACGAAGAAGAATAATAGGTTGAAGAATAAGGCTGGACTTAACAGGAACAGCGATAATAAAGTTAACACAAATAATTATGATGGAAAAGTTTTTACTTTGCCCAGCCATCACATGTCTACGACATGTAGGAAACTTAATACCTTTGGTAATGATAGGTGTCATCCTCAGTCCAGTCAAGATGATACGACATCCAATAAAAAGGGAACGTCGATGTTAAAAGGGAAAGTTAATTCTTTGACAAAGAATACATATCGTCATTGTACACAATTTCGTGACAATGATACTACATATATTGGGAAAAGTGCGTATTCTCGCACGGTATTAGTGCGCAATCTGCCACATGACGTTACATGGCAGGCACTTTGTAATTTCTTTAATTACACGGCACACGTTAGGTTCGTGCGTCTGTTGCCACCTACCAACAACAGGTATGGTGAAGCTGTGGTTACATTTCGTAACAACAAAGATGCTCGGATGGTGATCGAGCGTGATAATGGTGTTTATTTTCATCACCATTCACTAAAGTTACAATTAGTACCTGATTCTGCGCCACGCAGATAATGGTGTACGCTCACCCTTTTGTCTTATTTCTTGATGACTCAGCATTGTCAGTCATCATTTCTTATCTTTCTTAATCATCTATCCTAATATAGATTGATTTATTGATTTTTTCTTCTCGAAAAAAACATTTTTTGATTCTTAACATCTTTAAATGTGTACACGTTTTCTGTCTTATTTGTTTTACCATGCCTACAAGAGACAGTAAGTCGTTTAAATGTTTCAACTATGCTCAGCCCCATACAGCATAGGTTTATTTGTCATCCATCACGGCTGTCTTGTCATCTTTGCTAAAGAAGAACATGCCGTTAAGGATAAATTGGACAGACGAATGTGACAAAACTTTTCGCAGTATCTTGAACATTTTCTCATGCCCACCTGTTTTAAGATTATCAGATGCCTCTAAAAAGTTTGTTCTACGTACAGATGCGAGTAATTACGGACTCGGGGCTTGTCTACTCCAATATCATGATGATATCCTTCATCCTGTATTGTATATCTCACGCAAGCTGAAACCTCCGGAGACTAAATATTCGACTGTAGACAGAGAATTGCTCGCCGTGATCTGGGCAATTACTAAATTGGAAAAGTTTTTACTTGGATCACCATTCCTGATCCAGACAGATCAAAAGTCTGTTGCAGCATTACGTCGTTCAAACCATAAAAGTCCAAAGCTTGCACGATTTGCTATCGCGCTGCAACCCTATGATTTCGAAATAGAATCGATACCAGGAACTGAGAATATAATGGCCGATACGTTGTCAAGACATCCTACGGATTCTGAATGAATATGACTATTTCAAGAAAATTTGCTGACTAATCAAGCATTACATTTGCAATGAACGGTATTAATGCTACGTCAGAATATACAACACTTCAGTTGGACTTCCTACTTAAATGAGGAAATTTCGAAATAAACTATTGTGATCAAAATAACAAGTTTTACAGATCGGTTGAAAATTTGGACTTCACTTGGACATTGCGTATCACTCATTTCGATTGCAAAGTAGTAAAAAGGAACAATCTCTGATATAAACTGGACAAATACGGTGATGACTTATTCAAATTACGTTCAAAATTTCAATAAAGGAACTAACGACGATTGGATCATCATATCAGAATTCGATAAGATGAATTTTGTTTCTTAAAGAACTTTCATACAAGTCATTAGGATATAACAACGATTGGATCTTCATGTCCAATATTGTTAAATTTACTAGTTATTAAATTAATATAGAATACAATAAAGTTGAAGTGTGATGAAATAAAAAAATAAAATATACTAAGAAAAGATGAAACAAAAGAATATCACACCAATTAAACCTTTTAAATAGTTTAATTATTAAGGTGGTAGATATTAGATTATGATATTTCATATGTATAGTTAAAATGTATGAATTTTTTCTGTTCTTTTCTTTCTAATTGCGTTAAGTTAATTAGGTATCTATCCTTATACTTCATTTTCACACGCATTACTAATTTAATGTATACTTTAATATTTAGTTTTAATTGTCCGTACTTCTCAATTTTTATTTCTTTTTCTCTCTGAAACTATTTCTCATTTTCTTTAATTAGATATTAATTAGTTCGTACCATACATACATATTATAATTAATTATTTTAATTTTAATTAGTTAGAATAATTTTAATAACACCTCACATTAGTAGTTAGTCAATACATACATCAAATTAATTAGTTAATTAATTAATGACAGTGACATTTCTTTATTTAATATAAGTTATATGTATGAAATGACGTTGATTTTATTATAAGATATTACTGACATGACCGCGACACTGTTCTAGATAGAACATCGTAGGCCATACGTCGGGTTTTGTTCAATTTTTAATAATTTGATTAATATAGTTTAAAAAAAAATCTATCTAATAGATTTTTTTTCCCCCCGTCTGACAGGAAATCTGTTACGGTGTTATTTTAAATGACGGCGTCTGCTGGGGTTTAGCAGTGCGCAACGTTTAGGGGTCAATAACATTAATAGAATATGTCGATATTTCACGGTATACTGAGCGCGAAATATATGCTAAGATTATGACGTATTCGCGTTGGGAAGGTCACGCTTGGTGACTTGGTTACATTACCCTTGTTACGCTATCCGTCAAGCAGAGAAGTCGTGTCTTGTATGTCTTCCAAGGAGAGGCTTAGTATATAGCCGATATATGAATTCAATATAGAACTCAGGGTCAGTTCAAATATTAATCTAAAGTATGAGATTATTAAGTAAATTAATGATGGAAGGAGAATCGTATTATGATTCAATTTGTAGCTGTCAAGAACTCATGCGCTCATTTCTGGCTGTTGACTACAGCAGCGCATGTACATAGCCATGATGTTCATCTGACATATTGTTTTGACACGGACGGATACTTACTTGTATTACTTGGAATTTATTGTTATGCTGAACTGTACATGAAGTTTTGTGAATGTCGGATATCGTTTATATGAACGTCAATACATGTGGACTCAGAACAGAAGGCTTGATATCTTACTTACGTTTCGGGTTTGGTTCCACAGCTGTTAATGTTTACGTTTTTTCTCAGCACGATAACTCTCCCACAGGAGAAATCAACTAATGTACAATATGCAAATCAGAACGTCGAAGGGATGTTCTTACGGTCAGAGCTAACCATCAATAACAAACATTAACCACGTCAAGAGAGTGACTTTCACAACAATTATTCAATGGAAATTAATAATCCTTAGTTGTGAAGGGCGACGGAACGAACGGAATAATTTGTCTTCTCTGTGTTACTTTCACAATTGCTCCCACGGCTGGCATTGTGGATTTAAAAGTTGCTACCATAAGTGAAATGGGTTCATTTTCGATACAAGACAACAGGAAGTTGAGACGCTTGGGAGTCATGACCCAAGTGGGCCCGCCCCCCTTAGAGTGTAAAGGAGTAATCGGGCCGAAACACTTGTCGGATGGGGGGACTTCTTCTGATGATCAGATTGCTTCCTGTTGTATCGCTCTGTAAAGAGTTTCCTATCAAGTGGAATTTCTAAGTCCAATGTCTCCTTTTTCTTTCTGCCTTTTAGGAGTCGGTAGTCTGACGTTTGCGCTGCAGTGTGTGTTCCGGCTTGGATTTTGTTACCTTATATCTCCAGTTTCCAAGTTCCAATTCCAGCTGTGTTTCCGCTTAATTTTCCAATGACATACATTGTATATTCCGGCCTCTCAAATCAACCAATCCAATCGAATCTCGTTCAGCATTACGTGGGTAGGGGTGTTTCTAATTAAAAAAATACTCTCACGTGTTTCAAAATATTAAATTTAATATCCACGCATGACCTCTTCATATCGTTGCTTCAGACTTCCGCCGGCATATTGTGCTATCTTCACAAACAAATGGTGTGCACTGATACTGCCCCGATGCTATCGTCTGCAAATCTTGAGTTTCCAGACAGATTTATCTGTAAGCTCGATAAAGAACGTACATAGGAAGCGATTACCTCATTATCTCCCGTCTTGTGCAAACATTGAAATAGTCGCTAGCCACCTGGAGTCCAGTGACGGACAGTCATGTTCAAAGGGATCAATAGAAATGACCGTCTCTATCAAATGTGACCAGACGAATGAAGCGAAAGCTTATCAGTCGCTGATCGGTCAAATTACATGGCGTTATTACAGTTCTATCTGGGATCGGCTCAAAGCAAACATGTGAAAATTAAAGAAAGTCCCATGGCCGATACTTCCGTAGGGGTGTGGAGTGTTAAAGACTTTACCCTACTAGACCCAGCATAGAGAGTAAAATAATGAATGAAAGGGCAAAAAATAGGCCAAATAATAGCGATGAATGAGAGGAAGAGAGAAATGAAGAAAAAAGTGATATTGCCGGAGTGGACGTGAGATCGCACAACCGTATCGTCACAAACACCCAGAACGACACACACTAGCTCATTATTACATGGGACTCGGACTTACCAAGCTGAGACTACTGAACAATGCAATCCCCCATCACTTCGGCCCTATCCCCTCATTTTATAAGACATGCATATAAGTCATTCAGAGACATGAACACTTCATCATCATCAGTTGCCATCTCCACAACGAAGGTTGGCTGTAATGGATCTCCAACGTCTTCTGTCTCTTGTCTTGGTGGTGCACTCTGATAGACTCTTTCCTGTCCATCTCTTGATGTTGTCTTCCCACTTATAGCGCTGTCTTCCCCTTGCACGTTTGCCTTCAACTCTCCCTTCTGTTATGGTCTTCTGCAAGGTGTTATGCCTTTTTATGTGGCCAAAGTATTTTAGCTGTCGAACTTTGACCTCCCTCATTAGTTCTCTTTTCATACCTAGATTTTCTAGGACCTCCTTATTTGTTTTCATCTCTTTCCATGAGATACGCCCCATTCTTCTATATATCCACATTTCAAGAGCCTCAATTCTTTCTTCCAACTGCTTATTCATCGTCCATGTTTCTGCACCATACAGAAATGCAGAATATATATAACACTTTATGATTCTCAGTTTTAATTTGTGAGATAACTGTTTGAACACTTAATTCACCAGAAAACAAATGCAATATATAAACATTAAGTTAAACTCCAAGCACTACCATTACACCTAAGAATTAAAAGAGGACATAAATATGCCATAACAAATTACATAGAGACCTTCGCTAACTTGCACAACCCACAAATCACTGCTAAAGCAAGAGAGGTCACTTTTAGACTAATATACAACATGACACCCACAACATAATGAAAAACCCACAGATCCAACCAAATATCAAAATGTCAGCTATGTAGGAAAAAACATCACAGAAACGGAATATCATTTGTTTTTTGAATGCAGTACAACCACACCCATAAATAAACTACTGCAGAAAATCACCGATTTACAAACAAAACAAAAATCAGATATCTACAAAACATTCATGTTAAACGCAATACCAAAAACAGCACACAAACAAAGATTTTGATTATTTTATCAGAATTTAGATATCAGATTTTCACTTTTAGGAATTTTGCCATGTTTAATTATCGTATATTCAACGCTGGTCTATTTCTGCACATTTTTCGCCAGAAAGTTTTATCAATCGCCCCTGAGATGGTACCTCTTCCTTAACGAGGCAGCCTTGTTTCGTAATACGACCTTTTCTTCCACCACTGTCCCTCCCTCTCTCTCCACGATTCCTAGCGTGCGGACGTGTTTTTGTGGAGTCCTACATTTGGATTTTTAAACTGCATATCTAGCAATATTTCTGAAGGATTTTTATATCACTGTGTACATAATGTTAGTTGCTTTATCGTGAAATACATATTATTGTGTTCATATGAATAGGAAATGTGATTTTTAGGAAAAATGAAGACAAGCATATCTTCTATTATAAGTATAGTAAGTCGCTTTTGTGTTGGAATTACTAAACGTTCCACATGGTCAGCACTGATAATTGGGGTCTTCTTCTTCTTCTTCTTTGATCCTTAGCCGCCGACCGTCAAAGCCGTCAGTGGCCATCACGCCTAGTGGCGTCTTGTAGGGCAACAACAAATTGATTCCACTTTGCTCGGTCGGTGGCCATCCTTCGTACAGTGCCCCAACTCTGGTTCATTCTTTGCATCTCAGCCTCCACAGTCCTCCGCCAGGTTGTTTTTGGTCGGCCTCTCTTTCGTTTTCCTTCAGGGGTCCAAAGCATAGCTGTTCTTGTGATGGCATCGGGGTCTCTTCTGAGGACATGACCAACCCAGTTCCAGCGTCTGCCAGCTATGATGGTGTGCATGTCCTCTTGCTTGCTACGAGTAAGCAGATCTTGGTTAGTGATGGTATTCGGCCAAAAGATTCGGTGAATTTTTCTTAGGCATGTTGTGTGAAAAGAGGACAATTTCGACATTTCCTTCTCTGTAACTCTCCAGCATTCCGCACCATAGAGAAGCACAGAAAGCACACAGCTCTGATATAATCTTAATTTTGTGCTTGTGTAGTATTGGGAGGACTTCCAGATGTTGTTTAGGCTAAAGAAGGCTGTTCTTGCCTTATTCATTCTGATGTTGATGTCTTTGCCTGCCCCGCCGTCTGGTGTTACTATGCTTCCTAGGTATGTGAAGGTATCTGTCTGTACCAATTGCTTATTCCTTACTGATATGGGCTCAGGGTTGCTCACATTGAGCGTCATGACCTCAGACTTCTTTAAATTGATGTTCAAGCCCACCTGCTGGCTAAACTTGTTAAGTCTATCCGTTTTTTCCTGGATGTGTTGATGTGAATGTGCTAGTAGTGCAATGTCATCTGCATATTCTAGATCTTCCAATGTAGAAAATGTTGTCCATCTTATTCCTCTTGGACTGCCCTCTGTTGTCTGGCGCATCACCCAGTCTATGACTGTTAAAAATAGAGTGGTAGACAAGGGGCATCCCTGTCGTACTCCTGTCTTCACCTCAAAGGTTAGGTTGCTCTGCACAACACTACACGTAAAGTTGGCATAGAGGCTTTTTATAATTGACACTATGCAGCTTGGAATTCCATAAGCCCTCAGTATTTTCCATAAACGATAATTGGGGTAACCGACAGAAATGGATGTTTTATTACACCCTACGGAATGTCAGAGAACCGTGGCTTTAGAAATTGGTCACCGGTAAATATGTGTGTCGACCGAGTCAAGCTGTCAACTAGAGCGGTGTGAACGACTATAATTGACCACTTTCCACACCCATTAAATACGCCTGGTCATTTACAGTTCTCATTCACAATGCTACACGTAAATTTGGTCGGTACAACCAGACCGAACACAAAAGGTGCCAAACAGAAGGACTACATTTTGAATGTTACTAAAGCGGTTAAAAAGAAAACTCGAAGTTTGAAGACCAGCACGCTATACACGCCATGCGTAACATTATCTTATAAGAACAATAACAAGTGTGCGATTCTTACGTTTTCTACCTTAATCGAATATGAAACATTACGTAGCCTGTCTAAGGCATACTATGAATCTAGTGCAACTGTTGAAGCAAGGACTGACGCTAATGGTTCATATGTAGAAGATGTTATTTCCACAGGAGAGGTTGTCCTACATTTCTATAACACAACAAGTAAAGTAATGATACAGGGTGCAGAGTGCGCTATTAAAGATTGGGTTAGTACGGACCTGAACAATTTATGGAAATCAGCAAATACTGCTGGAGTCAGTCGAGAGGCCATCATATCAAATGTGCCAGTTCAAAGTATTCCTGCAAAAACTTCTAAATCTAAGAAGTTAGCAATCACACATTCCACTGTTTCCGCTGATATCACAACAAACATAACTCCCAATAAAGAGTGCAAAAAGATGTCACAGACAAAACCAAAGTCACCAGCGTTAGCTGATACAAGTGACATCACAGAGACAGAACACCTATCAAGCACCTTTGACAGTAGTCCAACAACATCCCCTCTTACATTACCTTAGCACTCGTCACAAGATCAATTTTTAATAATATTGTCTGAGATGGAGATACTAAAAGCAGAGCTGAGCAGCCTCAAAAAAGCTTACGAGCAGCTCCATGCTGACCACATGTCCCTCAAAAATAGCTGTGAGAGAAACGAGTCTGAACAACAGAAAGAAAGCACACAGCAGAAGAATAAATACAGACAGTGTAACACAAACACAAGCTCAGAGGGAAATTCCGACGGCAGTGAAGTACAACATACGACACAAGCTGAACCGAGCCATAAAGAAGACCATGACCTGTGCATTCTGGAATTCCCTGCAGACGTGAGCAGAATCCCTGTCCAGATTTCTACTCGGCAGCACCCACTGCCAATAGCCAGTTCACATCACAGCAAGAAACCTACACACAATCCCAGCATAGTTCAAACACAAGAAACAGCACGCACTGCCACCGGCACACACACACATCTTTCAAATAGAAGGAAACATCTCATCTTTGATGACCAAAATGTGAAGGACCTTCAAAAATGTCAATTAGTAACAGCAGATATAGACAGGGTCACTGTTCGCTACAAAATTGGGTATCTGCGCAGGACCTACTGACTCTCCTTAAAAGATATGAAACTGATCTTGATGTAGCCAGGGTCACTGTGCACATTGGTCTGTCGGACGCGCTAAAACATAACGAAATTGCACAAACAGAGCTAAATCAAATCACAAGTAACTTCCAGTTCCTGTTCCCAAATGCAAAGGTATATTTTTCAGCTATTATACCTCCAGTTCGTTCACATTATAGGAAATCTGTTGAGATGAACAACACAAAATTGAAAAAGCATTGCTTCAGACACCACCACACATTTATAGAACACTCCTCGTTCCTTGCCACATCCGGAGCTCCTAGGAAGCATCTTTATAGTGGCGACATTTCCTTATCCGATCAAGGAACCAGTATGTTGGCGAGAAACATCAAATTTCCAGAAAACACCCTCAGAGGCACAGCCAGCACATCAGCATCCAAGTATCCTTCAAAACGACACACGAATGTAACCAGCTACTCCTCTAATGCAATTTACGACCTTGAGTTTCCGCCAATACCCACAACTTCAAGCACCAGCCAGACAACAATGTCACACAATCAGGAGTATCAAGACAGACACCTTATTAGAACTACAGATGTGCAAGAAACAGCCAATAATATCGGCCTTCAGCAACATTCTACGACCGACGACCCACCTCAACAACAACCTGAGACACTCCATTCTCAAAGATCTGTAAAAGATTCAATTCAACCAACTCAGGGTCCACCTACTGAAATCTCACCACGTCCGCTGTCGCACCAGACACCAATGAGAGATCACCCATCATCGTTGTCATCACAGGTTTTCCCATATCAACCCGCACACCCAACCTTTTATAACTTTCTACATCAGCAAAGCCTCTTGAACTACGCACCTTACACTTGGAGGTCCTACTGGCCGGAATATCCCATTCATCCAACAAGAGTACCTGTGATGAATTTACCATGATACAACGTTAAAATATCTCCAAAATTAACGATGAAATGTAGGGATAGAAATAATGCGTAAGATACTAGGAGACATGCTCGCCCATGCCAGCTTTCCTGCCATCATTCAAATTATCTAGTTAGACGTGCAGACGGAACATTTACCCTTTGTAGACGGGGGGGAAATGAAACGGAGATCAAAAAAGGAAAAATATGATTGAACACGTGTTTAAAGTTCGAAAGGCTAAAAGACGCAATTGGTGGTGAAAGAAAAAAAATTCACGTCACTAGTTGACATAAGTAAGGAAATGGACAAGAAAAGGACCTTAGCTCTTATTCGAGACAGTCATTTCTTGGATGTTTTTCGATACTTGGTCTTTATTTGAATGCCGCGGCAAAACACATGAGAGAAGGTTCTCGAACAAATTTCAAAAACTAAACTTGAAAAAAAATATGTTTTTCTTAATAATAGAGTTATGAAAATAAAACCTAGCTAGTTTGATAGCCCATCTTGAGCAGAGAAATAATATGCTTTCAATTATACAGACGGATAGATAATAAGGAAGATATTGACAAAAGACTGTATTGTTCATATCACACGAGCGACTGCACTGTTAACCCATGTCACTAAAAGTTTCGAAAATCTTGGCCTTGAGCATGCAAATGTAAAAATCGAGCTGTAATTAAAGAAAGGGGAAGTGGTGGAGAATTGTAGCTAAAAATAACTTAGGAGGCAGATTCGTGTAGGAAATACATGTTAAACCAAGTGTGTTTTATGAAAAAACAAGTAGAGACAGACGGACTAACAGACCGTAATACATACTTGACTGAGATTTGACTGAAGTGACTAATGGTTGTAATTTGAAAGTTGGGGGGGGGGGGGGGAAGTCGGCGATTGGCCAACGCATTTTATAGTAGCGGGACAGAGAGGTGAAATTTTGCCATTTGACATAAGTCTGTTCAGAGACGCAGTTTAAATTAATAGTGGTGTTGATTCCATAAGAATACAAATATATAGTGGGACGCCATCATACAGCCAGCAGCTCAGCTGAGTTTTGCTAGCAAATTTAACTGTGTTCTCAATTCTGAATTCTGGTAAGAATGAACAATATTTATTTTGTATATTTTAATAATTCGAGTGATTGATACTGCCAAATCATAAAAATGATTACGACAAGTAAGTGTTCGCTCTAGGTCCCCAGCCCAAGTTCAGGGTCTAGAGACATACATGCAAAGAAAATATATAGGAACGCCTAAATAAAACTATGAAAAAAAGGATCTAGTGTTGAGATCAGTGGAACATATCACCTATCTTATTCAATAGCAGGAAGCTATTGAACATATCTCAGATGCAATGTAGTCTTGGGGAACTAGTACTATGTGAAACCAACTAGGTAAGATAAGCTGTGTGGTCAGAGAGATCTGACCCAGTCTATGTGGTGTTGTTGTGTGTAGTGTTGTGTGCAGAAGTGGTTCAGGAGGTAGAGTTCTGACACATGACCCAATACTTTTGTTTCAGAATTGTGAGTTTTTGTTTGGCACCAAAGCGGTGTCAAATGCTGTAGTGATATATACAAGTGTGGACCAGTGCAGTCTACCATTGTGTCAGAACAGCCGTATATTATCCCCCAGCCCGGAGAGGAGGGGCCACCAGACTTCTGTACTAGATCGACGTAGGCAAGATAAGGGTTATCTGGCCTGCTGGACGTTCACCAACTGATTTTACCAACTAACCCACCAACTAATTCACCATATAAATAAAGACTTACCAGTGGGGAAATTAAACTATATACTCATCCCCTAAATCAATGGACAATGTCTGGTAGTCATAGACTGGGAGTGATGACACCACCCCAACAGCATATCTAGAAATACGTTCTCCTGGGACTATCTTAATATAATTATTATTAACCAGTCATTTGAAATACTTAGATACACATTTTCCATTTTATTATGTCATATGATTATGCATTCCATTTTTAACTCCATAATATTTCTTATGTTCTGACCAACTACACATTTGGTTCAGAACAAATAAATTTATCAAAAGATTTAACTTTTAACACTAAAACAGCCTGAGTTAGTTCAGTGTGTTATAAATTTTATTAATATTATTAGACTTCTTAAATATCTGTGTGTGTGTGTGTGTGTGTGTGTAATCTACCACAACACATTACATATCAGTACCCTAGACCTTTAACGTAGCCACATTCATTAGTAAAAAAGATATGTGTGAGGTCGTTAGTGGTAGTAAGAAGGGCCTTCTGTAATTCACATCTACATTTATCTCAGGAGCCTTCACAGCTGACCTCATACATCACACTAGGTAACATCAACCATACAATACCATCAAAATCCACTACATATATTGGGGTCTTGTCCAGGGATAATTAGCTTATCAGTAATATTAGGATCTCCTGGTGGGAGAATTAAATCAGGGGAACAAATTGTAAAAATTAAAAGTGTCCCTTAAAATTGAAAGTGAAAATAAAAGTTGGTGAATCTTCACAGCCAGTGGTAATTAATTAATTAATTGGTTAATTAGAATTACCTTAATCAATAGTTAATTAGAATTACTTTAGTTATTGATTAGTTAGATTTTTACCTTGATCATTGTTATTTTGTGTGATGGCTGAGCTGGCAAAGTTCAGATCAGCTGCTGTGCTAACGGCGAAGGAAATGGGAATGGATGGTCAGGTTTTAATTCAGTATGTAACTGCTGAATGTGACAAGTATATTGAAAGGGAAGATAGGAGGTTAGCTGAAGAGAAGAGGTTACAAATTGAGGCTGATAGAGAACTTAAGAGGCTGCAGATTGAGGCAGAAGAAAAACGACAGCAAAGGGAAGCAGAAGATAAAAGATTGACTGCCGAAAGGGAGGCAGAAGATAGAAGGTTGCAAAGGGAGCACGAATTACGACTAAGGGAGCTGGAGTTACAAGGCCATGCTCCTGAAAATGGTGCCAGCCCTTTTGCCTCAGATGCTACGCCTAGTCAGGGAGCCTCAACATCAGCTATGGGGTTTCATTTAGACCATTTTGTTGAAAAAGACGATGACATCGAGGGGTACCTCAGTCGTTTTGAATTATTAGCTACTACATATGGGTTAGAGAGAGAGAGGTGGAGTTTAAAGTTATCACAGGGACTGAGAGGTACTTCTTATGAAGTCTTCGCAAAAATGAACAGAGAAGACCAAGACAATTAGGACATGTTAAAGCAGGCTTTGTTATTGAGGTACGAAAAAAACGGTGAATTTTATCGTAAGAAATTTAGAAATGCCAAACTGTTGTCTGGGGAGATATACCACCAATTCTCTGCCAGACTGGAAACCTATTTGGAGAAATGGACTGCTCTGGGGAAGACCCAAGATCTTAAAGAGATGATCATGCTAGAGCAATTGAGAGAGTCCATGGCTCCAGACATGAGAAAATTTCTCATGGAACAAGGTGCAGAGAAGTTGGGGGGGGGGGGTTTAAATGTCGCTGAGAGGTATCAGGCAGCCCAGGCAGAGGTAAGTGGCACTAAAAAGAAGCACATAGAACTTTTAAAGCTCCACAGCAATTTAATAAATTTGAAAATAGAGAACAGGGTAATAAGGGCAGGACAAACTTTGAACGGCCAAGAAATGACTATCGAGACAGAAACTCACACTTCAATGACCAAAAATACAATGAAAGAAAACCGTTTAACCAAGGAAAAAGATGGTGCAAATGGTGCAAGAAAGATAACCATAACACCGAATTTTGTAGAAGGAAACCTTCAAACATTGCTGCAATGAAGTCGGGGACTCAAAGATTAAAGGTTAATCCTAATGGACAGCAGGAACCTTATCACCCCCCAGTTTGTGAGGATGTTATTTGTAATGGGGTCACCATAAGGTGCCTTTATGGTACAGGTTTGGATTATGATTCAGTTGTGAAGTCTAGCCTAGTGGACCCAAGTCAGTATACCACAGAAACAGTGGAAATACAAGGGGCGACTAAGGACATACCGCTCATGACACTTCCCATCGCAAGGATAACGGTGAAAACTCGCTATGTGGAAGGAGAAATCAGAGCAGCAGTGATAGATGAACCAATCTACCCTCTGATATTGGGGTGTAGATACGTCTTCTTGGGGAATCCCGAGAGACCTGTGATCATGGCGACAGTGCAGACCAGGTCACAGAAAAAGGAGGAAGAAGGGGAACCTATAAATGCTCATCCAGAGGAGATGAGGAAGGCGCAGGCTGAGGATAGGACACTCAAGCCATGTTTTAAAAAATTGCAAAATGCCACACACCTCCAAGCAAGGGGGAATACTTTATGAAGGACAGATTGCTATATAGGAAGACAGGAACTAGATCCACTGGTCACGGACAGTTGGTTCTTCCCAAGGTATATAGGGCAAATTTAATAAGGAGCTTACATGTTGGAAAAGATGGTGACCATGAGAAAGTCGGTACCATCTGCCAAAAAGTTGCTCGAAAATACTATTGGCCCGACGTAAATGTCGATATTGAAAACTTTGTAGAAGCATGTGGCGTATTTCATGAGGGAACACCCACAAAGGGAAAATATGTGCAGGACCTAGAAACGCCACGGGGCACTCTTAGGCCTGGAAGGAAAAATTATTATACTCAGGTAGACAAAGTGCAATGGGAGCCCCCTTTTCACACCCAGTCTTCACTTGAATGGATTAACATGGCCACTATGCGACGAGTACAAAGAAGAAATTTACCCCAGAATAAACTGACAATCTCTCGGTCAGAGTTATATAAACTGGATGAAACTAAAAGAGAGCGAAGATCTCTCACAAGCAATCTAAAGTGGGGAGATAAACCCAAGAAACAAATTGGTAGTGGTCGATTTGTGAGTGATGATTCTAGGAAGAAAAGTCCTCATTATAAGGCTTCTAATGGAAGGGACCCGACGGGTTCCATGAAAAATAAGTATGATAAATTAAAAGTCCAGATGTAGTTTATTAAGGACCTGGACAGATGAGAAGGCAGAAGAGACTGTTACCCCATCTTATCAATATATGAACGAACTGACCACTCGTCTGAAAGCTGGATGGAAACTGGCAAATGATAATTTGAGACAAGCCAGGAAGAAACATGCAGCATATTTTAATAGGAAGGCAAAGGACAGAGAACTAGCTGTGGGAGAGAAGGTGCTTCTTCTACTACCCGGCAGCCAGAATAAATTACAAATTGGATGGCAAGGTCCATATACGGTTCTAGAGAAGGTGTCTAGAACAAACTATAAAATTGACAAAAAGGGGAAGGAGAAAGTTTATCATGTAAACCTTTTAAAGAAGTATCTAAACAGACCACTCCAGGAAAGCACCCCCTTACTGACCTTGGCTATCGCAACTCAAATGCAAAAGAAACCACTCACCTCGCATGAATACCCATTACATCCTTGTGAAACAGCCGCACAGGTAAAAGTCAGTAAGCACCTGACTAAAAATCAGAGGGAGAGAGTTCAACAGGTTCTGGAGGAACATACAGATGTATTAACAGATAAACCAGGACATACAAATTTGCTACAGTATGACATGAAACTGGTAGACTCAAACCCAATCTGTATGAGAGCCTATTCTATTCCGTTCGCGAAGGAGAAGGCATTGAAGGAAGAAATAGATTATTTGTTGAAGGAGGGGATTATTTCACACAGTGAATCATCTTTTAGCTCCAGTGTAGTTTTGTTGAGGAAACCGTCTGGGGAACACAGACTGTGCATAGATTACAGGAAACTGAATGCTGTCACAGAAGGACAAGTGGATCCATTACCAGACACAAAACAGTTATTTGCCAGATTAAACAAGGCAAAATACTTTTCAAAGGTGGATCTTAGTAAAGGCTATTACCAGATTCCAGTGAAGCCTGAAGTGAGACCTTATTTAGCGTTCAGCACATCGGAAGGACATTATGAATTCAACATGCTACCATTCGGATTGAAAAATGCTCCGAGTGTATTTTCAAGGATGATGCGCAAATTGTTGGATCCCCTGAATAACCCATGTATCACGAATTTCATGGATGATATTCTCGTCGCCACAGAGACATTTGAAGAACACATTGACGCTCTAAAAATGTTATTTGATAGGCTTAGGGAGGCGAACTTAACTGCTAGGCCAACAAAATGTTGTATTGGATGCAAAGAGTTGGAATTCTTGGGACACACTGTATATCAGGGTAACATGACCCCTGATCCCAAGAACTTGGAAAAAAACTGCAGAGAGCACCTAGACCACAAACAAAAAGGACGTGCGATCATTCGTGTCGTTATGCGGATTTTATCAAAAATACATCAAAAATTTTAACTCTATTTGTGCTCCTCTGACTGATCTGACTCACAAATATCACCAACATTCATGAAACATCCACTCCCTTTCCAGATCAAAATATTTACCATCTCCCAAATATGACAACTCTAACCTCTAATCCCTTCCCCCAAACACTCACTCCACAACACCATTCCATCAAATGGACCCTTCCAAATACAACCTCCCCTCATCCCCTACCATACTTCCTTTTTTTCAAATAATCCCATATTACCACAACCCCATCATTTTTTCCCATCCCCCCTACTAACATCCCTCTTCCCCAATCCACCTTTCCCCCTTCACCACCCCCCCTCCCCCTCCATAAACTCTAACCACATTTCCCACCCTCCTAAACCCCCAC
>JAMPIV010015499.1:0-175000 GCA_024509875.1 Oreohelix idahoensis
CGTTGACTATCGCAAATTAAATCACGTTACGAAGTTCGATGCTGAACCTATGCCGTTATTAGATGATCTACTTATTAGACTTTCTAAAGCTAAATTCTTTACTAAACTAGACTTGTCGAAAGGTTATTGGCAAGTCCCATTGACGGAACACGCCAAACCTCTCACTGCTTTTTCGACACCTAGGGGTCTGTTTCAATGGAATTTTATGCCTTTCGGGCTTATGAACGCCCCAGCGACTTTCGTGCGCATGATGCGACGAATTCTATCAGATCGTGCAGATGTCATTGCATATTTAGACGACATCTGTCTTTTCAGCGATACTTGGGAAGAACACTATGTGGGTCTAAAGGAATTGCTATCTACTCTACGTGAGCATAGTTTGACTGCTAAACCCTCTAAAGCTTTTGTTGGGTTTAGTGAAATTTCCTTCCTAGGTCATCGAGTTGGTCATGGTCTGTTGAAGACAGAGGACCAAAACATTTCAAAGATATTAAATATCTCGGTTCCGAAGACAAAAAAGCAAGTGCGTAGTCTCTTGGGATTGATACAATTCTATGGAAGATTCATTGAGAATCTGTCCTCCATTATGGCACCACTTTCAACGTTATTGAAAAAAGGTTCTCCTAATATGGTGCGTTGGTCCCAAGAATGCCAATCTTCATTGGATCAGGTTAAGAATTTGTTCTCATCTCATCCTATCTTAAGACTACCGACGATTGATAAGACTTTTGTCCTTCGTAGTGATGCCTCTTCCACTGGGATTGGAGCGGCACTAATGCAGGAATATTCAGGAACTCTGCATTCTGTAATGTATATTTCTAGGAAGCTGAATGCGGCAGAAAGGAATTACTCGGTTTTGGACCGTGAATTGTTGGCTATGGTTTGGTCCATTCTTAAGCTACAAAGGTTCCTTCTGGGCGCGCATTTCTTTATGGAAACCGACCAAAAAGCTCTTACGGCTATGCAAAGTAAGGATTTGAAGAGCTCGAGATCTACTCGTTATGCTATTGCTCTTCAGCCTTTCCATTTCACGGTGCGAGCTATCCGTGGTTCGGATAATGTGATGGCGGACATATTGTCTAGATGCCCACATGATTCCAGTTAAATCTTGTGTCCTAGTTTTTCCTGATATATTTTCAGACTTAGGTCTGTCCTTAATATCATAATATGTTGTAATACAAATGTATTTGGATGATGTTTAGATAATTTAACAAATTTCATTTTGTCCATCCATCAGTGATATGTTGCTAAAATAGCATTGACATTTGTATATTGCTATGATTATATTATTTAGTAATGTTTAATATATGATTGGTATTGCCAGCAACTTAGGTTTCTTGAATGGTATCCCTTAGTTTGTTTGGCTTAAAGGAAATATTTTCTCCTATGTTGGGAGATGATTTGTACCCTCTTCTATTGTACCTGATATTAGGTTCATTGTTTGCATCAGCACAGAAGTGATACTGGTGCTATCTTGCTCATGAACATATTAAAAAAAAAAAATTGCAATTTTTTTTTTTACAGGGGGGGTGGTAGTAATGTTGCTGTCATTTTCGACGGAGTCATCTGTCAAGTTATTTGCTTATGTTTGTATCATAAGTATAATTGTGTCTTTACCTGCGATGTCAGGTTGATTAGGGGTTGTCTTCCCTTGTTTATTCATTCATTGTGTTTGACCTTTAGGGTCAGAGGTTGACAGTTCGGCGTAGGCCTATGGGAAGGTTTTTTAAGCGGGAGTGAGATATACTTCCGGGAAGCCGGGAGGTCCTGTTTTTCTGAAGGGACCAAGAGTCCATTGTTTTTCGGGGAGAATCTTCGAAGTAACTGCTATGGCAGTTTTCCCCAGTGAATCTCTGTGCGTCGGGATGACGACAGAATTCCTTGTGATGTTCTGAGGATTCATTTGCCAGGTAATACCGACCTTTATGCATTATTACGCTTTTCGGTGGCAGAACATGTAAAGGATTACCTAGGGTGAACAGCAGCTCACTGATCCGCCATTTCAGAACTTATATATTTGTGCTCGAGGTAGCCATCCAAGACTGTTAGTCTTATATTGTCCAGAAATCCAGTGACGAAGATATATTGTGGGAGCCGCAGATTGGCGGAACTTCTATCTACAATAAGTATTACTGCAGGGTTGATGATAACCTATTTAACAGAAGTACACGGCCGACGTCAGGACGAGGCCTGTGCTTCCGGCTATTATACTACAGCCTGATATGTGCAATTGGCGGGGAATGCCAAGTTGCACCTATGTGTCCAAGTGACTAAGGCATCTGACGCGTTTAGTCAGAGACGCCAAGGGCGACGCTACGAACTGTCATTATTGAAGAACTTTGCTATTGACCATGCACGTCTATTCTGATGTTTACCTTTTTGAATGCCAAATGTATACCTATCGATGTCAGGTCAGCATGACCTTGTTACACTGACTGTTCCTGTTGATACTATGTGTGTTCCCGTCAATAAATGTCTTGAAACATGCCTGCAGTGTCAAAGCATCCTTGATTACTGCATGTGAGAGTATGGGTTGCGGGATCTACATCTTTACGAGCCTAAACACATTCGCGCCTTCATTCGCACCCACACTCAATTCATCATACGCTCGCACTACACATCTAACAACATGTATACTGTCTTGGGCCAGTGATCACCTCAACAAGGAAAAAAGACAGTTACAACAAATAACGCCACAGTATATAAATATAAATTGAGAATAAACTGAAAGATAGAATAGGGTAGACCAACAAATTACAAACAAATCAAAACAAAACTAAAGTATGTGAAGAAAATTCCGAAAACAACACTGACCATCTCGTCACAACTAACCAAAAAAAATAGCAACAGCAGTCGCTTTGCAAATTCCAGTATCGGAAATTTGCTCACCCTATAGACAACGCTCACAATAGACGACCTCTATCACGTGGTATGATCTAAGGGAGACTCCGCCCAACCGAAACAACAACCCGCTGGATACAAACAAATATCACATATAAATATTTAAACATAAATACATAAATGCATAAATAGTATGGCAATATGATGTAAATAGAGTGTTGCAGAAAGAATGTGTTGTAAAGAAGGCTCAGTTACACTGCCTAATAGTACAGTACTGTGGTACTTTATTAAACAAATACTTCTGGTCTAATTATTTTAAATTCAACACAGAAATAGAAGCTCCATCGTTGATGTGAATGATAACAATCGATGTAGGACTTCTCAGTTCAATAACACTTCCTTTCGCAAACACTGTCAAATATTCTCCAGTCCTGATGTGTAATGTTCTATGTTTCAACCAAGCTTGCTGTGTAACACTGTCAGTTGCACGGCAAATGTCCAACGAACCAAATGTCAACAAACGCTGACCTAGTTACTGCATACTGTCGACAGGACAGGTCACGCTGACATCACTGTAGAGTTGTACTGCTGATGTATTTGTGTGTCGTAACAGACCACAAGGAACGGTCTGGTCTCAGTAGTTTACTTCTCAATATGGTCACTGTGCAGGTTGACCCAGGAAGCTGGCACACCAGTTGTTAACTCACGTTATTTGTTAAATGCCGTGAATGTCCACCAGTTGATAAATGTAGATGTTGGGACTGGTGTGGTAAAGTGTAACGATTGTCAACTCATTAAACCCAGCACAGTTTTGGTCATACAGGTCATCTTGTCCTGGAACGTGATGAGGCTCTGACAAGAATGTGAGTGTAGACAATGAGTGTGTACATGAGTGTCAGAACGCGAATGGTAGAATGATTCGATAGAGTTGACAGGTTGGTAGTACATCACTCATACTCACACTGTTCGAATTCAAGAAGTACTGGAACTACGGTGGTCTTTTTATAACATTTAATGAGACGCACACTTGGACAGTACGTGTATGGTTACAGGAACAAATGTCGACATAGACAGCATAATGTTGGTCACGGGTATATCATCTTAAGTTAGCATTCATGCTTGGCAAATATCATAATGGAGCATTCGTAAATAAGCATTCAGAGTTCCATCATGTAAATCATCTGGCTTTACTGACTGGGCACGTCAGTCCATAACCAATATATAGGAAGGCTCCTAGACTTAACCTCGTCTAGCGAATATCCCTTCACGTAAAGTTCAATATATATATTTTTCATAAAGATATAGGAATCCCAGACATGGGTTCTCACATGTAGCAGTGATCTCTTGGTTCATCGAGCGATAGTACAGGCATCCCTTTTTCTCACTCGATAAATACAAAGTGTATGGATTTCAACATGGCTGTTCTTCTCTCGTGAGCTTCACTCACTATTGGATACAGACCAAAATTGGTTAAATGTCCTCATTTCTTCATAGCTTCTATCATAGAGGTAATTGAATAATATCATATAATCTAGTGCTGATACATAGGAATGTCATCTTCCTTTGAATAAATATTCTTTTCAAAAGTACCACTGTGCATCTGCTTATCGACAACGATGGCGAAGCCCAAGTTCATAATAAATTGTGGTTTTACCTTTCTATGCGAAATATAACTTTGCCATTCCTTGGCCAAAGAGAATAAACACTGGGGTAAAGTACATACAACATGTCTAAATGACTATCACTTTTCCCCATCTACTTATAGATCACTTTTTCGGCGATAAGCCGGCTACAACAAAATTCGACATCCCGACAGGATGACAGCCATCAATCACACCCCCTGCTAGCGATACTTCCGCTGCATAGCCTTTGACCTTTTCTAGCGACAACCAACATAGTTCTACTTAGAAATGTAAAGATATACATATATAAGACAGACTCGTCCTACTCATACAAACACTACGTATAAATTCAGGCCATAGATATACTGAAGCAAGAACAATCTATTCCTACCCAGGCAAAGAATAAATCGCAGTAGGCCTAGATTCGTCCGCGGACTCCGATCGAAGATGACGGAACTCCTTTCAAGGGAAGTAACTCAAAAATGACTTCTCCTTAAGCACTTAAAAAGAAAATACTTTGTTTACAAAATATTTGCGAACATAATAAGTATATAAATGTATTATATTGCAAGATAGTAAAGATTGCACTTTACAATTGTGTCATTGCAAGTATAGTAGTATGCGTTGGTGACACCTCCCTGGAAACATTTATGCTTAAGAGAAATGCTTTCTCTGAGATGTTGAGATTTATTCTCACCAGTCGATCTATATTTCGACTTTGCCTTAATTTGGCTTATATAATTCCAGATATTTCTCATCTGTGCAGTATTTGTGCGTTGGCAGCCTATTGTATGTTGCTCTCAGATGAAAAAAAAATGATTTACATTTTTTTTCCCGGGGGGGGGGGGGGGGGGTGGGTAGTCTGTTGCGCACATATTCTTTTGTGTGGCGCACTGATTACTGTAAATACGCATACAAATGTAAAATGTATTTATTTGTCTGATAAAAATATATTTATCCTTGAATTCACGATTTTCAGTCTAAAGGGACAGAACTCAGATTAGGCGATGGGTATTCATTCTGTGAGTTATCGGTTCTTGTATCTTTCCTGAAGATCGAACTCAGCGGAGGAATCTAGGTTTATATTGATCTATTCTTTGTTTGGTTAGGAATAGATTGTTCTTGCTTCAGAATATCTATGGCCCGAATCTATGTGTAGTTCTTGTCTATGTAGGACGAGTATGTCTTATATTTTTATTTCTTGGTATGTTTAAGTGGAACTATTTTTCCTTGTACTGTACTTTGGGGTCAGGTGCTTTCGGCGCATGAAGATACGTTAGAGAGTTCTTCGGTGATGAAGGAGCCTGGCGGGATGTCATGTCTTAGACCTGTCCAAAGTTTGTGATCTCTTCGATTGATTATGGGGACGAAGATAGTTTCTTCTAGGATTGTTAAATCCATGAGTTCCCCAGTGTTGATTCAGTAACGCCAGGAGAGTGTTTGTGTTTGCTAGTATATTTCGTATGGCAAGGTAAAGAACTGTTCACTGAACTCTTTCATTCCTAGGCTCAGATGGGCAGACGTCGATATGAATTTACCTATGTATATATGTCGGGACGACATGTTATCTAGCAACACTGAATATGTTTATATGCAGCAATTATGAGGACAGAATATGATGATTCTTATAGAATCATTTATTGTTGATGAACAAAGCTTTGATTGAAGATTTGCTATACATCCGTATAGTGATCGATGCTCAACAGGGAACCAGAAGCCATTTTGGAATTCTATTTATTTTGGAATCCTACTTATTGCCGATCATCAATCAGAGAACGGGAATGCCTCCTTATTATCAGGTGATGATTAAGAGATCACAGTTATAAAGAAAACCCAATACTAGTGGGTTAACATTATCTTCTCAGAGATTTGCTGTAATTTACCTAAAGGAATCTTCGCTAGAAAAGAGGTCCTGTTTATGAGTCAAGTTTGAACAGTATTTATTAACTGACATGCTCGGTCAGTAAGGCCTGATGATTGTATTTATAAACAATGGAAATCTAAGTGCTTGTTTACAGATGTTCCATTGCAACGTTATTCAACATGAATGCTAATTTATGATGGTAGACCATTGATCAACACTATGCTGTTTATGTCGACTTGTTTTCCTGTAGCGATGCCCGTACTGTTCATGTGTACGTCCTATTAAATAATATGAAACGACCACAGTAGTCCAGCCATCCTTGACTTCCACCTGTGATTGGAGTGAGTGACCTGTGCACCTGTCGAACTATCATCCATTCGCGTTTGTCATTATTGATGTTCACACTCACCCATTGCATCAGTATATATGCACTTAACAGTACACCTTGTCAGGGCCCCAACAGTCGGTAACCTGACCTATGTACCGAACATTGTGACTGGACAAGCTTTATAAAAAAAACCAGTCCATACTAATCTGGTGCGAGAAACAAAGCATTATCACTTTATCAACGGTCCGCCCCTTGTGACTGCCAGGAAGGGATTGCCATCTGACACTAATATGACAGGACCTACTGTTAAGAATATACTTGCAAGCGTGTTTCTTTATGGCAGGAGGGTGCCAAAGGTAAGATCCGCCCTGGGTGCCAAATATTTCAGGGACACCTCTGATCTTGTCATACCCTTCTAAGCCGTGTATTATACGCAAACACACGTTTATGACAGTCCATATCTTTCTGGTTGTTATTTGTTTTATTGTTTTCCATGTTTCGGAGTCATACATCAGAACAATCTTTGATATAGAAACCAAAGATTCTGGTTTTTTTTTTTTAATGTGACTAACTTCCACATAATTCTAAATTAATGAAAGCTCCACGTCCTTTTTTGTAACGGGTTTTCTACCTAAACTCGGTAGTAGTCAAACAATGGCCAAATTTGGAAATAACGATGAGAGTATTCAAAAGTATCAACCTTCGCTCAAGATCACTCTTGGCAGTGATCAAATTAGAAGATTCATGCTTCTGTTTAAGGGAGCCTCACAGGATTTTAAAGAAAAGAAAGTATAAAAACTGAGAACATCTAAGTTTAATAATCACTTATAGTTTAACAATGTAAAATAAATAAAGTTGTTCATAAAAAATGAAGCGATGATATTTATCATCATCGAATGATTTAAACAACTCCGCCTAGGCCGGTCCCAAGCAAGGCTGAAAAAGGAGGAGGGTGGCCTGCATGGAGGCCGTAAGGAGGCAGCCCCTCCACCATGGAAAGGCACAACAGGCCAATCACCTGTTTGCTTTAAACTTTTGTTTACGAGAACTACAAGAGAGAAAACCGGACTGATTCTAAAGACGACGAACTGGAACGGACTACGACTTATGGAACTTGGAACACAAGAAGTATACAAGGGAAAGAAGAGGAGCTGGTGGAAGAGACGAGGAAAGCAAAACTAGAAATCCTGGCTATAACGGAAGAAAAGAAAAAAGGACAAGGAGTCATGGATCTCAATGGCAACACGCTGCTCTACAATGGTGTACCCACATCTGAAAGAGCTAAGGGGGCGTGGGTTGCATTGTAGCCAAAAACCAAAAAGATAGTATCAAGGGATGGAACTTTGTCTTGGAGCGCATTATGGTTGTAAAACTAATTGAAGGAGAAACCATAGTCAACCTGATCATAGTGTATGGGCCAAATGAGGATGAGAGAGCATAGGTCAAGGAGGAATTCTTCGAGCTGCTTCAAAGGACAGTGGATGACTGCCTAGATGAAATTATCATGCTCGGAGATTTCAATGCCAGAGTTAGAAATGACCATGCTAGATGGGGTGGAGTTATCGGAAGATATGGAGAAGATACCCTCGATGACAATGGAAAGCGACTCCTTAGATTCTGCAGTGAGCAGAATCTGATCATTACAAACACAAAGTTCCCCCATAAGCGCATACATGCATACATTAGAGGTGAACCAACAAAGAATGAGAAGTCAGTGAGCGACTATGCCATTGTTAGGAGGAGCTCATTCAAATATGTCCGGGATGCTAGAGTCTGGAGGGGGCCAGAGATTGGAAGTGATCACTACCTGCTTACAATCAAAAGAACAACTGAAAGAGTTGCTAAGCCTAGGAACTGCCCAACATCACGGAAGAAACTAAGTAAACGAACGGGAGAAATGAGCATTAAGACCTACAAGCTGAGAGAGCCAGAAATTAAGACCAGATATCAGGGGCTTATTGCTGCAGCGGTGAGCAACACAGAAAAACAACCTGATGACTTGGAAACCCTCTGGCTTAAATTCAAGAACATCATAAAGACAGCTGCTGCAGAAGCATGTGGTGAAGTCCGACTTGGGAACAAGAGAAAGAGGACACCTTGGTGGACAGAGGAAGTCAAAGAGAAAATAATACAGAAGAAAATGGCATGGAAACAATACTTAGGAGCTAAAAACACAACAGGAAAAATAGAGAAATATAGAGAATATGTGACACTCGGAACAGAAGCAAAGAACAAGGTGCTAGCAGCCAAACAGAAGTCCTAGGAAGAATTTGGAGAAAAGCTAGAAAAAGATGATAAAGAAAAGCAGAAATTGTTCTATAAGACCCTAAAGAACATGAGGAAAGAAAAACAATGCCCTCTCAAATGTATAAAGGACAAGCAAGGCAAATTGCTTACTGCCCCGAAGGAAGTAATGGAAAGATGGAAAGAATATTTCTCAGAACTCCTGGATGGTGAGCATGGTGAAGCATCAGAAATGAAAACCACTAGCACAGAAAAGAAAACCAGTAATGGTGAAGATGACATAAAGATGGAAGAACTGAAGGCAGCACTGGAGAAATTCAAGATGGGCAAAGCAGCAGGGCTTGATTATATAACACCAGAAATGGTTAAGTACATGGGAGCATCAGGCGACCTATTACTCTTAAGGGTCCTACAGGCAGCGTGGTGCAACAAGACCATACCAAAGGATTGAGAGATTGCCATCATAATACCAATTTTCAAAAAGAGTGACAATCGACAATGTGGAAACCATAGAGGCTTATCCCTTCTCAGTGTCCCTGGTAAAATCTACTCTAGAATCCTAGAGCAGAGACTCCGACGCCTATCTGAGCCACAATTAGATGAGGTCCAATGCGGATTCTGAGCAAACCGAAGTACTCAAGACCTAATCTTCACACCCAGATAGCTGAGTGAAAAGGCCCTTGAGTATAAGAGTGAGATCCATCTTTGTTTCACAGATCAGGAAAATGCGTATGACAGGGTCCCCTGGAGCAAACTTTGGGACTGTTTGGCAAGGAAGAACATTCCAGCACCTCTGATTCATACTATACAGAGCTTCTACAAGTCTTGCAGAAATTATGTGAGGACAGCAAACCATAAGTCAGAAGAGTTCAGGACCACCACTAGTGTAAGAGAAGGTGATATCCGTTCACCTTATCTTTTCATACTCTTCATGGACAATGCCATCAAGGCATGTAAGGAGAGAACAAGAAAGTATTCAGTGGGCTACTGGAAGATGAGACAGGTCTGTGTTTCAGAGCTGGAATTTGCTGATGATGTTGCCCTGATTGCTAAATTAGAGGCACATCTCCAATCCAACATGCAAGTCTGGAAGGAAGAGCTGGAGAAGAGACGGATGGTCATAAGCAGCTCTAAAACAAAATCCATGGTGATATCACGAGAAAAACGAAGTCATCAGATTAAGCTGGGAGAACAGGTCCTGGAGCAGGTCGACCACTTTAAATACCTCGAAGCTATTATACACCGAAAGGGAGGCATCAACGAAGAGTTGGCCACTCGAAAAGCAGCAGCTGGGAGACTTTTTCATGCCATAAATCGAGGATTCGTCAGCAAGAGAGAGGTTGGTAAGAAAACGAAGATGGATGTATACTGTTCCACCTATGTCCCAGTCTTGACATATGGGGCAATGACTACAACCCACAAAAGCCAGATCTAAAGCTCAGAAATGAGGTATCTGAGGAAGGTGGTTGAAGTAACAAGAAGAGACATGGTCCGCAACTAGACGATACGTCAAGGCCTAAAATCCCACCCCCTGCAGACCCAAGTAGAGCAGTCCCAACTAAGATGGTTTGGCCATGACTGCAGAATGGGAGAAGATCGGCTACCGCGACAAGCATGGGAAACAAAGAGCCAGGGATCCAGACCCCCAGGACGACCCAGAGTCCTCTGGGAGGACAACATTAGACAATCTTTGAAGGACCGAGGACTAGAATGGAACCAGGCTAGGAGGAAGACAGCCGATAGGATAGTCTGGCACTCTCTCTTCCAAACCTCTACACTTCACGGTAGAAGGGGAACAACTAAGTAAGAATGATTTAAACTGTGGTGGAAAATTGAATGTTCTTTGGTTGTGCTGTTATGGTACTTAGCTTCCGGTATGGGGTCGTTTGGCGCCTGCTTCAGCTGTTGTTTGTTCCCACAGGTGTCTTGGACTGTACTTCTCTACCTACAGTAGTAAATTTGGTGGCTGTAGCACGTCTCATGGATTAGGGCTGAGGTAACTACAAAGGTTGTCAAGCATCTACAAGACCTGTCTGATGTTGGTGCTTAGCTTCGACTGCTGGCAACGTGTAGAACAAACTTGTACCACAAAGATGTACCACAAACTTGTACCAGAAACACAAATTTGTACCATAAACTTGTATCACAAACTTGTACCACAAATGTCTACCATAAACTGAGAGGAAACAAATGCCTTTGCTAAGTATTGGGTCTCTTGACATAGTCGTCAGGCGACCTCTGCTTCCATCAACCACTTCCAAATTACAGTGATTTTCAACTAGTGTGCCGTGGCACACTTTTCACCCCTTGTCGAGCCATCGTGCATTTTAGTGACCATACCTTGTAAGGAAATAGAACATTTACCCATTCGAACAAGACCAAGACAGTCACAGCAAGGGAGACCACAAAATGTACACATGTCTACAGAGAGCATGTCTCGTATTTTTGTTCGTTATTTCTATTTCGTTTCAGTAATTTTTTTTTATTTTTGACTTTAGTTGATTGATTTTTACTGGCTTATTAGACAAGTACAGATTTCTGATTATGACAGTGAATCACGTGTATCTGGAACCAGTTTTGGTAATATAACACAATGTATAGTTAGTATTTGTTCTAAAACAGTCGTCCGCCAGTATAATGAAGACTATTTGTTTCTCGTATTAATTTCATGTGGAGAAGAGCTGCCACGTCCTTAGTGTGTTGTTTGTGGTGAGAAACTGGCAAATGGTTCCTGTGGCGAAACAATCTCGATCGTTATATTTTCCTGTGCCATCCTTTAATTTCTTCTAAGCTTCTACCTTTCCTTTTTCTCCCCTCTTACAGTATTTGTTGTTTTCGCTACATAGTTCAAGGTTTCATGTCATGTCTTGGCTTAATTGACCATCTCTTACTAATTATTGTGATCGCTGATTTTCGTTTGAAACCATATTGACTCCTGGGGGTGTAGAGGGAAGTTTCTGTTTACGGTTGTGTAACACACTTCCAACTAGACAGTAAGGGGCGGATTTCGTGTAGGAGTGGAATTGCTACCTGGATCTTTCTTTTATCGCTAGCTCGGCCTATTGTTACATTCGACTTTCTATCTGGGGAGATAGAAGAAAAAACCATGATAAGACTGCTTATGCCGAGCCCCCAAAAATATGGTGAATGTCAATCTGTGGACAGATTAAGACAAAGACAGTAAGATAACGAATGTGAATTTTGGAGCACGGAAGAAGACGTAATCATTTCCGCTCATATTTGCTGTAATAGATAATAATAATAATCATAACTGACTATGGGAATGCGCCCCTGAGGTGACATCCCTCAGCTGTATATGTTCCTTTCGATGTTTTCTCCTCTCTTCTGCTTGATGTGTGAGCTTCTTTTCGCCCAAAACTGAGGTAGCGCCGCTCATAGCAACGCCACTTTGTGCTGGCAGAATTTATGTCCTGCGCTCTATTGTCTCTTTGCACACATCTTTTGAATAAAAAAAACGTCAGCTGCAATCCCTCAGCTGTATATGTTCCTTTCGATGTTTTCTCCTCTCTTCTGCTTGATGTGTGAGCTTCTTTTCGCCCAAAACTGAGGTAGCGCCGCTCATAGCAACGCCACTTTGTGCGATCGGCAGCTTCCTCCTCCCAGGATGCAGAATTTATGTCCTGCGCTCTCATGTCTCTCTTGCACACATCTTTGAATCTCAGCTGCAGTCGCCCAACTGTTTTTTTTTTCCATCTGCCAATTGTCTGTAGAAGATATCTTTCGGGATGCAACCATCTTCCATTCGGTGGACATGGCCAAGCCAGCGTGTTACCAACAGATTACTGGTGGCAATGTATGTAGTTATTATAATATTTATTTGTCTGAGGGAAAGTATTTGTCTTTAGAATCAGGATGCTTTCCTGGACAAAGATATATCACCCATGATTGATTGATACTTTTGTTATATGGGTTATCTCCCCTGGATATCGAATTTGGCGTATGAATCTAGATTTCGTTAGTTTGTTCCTTGTTGGGCCAGAAACAGATTGTTCTTGCTTAGGTTTATGCAGCAATTTTTATGGTCCGAGTCTATGTTTACTCCATGTCTATTTCAGACGATTCGGTCTTATATCGTGATATCTTTGTATGTCTAAGTGGAACTATTTTTCCTTGTACTGAACTATGGGGTCAGGAAGTTTCTGCGCATGCGAAAAGGGAAAGAGGCTCTTCCGTGATGATGGACGAATCTGGAAGGCTGTCGGACAAAAGGGAGTCCGAAGTTTTTCGTCATTGTGATTGATTCTGGGGAAAAGAGGAGTTTCCCTTAGTAGACTATGATGGTCGATACTTCTCCCAGAATATATCTTCTTTACGCCGAGGGAAGGGCGTGTGCTAGTTGCTAGTGTTTTCTGAACTTAAGGTAAAGAAGGAACATTTTCTAAAACTTTACCTAGGCCTAACGACATCATAGATGTTATATCATCTTTATATATTTGATGGATCGTATGTAGACGATTCCTGTACTAGCAGCACTATGAGTGGACATATGTAACATTTCTTATGGGTATGAAAAACCCAAAGATATTAGTTGAGCAAATGAACGGAGCTTTCATTTGTAGTGAGGATATCTTTTTTGGATAGACGCCGCTCACTGGGACCAGCGCCATTTTGAACTCCACTGTTGGTCTGTTTGAATTGTCAGTCAGAGAACAGATATATCTTATTACCTGATGGCGATACCAAGACCTACATTGTATTGAAGCCCACTCTTTGTTATTTGAGATTGTCAACCTTAAAAAAAAGACCCTGTTGAAGTTAAAACCTAAAAGACTTAGCCCGAAAGACGTAGTCAGCAGAGGGTCTGTAAGGGAGCATTGTGATGACCATTATTATTGTTAACTCAAACTGATGCGATTAGTCAGTGGAGATATGAGACGATAGACAATCAGAACTATATATTTGCTACTATCGTTCAATTATATTTACATGCTATGAGATTGCCAAATTGATGTTGCCACCCATTTGGTCAAGTATCTAATAATTCACTGTGTCAACCTGTTCCAATGACTGTCAACCGTGCTGTCAGAGTGTGTGTCATTAAACTGTCTAAAAACGTCTACAGTAGTTCCAGCTATCATTGACTTCCAGCCGTGAGGGTATGAGTGCAGTGTTACCAACTTGTCAACTCCACAGAACCATTCATCCCATTCGCGTTACTGACATTCATACTCACACCTAGCGTCAACATCCCTTGCCAGGGCCTCAACACGTTCCGGACAAGGCGACCTGTTAACCCATACTGTGTTTAGGTTTGAGTTGACCACTTACTCTCATCAAGCAGACGAGTACATACAAACATTCATTCCATCACTAATACATAAAGAATGACATTTATCAACGGTGTGAAATATACACTTATCTATGTGATGGCGAGAAAAACAACAATATCACAGCGTAGTCTGCGCTTTCTAAGCAGTGTATACATGCTTTGAAGGCCAGCACGTGACAATACCTCGACATTAGTCACTTTATCTTTCCACGAAATGCAGAGGATGGGACGTAGACACCGTAGATGGAAGATATTGAGCCTACTTTCTTGCTTTGAAGGCCAACACGTGACAATACCACGACATTTGTCACTTGATCTTTCCAGGAAATGAGGAGGATGTGACGTAGACACCGTAGATGGAAGGTATTGAGCCTACTTTCTTGCTTAGCATAGGTTGTCCATGTCTCGCTACCACATAGAAGTATGCTGGTGACGAAGGCATTATATACCTCAGCTTTGGTCTTCATTTTAAGTTTGGAGTTTCCCCAAACACGCGATGTGAGGCGGGCAAAGGTAGCTGCAGCTTTGCCAATGCGGCTGCCAATTTCTGTGTCCAGAGAGAGTTTGTCATTGATGGTATACCCCATGTATGGGAAGTGGTGCATTACTGACAATTCACAGTTATCGATAGTTATAACTAATACAGCACCCACATCCTGACTCAGCACATTTGTTATTTTTAGACTTATTGTGAGGCCAACGTCCATGCATGCTTGGGTAAAGCGATTCATCAAGCTCTGAAGCTTCTCACGGCTTTGAGTGACGACTGCAGCGTCATCAGCGAATAACAAGTCTCTTATAGTGACCCTTCTGATGTTTGTTTTTACCTTCAGACTTGCGAGATTAAACAGACAGCGATCTGACCTAGTTTAAAGGCATATTCATTCAGTTGCATCTCTGAATGCATGTTTCAAGTGTAAGGCAAAGATCCAGAAGAGGGTTATAGCCAGAACACAGCCTTGTTTAACGCCACTGCCTATGTCAAAGGGCTGTGATGTGCTTCCAGCTTACTGGACTGTTTCCTTCATGTCCTCATGGATTCACTGTACCATCTCCAGCAATTTAGCAGGTGAGCCTATTTTCAGAATGACTTTGAAGAGTCAATCCCTACTAACCAGGTTAAATGCCATTGTGAGGCCTATAAAGGCGATATAAAGATTTTTTCTGCTGTCCAGATTTTTCCTGAAGCTGGCGGAGAGAAAAGATCATGCCTGTTGTTGATCTACCATCTTAGAATCCACACCATGACTCTGGAGATATGCGCTTAGCTAACGTGTAATCGCATTAAGATGACTCTGGCAAAAACCTTACCAACAATACTAAGAAGAGAGATGCCTCTGTAGTTATTGCAATCACTTCTGTCTCCTTTATTTTTATACAGTGTTACAATCTTGGCATCTCGCATGTCTTGAGGAATAGTTGTCTCTTCCCAGCACTGGCACAGCACCCTATGCAGAGGATGTAATAGCGTGCTCTTACAGCATTTGATTAAATCGGGAGGAATCCCATCACTGCCTGGTGCTTTGCCAGAGGCCAAGCTATCAATGGTCTTGCTGAGTTCTTCTAATGGTGGTTCAGCATCCAGCTCCTCCATAGTTGGCAGACGTTTAACAGCATCACGGGCTGCAGGCGTAACGGTATTTTCTCTAGCGTAAAGCTCAGAGTAGTGCTCGACCCACCTCTCCCTCTGCTTACCCTAGAAGTATTGATGCAGGCATTTCAGATGTCTTTATACAACTTTTCAGAACAAAATTCAGCGCACAAACACCAAGCTGTTGCAGATAAACTCACTTAAAAGCTGTATTTCAAACCAGCTTGGAGCTTAGTTCCCAGATTGACGCCTTCTCTCCGACTGCACCTTTGTTTATTCGTGTTGAGGAAAATTAGGAAATCCTCATAAAATTAACAAGCGTGGACCTTTAACTGTCCCGAAAAGATGAATTCTCTACATTGACTGTGGTTGAAGTCAAAATATTCCTGTGTGCCGCACTTTTTGCAAAGATTAAGATACGGTAAACAGTGTCCTCGGACTTTAGAGAAATCTATTGCAGTGTATATTTTATAACTTGTTTACAATTTTGTATTAACCATTGTGTACTAATTTTATTGCTTCTTACTCATTCCTACTCCCCTCATTCTTTCTTTCCTATTGACTATTATCATGTCCGATTGCAAAAACTCAAATCAAAATATAGGCAATATCACTAATTCATGGCTTAAACTATCAGGGCTTAAAATTGGTCATTTAAACATTTACCACCTGCTAGGTATGCTTCCTGAAGTCTCCACCTCTCTCCAACAAAACTTCCACATATTTGGTTTTTCTGAAACCCGTCTCAATGACAAAATTACAGATGAAGAAATTAGGATTAATGGATTCACCACCATTCGCAGGGATTCTAACAGACAACATGAAACAGGGCTAGTTATATACATCTCAACATCTCTTCAGTACAGACGCCGTGATGATCTAGAACATACTGGCATTGAATGTATATGGCTGGAAATAAAACACCCCAACCTGACCCCCGTTTTAATTGGTTACCTGTACCGAAACCCTAGCTCTTCTGCTGCATGGTTTGACACATTCTCACGAATGATGGACAACGTTTGGGCTTCTTCGAAGGAAATTATTCTACTGCATTAAGTGACCACTATCCTATTTGCTGTACCTGGACGAGAAAAGGGTTCAAAGTACATAAAACGGAACATATCACAGTCCATTACAGGAATTTCAAAAACTTTAACCTTCAATTATTCCTACAAGACCTACAAATATCCCCTCTCTCATACGTGTACCAACTTCCCCATCCAGAAGAAGCCATAACATACTGGACACAAACGTTTAACAATGTATTCGACAAACATGTTCCTATAAAGCAAGTTCGTGTTAAAAATATCAGAAAGACCCCATGGATAACAAACGAAATATTATCAACAATGAGAGAGCGGGACGAAGCACATAAGCTCAAAGATTTCAGCAGGTATCGGATGCTTAGAAACAAAGTACAATACCTCATTCGTCAGGAAAAGAAACTACATTTCAGAAAGATGATTCAAGACAAAGCAAACAGTAAAGAAGTCTGGGCAGCCATTAGAACACTAACACACAAAACAAAGTCACTAAACTCTTTACCAAAAAGCTGCTCCCTCACGGCTACTCATTTTAGTAACCACTTCAAAACAGAAATTAACCATCTCAAATCGACACTAAAGCCAATGGACTGCGATATTAGTAAACTGACCGCCTTCTGCAACACTGAACATACCATAACAGATCTTAGAGATATTCCTTTTCTAACAGTACACGAAGTTCTCAAATATATCTTGGCATTAAAAAACAACAATTCATCTGGTCTTGATGGTATCAGCAATAAGATTCTACGTTACGCTGCACCCATCATTTGCGACTCCTTAACCTATGTGTACAATCAATGTATTGCACACAACTACTTTCCCACAGCATTTAAATCTGCCAAAGTGTATCCTCTCTATAAATCTGGCTCACATAGCGATCCCAACAGTTACAGACCAATATCCCTTCTATCATCTCTTTCAAAACCACTAGAGAAACACATTTACAACACCACATTTCAACACTTAACAACAAACAAACTGCTCATTGAGAGCCAGTCAGGTTTCAGACCCAAACATTCCTGTCACACAGCTCTCACCAAAATGGCAGATAACTGGCTGTCGAACGTAAATGATGGGAAATTAGGTGGTGCTGTTTTTGTTGACTTCAAAAAAGCATTTGACATGATTGACCACACTATCTTGGTTCAAAAGTTGGAAACCCTCAGAATAGGCCCTAATCCACTAAACATCATCAAATCATTCCTGGCAGATCGACAAGAGTTAGTGCTTCACAACAACTCAACATCAGATTTCTCGAAGATAGATACAGGAGTACCGCAGGGTTCTATTCTTGGGCCCCTACTCTTCGCAATGTTCATCAACGACCTACCACTACATCTAAAATATTCAACATGTGACCTCTTTGCAGATGATTGTACTATCTACACTAGTGACAATGACTGCGTGGCACTTGAAATGACTCTTCAATGCGATGTAGACAATCTAACAAAATGGAGTAATATGAATCGTACCAGCTAGCCAAAATAAAACACTTCTTAGACGCAGACACTAGACTATTGTTCTACACCTCACATATACAGACACATCTAGATTACTGCTCTACACTATGGGATGGTTGCCCTGCTTCCACCTCAAAGAGACTGCACTCCCTGCATAAGAGAGCAATACGTCTGATCACCGATAATCGCACGATATCACACACAAGGACAGGAAAAGAACCCACAATAATGTGCCTGAAAAAACGTCTGCTCTACAACAAAGCCAAGCTGACCCACGCAATTCTATCAAACAATGCTCCGCCGTACCTACGATCATTGTTTCAAACCAGTAGAAGAGAGGGACTACAATTACATCAGTTACGTCTGCCCAAACCTAGGATCGACCTGTTCAAACAGAGTCTAGCCTACTCTGGAGCCTACTTATGGAACAGCCTTCCACACCACCTAAAAAGCCTACCTACACAATATTCATTTAACAAAGCACTTTTCAAACACTTCCTAAACACTGATTATCTACCCCCATAGAAACATCATTTGCCTGTCAACATCTCATCCATAGGTCAACATTTCTTTTCCCCTTCCGCTCGTTTTTAATGGGAATAATTTGTTTTATATCCATGTAATACTATTATATAATGTAATGTATGTGAGAATGTACCCGCATACCACTGTACTTTAGAGATGTGATTGTTTCCGTTTGCTTAAATGGGTGATGTACATGCAGATATAATTTTTGTTTTTTTTAACCTGCTGAAAGACTTTTTCTGCTACAGAAGTGCGCAAGAAAGTGTTATTATTATTATTTCAATTTCCGCCAAGAATGTATGGATGTAAGCGAGAATGTGTTTTTGTAATTTTTGTATTGAGGATTGATGACACATTCAAAAATACTACAGATTAGACGTTTTGATCGCATAAGTGAGTGTCGGTATACATAACTTATTTATTTATTGTTTTGTTTATATTATTTTATTATTATTATTATTATTTTTCTTCAGTCACTATCTTGTTTATTTATAAAAAAAAAGAAACCTAGGCTACTCATTTTTTATTATGATTGTATACTGTAAATGAATGCTGTTATGTTAACTTTATAATGTTGCATGCCTTTAAATTAATGCTTAAAGTAATACGTGGGAATAAAAGGATATAGTATGCAAGATTAATGAGAGTGAAAGGGCAGAATGTTAGACGGGCCTGCGTGCCCAATTCTCAACCCTTCGAAAATAAAGTTCGTTCGTTCGTTCGTTCGTTCGTTCGTTCGTTCGTTCGTTCGTACCCTTATCGGTTAGCTTCTCTCCGCTGATGGTTTTTAGCGGCGCCGTCTTACTTTCTTGGGGACCAAGGGCTTTCTTTATACCGCCATATATTTGTCTTGCGTTGCCTGTTTGCGCTGCCGTCTGGATCTGGATGCTCTCATTGAGCTGGAGCCAATAGTCATTTGCACAACGTCAAGCAGTTTGTTGAACTTTTGCTTCTCGTAGCCTTCATAATTTGTAGGATTCTAGCACTCGGTGAACGTTTGTATTCAATCGCAGCACTGCGTTTAGCTTCAATGGCAGGTGTCATCACATGTGATGAAGCATCAAAACAGTCGTTTGATTTCGCTATTTTCTTACTAAAGGTGGCAAGTGCAGTATTTTGAATGGTGTTCTGCAGGTGCTGCCAGTTCTCTGTAACAGTATCACCATTCTGTGGGCTACTGATCACTTTCTCGAAGGTCGCGGTAAATTGAGCGATCCTGACAGGGTCTGACATCTTGCTGGTATCGATGCGTAGTTTCCCTTCATATCTGACACGATGGAGTGTTCTTGGTTGGGCTCTGATTTTACAGCAAACTAATTAGTGATCTATATCACAGTCTGCACTATGGTATGAGCGAGTGGAGAGCACAGACCTAAGAAGTGGGTCTTCTGATGTGAATCAGATCCACTTGGTGCCAGTGCTTGGATCGTGGGTGTCTTCATGACACCTCATGCTGGGGTTTTGTCTGAAAGTAGGTGTTGGTCACGCAGAGGTCATGGTGGACACACAACTCAAAGAGCCGTTGTCCATTTTCATTCATCTTGCCAATACCAAACCTGCCCAGACATGAAAGCCATGAAACATTACCGGCACCCACTCTAGCGTTAAAGTCACCAAGGAGAACAAGCTGTTCTTGCCTAGGTGCGCTTTTGGTGACTGCTGCTAGATTCTCGTAGAACTCGTCTTTAGCTTCTGAGGCAGAACGAACGAACGAACGAACGAACTTTATTTTCAAAGGGTTGAGAATTGGGCTCGCAGGCCCGTCTGACATTCTGCCCTTCCTTTCTCTCGTCTTTTATACTGATTTCATTTATTTTCACATACATTTTACCCATCAATTCAAGGAATTCAACGTTGTAAAGGTAAAATAATAGCATACTCACATTCACAGTATCTAATTGTAAACATGAAATAAAATATGTTAAAAAGTACAAACTAAGTATTACCATGGAACAAAATATGTTGAAAAGCACTAACATCATCATTAAACCTACATTTGATAATATATCATTTGTTCCGAAAAATAATCACATTAGGGGGGCAGATAATCAGAACTCATAAAGTATTCGAAAAGTTTACGATTGTATGAATAGGGACTGAGGTTGTTATCTTTTAGAGAGCAGAGTACAGAGTAGGAGCATACACACTGACAAGGGTTATGGGGCCTGCGATAGTTTGCAGGAGGAGCATTAACAGGCGTTCTGATCCATTCTCGCCTAGTTTAACCATTTTAGTTAGCGATTTTTTTACCGCAAAACCTACTCACTAGTTTTTTTAAAAGTATTTCCCTTGCCAATAAAATGTGTAGTCCTTCTCGTTCACCCTTTCTGGGCCTGCCAGGAGCGTTTCCTGAATTGCAGCTATATCCACCTGAAGTCGTTTAAGTTCGTCATTGATTACGGCTGTCTTCTTGATATCGTTTATGTCCTGTAGGTTTTCGGATAGTCTAGTAAACATAGTCCGGACGTTCCAGCATCCCAATCTGAAAGGTTGTTTATTTCTATTACTTCTTGTTTTTTTTATACTTGCTTGGTGCAAACATTTCTGTCCACAGTTAGGGTTTGATCCTACTCCCCATGCAGCCAATGGAGAAAGCAGACAGTGGCAGGACAACACTTAATTGACTGGGGGCTGCCCAGCCTGAAGCAGGCGGTAGCTGTCCAGTGAGATCCTAGAACCTCTCGCACTGTCGGAAGATGCCCCTGGAGCCATGCCCTACGCCAATTGGACAAAATACTTATAACCGGTAACTGCTACTTCCCGTGTTTTGCCGACACCTATAGGGTGAAGCTGGAGTGTCCTCTTGAGGGCGCGAGCTTGGACACAGTTATATAGAGATCAAGCTCTTGCCCATGCAGCATGTTCCCCCTCTTCACGCATTCGGTAGATCCAAAGGAACGGCAGTAGATGATACAGTTTGGTACCAGCCACGTCGCAGGAGTTGCCAGAATAATGTGGAACTAACATTAGACTGCCTTACTGACCCCGACTCCGGATTTTTCCTCAGGGTTTACTCCCGAAGCCTTTCCCATAAATGGATATTCCCGTTAGGCAGCGGTGGTTTGAATTCAGAGTTTTACCTTCTCTTAGATTTGCTACCAACCAAGGATCACGAGCCCTGTCTGCCCGAAGCTACTATTTTTATGGCACCCCTTCTCCCATCAGTGGGAACAGTTCCACCGGGCTCAAAATGAGCTACACATGAAGGCCAGGAGCTCGGCTTGGTTGTCAGAGGCTATTTGAGACGCGTGCCATAGAAGAATTTATCTGCATTGAGAGCTAATCCTTACTACAACTCACGGCTATAACAACCTTTGGAAATACTCGTATAATAGAAAATTACGATAAAATGACAATATGGACAGATGCGATCAGTAATAGATCTAAGAAGCAGTGAGTTGTACCATTAAAATAAACCAATGGAAAAGCTAAACCTTATATGGTCTTGTAAGTCAGGCGCCTGAAATTGGTAGATGACATGCAGAGAACATTAATTTATGTTGTCCTGAAGAATATTCTAGGTAATCGAGGGTAGTGGGGGACAGACTCCTACCAACATTAGCAAGTTATTTATTATTGGTTTGGCATTTGAAATGCAAATATAAGGTGCTCTTGATTGGACTTTTCGCCCACGAAGCAATATGGGCGGATACGTGAAAATACTCGATAAAATTATAGTGCCCTGCAAGCCTACTTCACATGCTTCAAATTTCTTCAAGGAGAAATCATAGGCAGCCAGGAACACAGAATATTAGGGCCCAAATATAAGAAATGCTAGAGGACTGGACGTGAATTTTATGATTAGAAGAAAGTAGCCCCAGAGAACCCACTTTGTGCTTTAAGTTCTAGGATCCTAGTTCAAGTGCTAAAAGTTAGACAGCGAACTTACCTGAAAAAGACAGCATCTTAAATGAATTGTAAGACAATATTCGGACGTTACCTGTGCAAAAAGTCTGCGTTAATTCACACGACAACTGAAAGTAAGTTGTAAGATGTATTTTCTCATTTTATATTTGCATTTTTTACAGGTACAATTTGCTTGTGCATGTACAGCGGCATATGATGCTAGCAACATCATCACTTTAAATAATGTGATACATGAACCACTACTGCAAGAGCTGGTGACTGCTTCGTGTGGGTTTCCTCGCAAGGAACCAACAGCAGAGGTTTCCCCAGGCTCCACAGAAAGCAGGCAGTGAACGATAATATCCTGAAGCACTAAGTTGTTATTCAAGCACTTTAGTAAATTTCACACACACACACACACACACACACACACACACACACACACACACACACACACACACACACACACACACACACACACACACACACACACACACACACACACACACACACACACACACACACACACACACACACACACACACATATACACACACATATACACACACACATACACACACACACACACACACACACACACACACACACACACACACACACACACACACACACACACACACACACACACACACGCACGCTGTCCAAAAACACTTTCATACCACCCAGGGACCAAGTAATCAAAAGAGGCATTTGTTTTCCTCCTTGTTTGTTGTACAGGTTCGTGGTGCAAGTGTTGGTACAAGTTGCCTATAGTCTACGCTTGACTTGACATCCTTAGCAGTTACCTCAGCCGTGTGCGAGAAGCGCGCTGCAGCAACACGATTTGACTATTGACAAGAAGTACAGCCAAAACACCTGTGTGAACCAACAGCGGCTCAAGCAGACGCTAACCATCTGATTCTGCACTGAAAGCTGAGTAGCAAACAAGTGAAACTATGAACTCTTTTCCCACGTTTTTCACCACTAAGTTAAATCATCCTAGGATGATCAATATCATTGTTTTCATTTTTTCTAAATAAAGTTATTTCTATTAAATACTGTTAATCTCTTAAATGATTATTAATTCTGTTGATCTATAACTTTAAAGCAATAGTTGGATTAATCACTAGTGAATGAATAGTATGCCTGCACCTGTATGACTCGTATTGTGTTAAGTAACCAAAACATATAGAACTATAACATTACTACTAAATGAATCACCTTCATCTGGGAGCTCAAAAAAAAGCAAAATTTACTTCACTGAAGGGGCGGGAAGATACAAAGTACATGACAACTTAGATGATCTCAGTTATCATGCTAGATTTCTTCAAATTTCTGTGAGACTCCTGAAATAGAAGCATCATCATTCTTCTGTTTATCTTTGACAAATGAAATCTTGAGCGAAGGATGATACTTTTGAATACACTCATCAATATTTTCTAAGTTTGACCATTGTTGGATCATGCTGCTGCAGCGACTAACAGACCTCTTCCGCTCAGTCTGGGATGAAGAACAGATACCCCAGGAATTGAAAGATGCCACCATCGTTCACATATACAAGTGAAAGGGAAATCATTAATCATGTGATAATCATATTTTCTATTGCGGGCAAAATCATGGCTCGAGTCCTGCTCAACCGCTTGACTGTTCATCTCGAATCGCAGGGCTTACTCCCAGTGAGTCAGTGTGGTTTCCGAGCAGGCCGCGGGACAGTCGATATGATATTTGACGCACGCCAACTTCAGGAGAAATGCCAGGAACAGTACAATGACCTATACACAACATTTATTGACTTGACCAAGGCCTTTGACACTGTCAATAAGGAAGGACTATGGACAATTATGGCGAAATTCGGCTTTTCCGATAAGTTCATCTCAATTGTCCGCCAGTTTCACGGCTCGCGTATTGAATGATGGAGAACCTTCTGAACCCTTTCCCATCACAATCGGTGTCAAACAAGGAAGTGTGCTCGCCCCAACACTATTCAGTATGATATTTGCTGCCATGCTCTCCAACGTTACGCATGGCAGTAGTGACGGCGTACATATCAGATATATAAGTATATATGCCAGAGGTTGACCTATCTAGGTTCATTAATTTCATTAACAACTTCCACCCTGCGATCCAATTCACCTCTCACATCTCCACTGTCTCTGTTAATTTCCTTGACATTGTTGTCACTATCACTCCGCCCCACCTCACCACTTCGGTGTACTACAAACCCACCGATGCACACAGTTACCTCCTTTATACTTCCTCTCAGGCTTGTCGCGACTCCTTGCTTGCTCTCACAACTTCTCCGCCTCCGTCGGGTATGCCAAGATGATGACAACTTTCTATGCCGAGCACAAGAAATGTTGGACTTCTTCCGTAACAGACAGTATCCAGAAGATGTTCTTACCTCTGCCTTAGAACGTGTTCTCCCTATCTCACGTGTAGAGGCCCTCAAACCCCGCCAAAAAACCTCCTCTGATAGAGTCAAGTTAATAATGACCTATCACCCTCACAGCACTGCTGTCAAAAGGATCCTGTTTCGCCACCTACCTCTCCTCCAAGCTGACCCACTGGCGCGGGAAGCATTTAGTGAGCCACCCTTGCTGGTATATAGACGGGACAAAAATTTGAGGGACCTCCTAGTCCACAGCCGTCTGAAAACCGTCAACGATGGCCACTTTGGAACCAAGCCATGTAACCGTACACGATGTAAGACATGTCAGTATGTAATCGAAACACGTTCAGTCTCGTTCCCTAACGCCAAGTTCACCATCACCCCTGGCTTCACATGTGAGTCACGCAACGTCATTTATGCTATTATATGCAAACGTTGCACCTTTACGTACATCGGCCAAACGGGCACACGACTGGGCGACCGATTCTGCAGACACCTCTATGACATCTCTCAGTTTAATTCCACACCTGTGGCCATCCACTTTTATGGCCCTGACCACCACGGTGCCACTGACATCCAGGTGACAGCCATCAGATACTGTTCCTCGGACGCCAACAGTCGGTTTCGCCAGGAACAACGCCTCATCCATCTTATGGGTTGCCTCAAACCACACGGTTTGAATACCCAACATTCTTTTGTCTGAGACGCCTTTCTCTATCGAGTCCCTGTTGTATTATGCCTTTCTACTTTGATACGATCACCCCCCTTTTTTTTTTAATTACCATTTTTTAAATTTAATAATTTTATTTATTTATTTATTTATTTTTTTTTTTTTCTAAATTTGTTTATTTATTTTATTTTATTTAAAATTTTTTTTATTTTTTTTTAAATTATTTTTTTCCTTTATTATTTTTTATTTTATTTATTTCTTTATTTAGTTTTTATTTTTATTTAGTTGTTTTAAATTTATTTATTATTATTATTTATTTATTTATATTTTATTTATTTTATTTATTATTTATTGATTACTTTTTTCTCACTCTTTCCAGTCCTTGTTTTCATTATTTCTTATTTTTATGTACTATCAACTTCCTCTTTCCGGTTTAGTGGCAGCCATCTTGCTTTGCTTCACATGTGACTGGACTTAATATTAAGGGAGTTTTTTTCTCTTATTTTTATAGTTTCATGTTCTCTACTTAATTCTCATTTTCTTTCCCTCCTGTCTCTTGTTTGTCTGTCCCTGACGAAGGCCTTGTGGCCGCAACGTAGGTTTTTCTTGTCCTTCTCCTTGTAAGACGTATTACTATTTGTGTGGGTGTGTTTTTTTTTTTTTTTTCAACTACATATCAGATACAGGACAGATGGGAAGCTTTTCAATTTGAGACAATTACAGTCCTTTACGAAGGTGAGTGAAACAATGATCTCTGACTTCGTCTTTGCAGACGACTGTACCCTCAACACCTGCACAGAATTGGACATGCAGAACAATATGAGGAGGCTTTCTGTAGCGTGTGATGACTTTGGTCTTACTATCAATACGAAAAAATCTGAAGTAATGTTGCAGCCTGCTCCTGGGAAACCTTACTGTGAACCAAATATCACAGTAAATAACTAGCGTCTCCAAGTGGTGGACAGCTTCGCTTATCTTGGCAGTACCCTTACCAAAGATGCAATATCGACTCTGAGGTCAACAACAAAATTGCCAAGGCAAGTGCGGCTTTCGGAAGATTAAAAGTAAATGTCTGGGATCGACAAGGAATTAGTGCCGCCACCAAGATAAAAGTATATCATGCAATAGTGCTCACTACCCTCCTGTATGCCTGTGAAACATCGACAGTGTATAGCAGACATGCCAAGAAGCTTAATCATTTCCACATGAGCTGTCTTTGCAGGATTCTCAGGATCAAGTGGCATGATAGAATATCTAATTCTGAGGTCCTCAACAGAGCACATATCTCAAGCATCTACACATTGCTGCAACGGGCCCAAATTAGATGGGCCGGAAATGTCGTTCGCATGCCCGAAAAACGCCTCCCAAAGCAGTTGATGTACAGCGAACTCTCCATGGGTAAGCTAAAAGCAGCGGGACAAAAGAAACGCTTCAAAGACACACTGAAAGCATCGTTGAGCAGCTTCAAAATTGATGTCTCCTTCTGGGAGACTATCGCACATGATCGCTCTGCCTGGCGGACAAACATTACGCAAGGCGCTCGCATTGCAGAACAGAATTTAGCTGATAAGGCAGAAGGCAAGCGTGCTGCAAGAAAGGTCAGAATGCACAGCAACACTGTTATCGACTCTAATCATGTGTGCTCCGTATGTGGTAGGTCATGTAGGGCCAAAATAGGACTAATTAGCCACATGAGATCACGGCACAGATGTGTCACAACTCAAGTCTGAAGCTGTCGCCAATTTCGCTTTCGATGGGCAACTATTATTATTATTATTATTGCGGAGCAGGGGTGTCGAAAACCGTGACAGTTGCAAGCAAGCTGGGGGGACACATTTACACAAAGCACTCACATTTGTGCGAGAAACCAGTTGAATATTTTAAAAGGCGTATAACTGAGCTAATACGCCAGGCTAAACGATGGATCAAAATCACAACTATTTCTGACAAAGCTCAAGAAGCAAGCTCTGCCGGTGCTGAAATCGTGTCAAAAAAGATGAAACCACATACAACTGCTGAATCCGTAATTTTACCAGCATGCTGTAAAATTGCAAATATTATGTTTGGCGAGGAATATGAAAAAGATATTTTGAAAATCCTTATTCCCGATAACACTTTTAGTCGGAGTATGCAAGTGAGTCACAAGTGATAGCTAACATTAAAGTATCCGATTTGTGTGCCATCCAGTTTGACGAGTCAACTGATATCAATGGAAAAGCTCAACTCCAAGCATCTAGTAGGTTTATTTGTAATGGAGACATCATTTAACAGCCTTTTTTTTCAAACCATTCCTACAAAGAACAAAAGGCCATGACATTCTTGACGACAGTGAATATTAGTTCTTACGTTTTGTCATGGGAATTATGTATCAGCATCTGCACGGACGGTGCTCCCTCTATGTCGGGAATCTTGAAAGCATTCATTCATCGCACTTTGGTCAAGTAAAAAAACGCTGAAATTGTTTTTACACACTGTTTCCTGCACAGAACGGCCGTCATTTCAAAATCATTAGTTCATGAGCTCAAAAAAGCACTGTATAAGACGATCAAAATGGTTAACTACATAAAGAGTAGGCCATTAAAATCGAGAATGTTTTCAGCACTGTGTTCTGCCATAGAAGCTGCTCACACAACTCCTAATGCACACAGGGAAGTGAGGGGCTGTCTCAAGGTTCTATCTTTTCAATGATATCTCATTTTAATAATTGGTATAATAACAAATATGAATAAATATTTTTTACATTTTTTAAAATCCACATCAATATTATTTTTAAAATTGCGCACAATGATTAGAAATTTAGCTTTTCAACTTTTAAACACAATCTTACCAGAGCAACTCTGGGAAGGTTAAGGCGGCCGGCATGATGCCGACCACATCACCCCTACTGTGCCGACGGTCAAGATAATATTGGCCTAACACCATATTCCCAATATGCCTCAATGGGCGTGTAACGGGTTCCTTTACCTTTTTTTTTTAATACTCATTATTATTATTATACTGCGGAGCGGGGGTGTCGAAAACCGTGACAGTTGCAAGCAAGCTGAGAGGACACCTTTACACAAAGCACTCACATTTGTGCGAGAAACCAGTTGAATATTTTAAAAGGCTTATAACTGAGCTAACACGCCAGGCTAAACGATGGACCGAAATCACAACTATTTCTCAAGATGCTACTTTCTGATAGTGGATTTTCACAAAAAATTCCATCTGCCGGAAATATTACATCACCGTCAGTGTCTTAATATTTACCAAGATTCTTATCCTACTACATCACAGTGAGATTGGCCTTGTATTTGGGCACGTCATGTTTGCAAAGTAGCACCTCATCATGCGACAACATGGTTTCATGTATCTTCCCAGACACAAAGTCTTGGTTAACAATAGGAATGTCGCTCAGTATAGATTCTTACTCCGTCTCGAGCTGGCAAAAAGCGACAAGTTAAGGTGGCAAGTTCGTTCCTTTGCTAAGCGTTGCTGACAACAAAGGAGAAAATAACCAGGAGGGAGGGATGGGTGAGAGTTGTGACAAGATGTGATAAGAAAATCTGTCTCGCGTATCGCGTAAACAATGAATACTGGAAGAATTAGCACGTAAATGGAATGTCACAGTAATAATGAAGTAGAGGAGTGAAGAACTTATATAGAGAACAAACGTATTGCTTGACACTCTTGCTTTTTTATACTCTTATTGTAATATTGTTGCCCGTTAATTCAACTTTGTCTGTATTGCTGCCTTGGTATATTTGTAATTTTACATGCTAGCTTTAGTTGTATTCTTTGTGTATCCTGAATTTTGCCACTGTGGCTTATGAATGCATGGTTTCATAGTTAACATTCTATTTAGTATTGTTTTGTTCATTAGCAATGTATTTGTGTATACCAGGGATTGGTGTAATTTACATACCAATTTACCTAACAATACTAGAGCTGCCCTCTGGAAAAAAACACATACACAAAAACTCTCACACACATAAAAGACTCGGATAATGAGAATAAATGCAGGAATTAGTAACAAGATACAACTTAAAGAAACACCACTACAAGATGTAGAGTCATACACCTGTTCTTGGCAGCAATATAGACAAAGTTGGGGGAACAGACAATGATATCAAAGACAAGAATGCAAGAGACTAGAGGCGCTTTCATGGCATTGGGAAACATATGGAGATCAAAAGAAATCGTCCAACATAAAAATACGAATCTTCAACACAAAAGTCGAGCCATGGCTCTGAAACATGGAAACAAAATTAAAACAACAAAGTGACAAACTTTAATAAAACTGCGCTTGTGTAGGATAGAAGAATTGAAATGGTACGACACGGTCACCAATGTGGAACTGATGACAACAACCAGACAATGCCAGTAAAGCAAGAGAGGAAAAGAGATGCTGGCTATGGATAGGACAAATATTGCAGAAACCTGTTGATAGCACTACAAGGCTGTATTTGTTCTGGATTACCCAGGGGAAGAGTGGCAGAAGTACACCCCCCAGCAAACCCCCCCCCCCCCCCCCCCCCAAAAAAAAAGGAGAAGAGTGCTAGAGATAGAAGTGAAAATTATGAGCAAGAAAGGAAATAACTTGGGATCATGACACGTGACTTGGCATTTGTTTGTTGAAAGTCAATGTTCCATGGTGAACTGAAGGATATTTACTGATTTGCTGATCTCAGAATATTCATTTCAAGACTGCTTAGCATACGACACAGACATACACAAGTTATTTACAAATCAACACTAGCAACTTTATAACATCAAGAATAATTATATTTTTTTCACCGTTAAGTTTTCACAACAAACTTTACACAAATTGTAATGTCTATTAGCACGTAAATTAGTTTTGTCAACCATGAAGCATACATTTTAAATTGTATTCCTGATGTTGGTCACTGGCGTCTTAGTTCCAGTTGTTAGAGAAATCGTAAGTCCGTAGTTCGTTAATCTGTAAGCAGCCGGTTTTATGTCACTGGAAGAAAATAATAAAACAAAAATACTAGTGAAGCAACTAAACAGGATTAACTCAAGCATGTGGATTGAACATTAACACTGAGAAAATGGACACTATGATAATTAGCAAAGCAGACGATAAGACACCGCTAAAGATAGGAATATATGTTGAAATATTGGAATAAATCAAAAGTTTAACATATCTTGGTCACTTAATAACAGAAGATGGCAGATGAGAAACAGCAATATTAGTATCAGCAGTTCGCAGTAACAATATAACGAATTCATTTGCATTTGTGCGAACAACTTAAATATCGTGACATATTATGACAAATTCTGCAGCTCATCACGTGTCTTGTTCCCTAATGACAAACTTTCTGTCCCTACGGAGCATGGAGACACCACAACAGCTGGCCCCTTCGTAGGACGCCTGAACCAAACACCCATGTGCTTTTGTAGTGGTGCTTTCTGAAGTAATTATTTTCTATGATGAGGTTGTCAGCCACAACCATAACCCTACACTAGTTGTCTCTTACGCCAATGCTTGAGTAAGCAGTGGTGTTGTTCTTTTGTTGTCTCTGTTCATAGATCCACAACAACTACACCTGGTCTAAGCAGCACGTTTTATTGTTGTCTCTGTTCATAGATCCACAACAACTACACCTGGTCTAGGCAGTATGTTTTATTGTCTCTTCATAGATCTACAGCAACTACACCTGGTCTAATTAGCACGTTTTATTGTTGTCTCTTCATAGATCCACAGCTACTACACCTGGTCTAGGCAGTATACCTGGTCTAGTCAGTATGTTTTAATGTTGTCTCTTCATAGATCCACAACAACTACCATGTGCTTTTGTAGTGGTGCTTTCTGAAGTAATTATTTTCTATGATGAGGTTGTCAGCCACAACCATAACCCTACACTAGTTGTCTCTTACGCCAATGCTTGAGTAAGCAGTGGTGTTGTTCTTTTGTTGTCTCTGTTCATAGATCCACAACAACTACACCTGGTCTAAGCAGCACGTTTTATTGTCTCTGTTCATAGTCCACAACAACTACACCTGGTCTAGGCTTACAGCAACTACACCTGGTCTAATTAGCACGTTTTATTGTTGTCTCTTCATAGATCCACAGCTACTACACCTGGTCTAGGCAGTATACCTGGTCTAGTCAGTATGTTTTAATGTTGTCTCTTCATAGATCCACAACAACTACACCTGGTCTAGTCAGTATGTTTTATTGTTGTCTCTTCATAGATCCACAACAACTACACCTGGTCTAGGCAGTATACCTGGTCTAGTCAGTATGTTTTATTGTTGTCTCTTCATAGATCCACAACAACTACACCTGGTCTAGTCAGTATGTTTTATTGTTGTCTCTTCATAGATCCACAACAACTACACCTGGTCTAGTCAGTATGTTTTATTGTTGTCTCTTCATAGATCCACAACAAATACACCTGTCTAGGGAGCATGTTTTATTGTTGATATGTGTAAATAATAAAGAAGGTTGCAGTAAAATGACGATCAAGTGAAAAAATCCGACAGAAAGAAAGAAAAGAAACAAGACCGGAAGGAATCAATGCAGAAAGGAAGAAAATAGGTCTGGAGTCAGTTTTACTTTACAATCGAACGATGCTACAAAAACACAAATGGACAAATCCGTACTTTTGTAGTATCGCTCAATTATAAAGCTCACTCTATAGCTATTTTGTAGTTTTTTCCCTCCTTTTTAACAATTAGTATTGATAGCGATGAAAAAATGCACCATCTTGTACCTGTTGTGATAAAATATTCATGATTGTACTGCTACTAAACATATATTTGTTTTTGAAAATGAAATATTCAACTGTACATTGATAAATAGTGTGACTGGTACAAAGTTTATATACTTTTCTTGACGTTGACATGTTAATTTCGGATGACAAAAAATAATGTTAATGATAATTAATATTTATAAGGTATCAATTATCCATGTCATTACCTAACGTGTTGCTCCACCAGTAAGAAGACCTGTAAACAATGGCGCAAGGGCTGCAATTATTTTCTCTACTTCCTCAATAAAATCATCTTGTACCTGTTGTGATAAAATATTCATGATAGTACTGCTACTAAAAATATATTTGTTTTTGAAAATGAAATATTCAACTTCTTCTTCTTTCGTCCTTAGCCAAAGACCGACCAAGCAGTCAGTGGCCATTACGCCTTTCGGCGTCTTAGGGCAACAAGAAATTATCCGTTGTTCCGTTACGCCTAAAGGCGTTTATTGGTACAACAGAATATTAATTGTTGTTTCCATAATCAATGTGACAAGCAAGCGGTTGATCAATCCGCTGTGAAATATTCAACTATACGTTGATAAATAGTGTGACTGGTACAAAGTTTATATACTTATCTTGACGTTAATCTGTTAAGTAAGAGATTCAATTAAAATGCAGGGAACAAGCAGGGCTGTCGATCAATAGAATTGTTTTAATTTTTTCTTATTACTGACAGACACATAAATCCTACATCTATGTGTCTATCAGTCTATTTGGTTGTTATCATTTGTGTAATTGGAATTTATGTGTGTCTCTTGGTTTACATTAGCTTCGCCATGTCCGCGGTATGGAAGATGGTCGCATCAATGTAGATATTTTCTACTAACAACCAGCAGATGGTAAAAGACCAGCCAAGCGACCACAGCTGAGGTTCATAGATGTGTACAAGAAACACATGAAGGCAGTTGACAAAGTTGCGACTGGCAGTAAGTGTGAGTGACTGAATGTATTTGTGGCTTTGATTCTGTGTGTCTGTCAGTCTATGTGAGCGTTACAATGCTATATCCTGTCTGTGGTCAGCAGGACAGTGCCATAAATAGGCAGAAAGACAGACAGACAGACAGATATGTACATAGATAGATAGAAAAATAGATAGATAGATAGATAGACTGACATGTTGATAGACAGATACAGACAGATAAATAGATATATAGAGACAAAGATAGACGGATAGATAGATAGATAGATAGATAGATAGATAGATAGATAGATAGATAGATAGATAGATAGATAGATAGATAGATAGATAGATAGATAGATAGACAGATAGACAGATACCGTAGATAGATAGATAGATAGATAGATAGATAGATAGATAGATAGATAGATAGATAGATAGATAGATAGATAGATAGATAGATAGATAGATAGATAGATAGATAGATAGATAGATAGATAGATTTCAGCCCCGTGTTTATTCTGTTATCAGCATTAAGGAATGAAAAGGAAATATGCAAAGGGAGATGATAATCTTTTAAATATAAGTCATGAATGATCAACGTCATTACCTCCCGTTTTCCTCCAATGAGAGCACTAATAACAGGTACAAGGAGTGGTTCCTGTGCTTCCAAAACTTTCACAGTCTCATCAACCCAATTTTTTTGTACCTTTTATTTGGACGAAATATTTATAACTGTACTGTTGTTAAAAAATAATTAATTTTACCTTCCAATTCTTTTTGGCTTTCACATTTTCATCATTATTTTCATCAACCTTCAGCTTCTCATAGAACATTAGTCTTCCAACAAACTTATACCACGTCTTCCTGTCACGTGTCATCAGGTCAAGGTCTGTCCATACTTTCATCATCCCCTTTATGTCTGTCTCCAGTTCTCTTCTCCATGTGTTCCTTGGTCTCACTCAACCTCTCTTACCCTGTGGCTTCCAGAACAAAGACTGCCTTGTGATGCTATCAACAGGTTTCCTCTTTGTTTGTCCTGTCCATTTTGAGCGTCGTCTCTTGTGGGACTGGTACTTACTAGCACTTATTCACATACTCGCATTCACGCAAATAGTCATGTACACAGATGTATAATATCTATATTTATGCTAAGTTCAGTTCAGGGGGGAGGGGTGAAGTCTATGAAGAGACAAATAAAGAATGGAACTACTACCCTCTCACTCATGTCAGATACGGCCACTACTTTGAGATTGTGCACGAGACTGCCAACTTCATCATGCAAAACAAATTGCCACAAAACCAGCTGCACTTGTGACTGCATGCTCCGTAAGGAGCATAAAGGCAACTGATGATGATGGTGATGTTGTTGAAGGTGATGGTGATGTTGTTGAAGGTGATGATGATGGTGATAGTGATGATGATGATGGTGATGTTGTTGAAGATGATGGTGATGATGTAGAAGATGGTGATGATGGTGATGTTGTTGAAGATGATGGTGATGATGGTGATAGTGATGATGATGAAGATGATAATTGTGTTGATGATGGTGATGATGATGACGGTAATGGTGATGATGATAGTGATGATGATGGTGATGATACTTTTTTTTGTAATTATTTGATAATACCTCTAAACCAGAACAGAAAAAATGTAACAGCATTGATATCAGGTCAGTATAAACGACACTTCAGCACAAATATCAAATATGGGAAGGAAATATAGAGAAAAAGATTACGTTTGTGTGTGAGTATTCTAAAGTTATTTCTAATACAGGACAAAACACCGCTCAGAGACAACTTTAATTGTTCTAACGTGCAATAAAAACAGAAAAAATGACTTTTCCACACATTCTATGTATGGAATAAAAGTGGATGTCCAATTATAAATAATCAGTAATTCTGCATACGTATGACCACCTGATAAATACTATCTTGGACACCACGTTGATAAAGGCTGTTTTTTTAGCCTCCACATTGGATTAGGTTATACTGGACACATAGATGAATGTTCTCTTGATGTAGAATGAATGTATTGTGGTGTTGTGTGTCAATCCCAATGTTACTTGTATGCCACTGTTAGAGCTGGGCACACAGTAGAATGGTCAACTCGTTCCGACACAGTGTTTGGTATTTAGGTCACCTTGTTCGTCAAGTGTTGAGGCGCTGACAAGGGACAGTGTTGACATAGAGTGAGAGTGTAGATGTAATATACGCGAATGGGTGTACAGTTCTGTTAAGTTGACAGGTCACTCACTGAATCATAGCTGGAAGTCAATAAAATGTAGACTACTGATGACGTTTCATACATTTAATAATGGACGCACTCGAACATCACAAATACAGTCACTTGAACAGGTTGGCAAAATATTGCATGCTTGAAAATGGTCTACGACATCAAATATGCATTCGTATTGAATGTGGATACAACAGAACGTTAGTAGACAGTCACACAGGGTTCTAGTTGCATTTAATCTCAGGATTAACTGACTGATCGCGTCAGTTAATGCTTCCAAACATAGATATACATAAACAATAATTTCCTGACAGAACCTCTTCGGTTGAAGAATTACCGGCTGCAATTAGCTGGCTTATATGACGACAATCTTAAACCACCAGTAGTGGATTTCAATAGTAGACAAGTCTCTGTATCATAATCAGATAGTAAGGCATCCCTGTTCTCTAGATAGTAAGGCATCCCTGTTCTCTGATCAATATTCCGCTAGACAAAGGCGGGATCCAAAAATAGTCCATTCTTCGGTGAGCTTCATTCACCAGCGAAGATGTATAATGGAGCACAAGTAAAGGGCTCTGTTCATGATATAAATATATATTGGACTCTGAATATCCTATAATTGGTGCTGCGTACATCAAATACATAGTGCTGCTAGGAAAAATGTCGTCTTAACATAGTCAATCACTCATATGGGCAGACGATAGCACGTCTGCACATCTAGGCATAGGAAAAAGTTCAGTAAATGTCTTTTTTACCTTATTGTCCTAGAAAAATCACACTAGCAAATAGCACACGCCATCCCTTGGCGTAAAGAATGAACATTGGGGAGAATCACTGACATGATAGTCATACTGAGAGAATATCTCATTCCCCAGAATTAACCACAGAGACAAAACTTCGGACCTCTCTGTCCGCACAGCAACTCAGGATCCCATAATCACGGAAGTCTCTCTCAACCTAACTTCAACACATGCGCAGAAGCGCATGACCCCAGAGTTCAACCCAAGATGGGCCGATGTTGGACACAACCCAACAAAGATACAAGACCAAATCGCCTTAAATGGTCAGGGAATAAACATCAACTCAGGTTATAAACATTCCAAGAAAGACCGATCTGTCCTGTCCAAACAAGGAAACAACCCGACGTAAATCTAATATTCATCCGCCAGGTTAAGACCCAAGAGAAGGTAACAAACATAATAAAATGTAACATCAACTTAATCGAGAGTTATGTACCTTTGACTACCAAATGAAGTGTTCCACCAGACAGGTAGATATTTTTCTATATATATATATATATATAAATAATGAATAAAAATATTAGGAAGAAAATGAAACAGGCCAAAGAAAAATGGGTAGCTGATCAATGTGAGTCCATTAATACGGGGCTAATAAAAGGTAACAGCAAGGCAGTTTTTGACACATTAAGGAAACTATCAAAACCCCAACAGCCCAGGGTAACTGTCATAGAAGATAGCAATGGGACTCTGCTCAATGAAAAAACAGCTGTAATGAGAAGGTGGACAGAATATTGTAAAGAATTATATAACTGTAAACTTGACACTGACTTAGGCATATTAAATAACATTAAGTGCGAAAACAGGGAACTCGGAAATGCAGCAATATTACGGGAAGAAGTGGAAGAGGCTATATGTTCGATGAAGGGAGGGAAGTCACCGGGTGTGGATAATATACCAGCAGAGCTCTTGAAATATGGAGGACCAGATATAGTAAAAATCATGACAACAATTTGCCAGAAGATATGGAGTACAAAAAAATGGCCAAAAGAATGGACGCAGTCATTAGTAATACCGCTTCCAAAGAAAGGAAATCTAAAAATGTGCTAGAACTACAGAACCATTAGCCTTATTAGTCATCCAAGCAAGGTGATGTTAAGGATACTTTTGAACAGAATAAAACAGAAATCAGAAGAAATCTTGTCAGAGGAACAGGCTGGCTTTAGTCCAAAAAGAAGTACCTCAGAACAAATCTTCAATATTAGATTACTTATCGAAAAACATCTCCAACATCAACACGATTTATACCATAACTTCATCGATTTCAAAAAAGCCTTCGATCGAGTCTGGCATGAAGGCTTATGGCAAGTAATGAGAAAATTCAATTTTGATACCAACATCATAGATATCATTGAAGCACTATACAAGGATGCAAGCAGTGCTGTTTTTGCAAGCAACGACATTGGAGAATTTTTCAAAACAACTGTAGGAGTTCGCCAAGGATGTATCCTGTCACCAGTGCTCTTTAATATATATCTAGAACATATTATGCAGGAGGCTCTCTACGATTATAAATCAACCATATCGATTGCAGGCCGACCTCTGTGCAACCTACGTTTTGGTGATGATATTGATCTGATAGCTGGATCAGAATCAGAACTTCAAGACCTTACCTCTAGACTGGAGAAAGTAACAAGAACGTATGGGATGGAAATTAATATAGAAAAAAGCAAGATATTGGTGAATAGCCATAAGAAACATGTTCCGACCAACATTACGTTAAATGGGCAAACGTTAGAAGAAGTTAACACCTTTAAATATCTCGGGTCCACTATATGTAGTGATGGAAGATCAAGCAAAGAAATCAAGACAAGACTTGAGATGGCCTCAGCTGCCATGACAAGGTTGAATGTGATCTGGAAAAGTAACATCAGTTTTCCTGTGAAGATCAAATTATACAAATCACTTGTATTATCTATTCTCTTGTATGGGTGTGAGGGATGGACACTCACTGCAGATACGGAGCGAAGGATTCAGGCTTTCGAGCATAAATGTTATAGAAGAATTTTGCGCATTTGCTATAAAGAGCACAAAACAAATGTCTATGTTAGAGAGAAGATAAACACCTATGCAGGCCACAAAGAACCACTTTTGTCAATAGTGAAACGTCGAAAGCTTGCCTGGTTTGGGCATGTAATTCGTCATGACTCCCTTTCGAAAACGATCCTTCAGGGAACAGTCGAAGGTAAACGGAGAAGAGGAAGGCAGAGAAAATCCTGGGCTGATAACATCAAAGAATGGGCAGGACACGGTTTTTCCACACTTGTACGCATTGCTGAGGATAGAGAGCAGTGGAGGACCCTGTCTGCACCCCTACGACCCATGACGGGTTACGGGCTGAGATGAGATGATGATATATTGCCTACGAAAGAATCTGTGCGTAACACCACCCAACAAAAATGTGCATATACATTTTTCAAGGATAGGACGAATTACTGATTAATGACAAGTGAATGAGAATGTCCTAAAAAAAGAGGGAAATGCCAAATGGAAGCTTATTCCTCAAGTTAGAAGGAAGCCATTTATTTCTTTGGGCATGTTATGAGAAGATGCAAGGTGGAATTAATGGTCACAGCAGAAAAGACTGTGAGGGGAAAAAAGAGATAGAGAATAACAAAGAGAGAAGATAATGGACAGTTTGACACCACGGCATGGAAGGACGTCAACAACAGAATTGACAAGTTGTACTGGAGATAGGAAGTTGTGGAGAGACATGATCGCCGACATAACCAGCCTTGGTACTTGAAAATGAAGAAGATAACAGGTCATGGTTGAGAGGTTTGTTAGGATGAGTTCATTGACCTCAGGTGGTAAAGTAAACACTTTTTTTTATTTGATTTTACTTACTTACTTAGTCGTTCACCTTCTACCGTGAGGTGTAGAGGTTTTGAAGAGAGAGCGCCAGAATATCCTATCGGCTGTCTTCCTCCTGGCCTGGTTCCATTCTAGTCCTCGGTCCTTCAAAGATTGTCTAATGTTGTCCTCCCAGCGGACTCTGGGTCATCCTCGGGGTCTGGATCATTGGCTCTTTGTTTCCCATGCCTGCCGTGGTAGCCGATCTTCTCCCATTCTGCAGACATGGCCAAACCATCTTAATTGGGACTGTTCTACTTGGGTCTGCAGGGGGTGGGATTTAAGGCCTTGACGTATCGTCTGGTTGCGTACCATGTCTCTTCTTGTTACTTCAACCACCTTCCTCAGATACCTCATTTCTGAGGTTTGGATCTGGCTTTTGTGGGTTGTAGTCATTGTCCATGACTCGCATCCATATGTCAAGACTGGGACATAGGTGGAGCGGTATACAGCCATCTTCGTTTTCTTACCAACCTCTCTCTTGCTGAGGAATCCTCGATTTATGGCCTGAAAAAGTCTCCCAGCTGCTGCTTTTCGAGTGGCCAACTCTTCTTTGATGCCTCCCTTTTGGTCTATAATAGCTCCGGGATATTTAAAGTGGTCGACCTGCTCCAGGACCTGTTCTCCCAGCTTAATCTGATGTCTTCTTTCTTCTCGTGATATCTATGAAGAGGTAAGGTGATAGGATATCACCTTGTCTTACACCAGTGGTGGTCCTGAACTCTTCTGACTTATGGTTTGCTGTCCTCACATAATTTCTGCAAGACTTGTAGAAGCTCAGTATAGCATGAATCAGAGGTGCTGGAATATTCTTCCTTGCCAAACAGTCCCAAAGTTTGCTTCTGTCAAATGCCTTTTCCAGATCTATGAAACAAAGATGGATCTCACTTTTATACTCAAGGGGTTTTTTAATTTTAATAGTATAAACATTGAAAGTGGAGTGAGTCAGATGAGAACTGGATTAACTACCAGCAAGTCATCATCAGCCTTGACAGAGAGTGTAGAACTTGGGGCAAGTGGGAAGCGGAACTGGAAATTAATCAACTGATACATGATCATGCCGGGGATAATGATGACATTGTGTATACAGATGGGTCTGTGATCCGTAGTGAAAAATCAGGTTAGGGCTTCTTTGCTAGATTAAAGGGTAAAATTGTCGCCGGCTATAGCAGGGCGTACAAGATAACAACTTCCAGCATGATAATGGAGGTAGAGGCAGCTACTGCAGCATTAAGGTGGCTAACTGAAACTTCAGTAACAAAGGCAGACATTGTGTCAGACTTTGTCCATGCTTCGAAAGGTTCAAAATTGTTGGCTAAGGCATTAATTGAAAATATTCATAGAAGATTCGAATCTGCAGGAGCTGGTGTGCACCTACTGTTCTGGTCATGCACGGGTACGGGAAAATCAGAGAGCTGACAGACTAGCATCAGAGAACCAACAGTGAGGGACACTGGATGTGGATAAAGGAGAGATACTGAGAACAACTAATGATTGCCTGTCAGAGAATGACACTGCATTAGATGAATCCTCAATGTTAAGACTGTTGGAATTTGGCATCAAACGTAAGGTTAGCAGAGATGGACGTATGAGAGTATGCATTCGTTGTGTTTATAACCAGCCAGCTACAGGAACAGCATTCGCACTCTTCAACATATACTGAAAGAGACTAAGCACCTATGGGTTTGCCCGGAGTGCAAGGATTGTCGATTCTGTTCAACAATAACAGTCACTGTGTTCAATAGTTCATTGTAATGAACGACGCACCAATTGTTCACTAGAGATGCTCTATCGTGCACAAACCCTTAGTAAGTAGTGAGGTCCCGTTTTTGCACCAAAACGTTTCTTAACAACCATCCACTTTATTCTATGCAATATAATAAATAGAACATTTATTGTCTGGTTTTTATTTTTATTTTTTTAGTGTTGTTTAAAAAAACATTTGGCAAGAATAACAAAAGTGGTATCTAAAAAGTGATTTTCTTGCACATGTTTCACGATTTTGAGTCATAACTGAATACTAGTTGTTTGGAACAATCATCACTTCCGCCCAGAAACAATAATTTTTGAAAAAAATATATTTGAATACGTTTACACGCTTAATTGAAAGCTGACATCATTGTTGATAATTACTGGAGTTGTGTTTAGTCTGAAAGACTCTGACCTAGTTGTTTGAATAAAACACATTGACTTAATCGGCATATCACCATTCACCAACCGAAACCCACAGTTTCAAATACACAAAATAAACTTTATATTCAGTTCATTATTTCTATTACTTTAAAACATTCACTATAGTAGTTATTTCAAATATTTTTGTAAACATTCTTTTAGTTTTACATAAAATCGGCTGTACCAATGCCGGTCAAACCTTGATAGACTAAAATCTAACAAGAAAGGGAACAGCACGCACAATCTCAGCTCTTTACCATAAGTGGAACATACAGAATTTTGAGCGTCAAAGATTTGAAACGCCACAAACATCTAAATCGATTTTGATCTTAAACAAAAATGTTAAAAACAGAATAATTTATCTTAACAAGGGACATAGAGTAAATAATTCAAACAAATTTATTTTATTAAGTTGTTCGCCTGACAATATCACCAAGATAACAGGTATATTACTGTTACGGTATGTTTATTGGAGTCGTCTGCTAGGGTTAGCAGCGTGCAATTTTTAGGGTGACAGCATTTAATATAATTGATGTTAATAATTCACGGACTACTGAACGCTATGTACACGATCGATTTATGACGTGTTAGCGTTGATAGGTCACGCACCGTGACTTAGATACGAGACCCTTTTTACGTTGACCGTCAAGCTGTGAAGACGCGTCCTATATCTTTCCAGTGTTGGGCATTATATTGCCGCATATATGTATATTTAATTCGAAGTAAGGACTCGGGGTCAGTCCAAAGTTATGTGAAGGAAATAATATAAAAAGGTTAGTATATAACCGAATTCAAGGAAAGATTATTAAACAGTCCATAATATTTATATTCGCCAGACTCATACGCTCACTGTCGGCTGCTGGAATCCCCAACCGCGCGTGCATATAGCTATGACGCTCTGTCTACATTAATTCAATTATTGGACACGGACTGAGAATATTATATGGATTCAAATGTAATCAATTGCAGATGTATGCTTGTAATGAATAATACTTGTGATGTCTTCATGCGTTATTTCGTCAATAAATGTTGGACTCAAATCAAGGACTTACCCACGTTACTTAAGTTGCGGTCGGTTTCTTCAACTTACACTGTTAAAATACGCACAACAACCGACCCGCAACATCTGGTGGCACGCGCGGTTGGGGATTCTAACAGCCGACAGTGAGCGTATGAGTCTGGTGAATATAAATATTATGGACTGTTTAATAATCTTTCCTTGAATTCGGTTATATACTAACCTTATTATTTTATTTCCTTCACATAACTTTGGACTGACCCCGAGTCCTTACTTCGAATTAAATATACATATATGCGGCAATATAATGCCCAACACTGGAAAGATATAGGACGCGTCTTCACAGCTTGACGGTCAAAGTAAAAAGGGTCTCGTATCTAAGTCACGGTGCGTGACCTATCAACGCTAACACGTCATAAATCGATCGTGTACATAGCGTTCAGTAGTCCGTGAATTATTAACATCAATTATATTAAATGCTGTCACCCTAAAAATTGCACGCTGCTAACCCTAGCAGACGACTCCAATAAACATACCGTAACAATTACAATGGAGATATTCTGTTCTTGGATGGACTGACGAACACAATTCTAACAACGGAACCCATAATTTACAAACGTATATGTAGTAGTTGTTTCTGTAAGCGGTTGACTACATGAACATGTAAAACATACCTCAGTTCTGGCTTGTTATTGTTAATGGGAAACGAAATAGTGTAAGGTGGCTTGCTGCAGCAAAAATTTGGAGAAAAAAGGAACAAAAAAAAAAAAAAAAAAGATGGAGAGTGAGAGAAACAGAGAGATCAAGAGAAAAATAGAGAATTGGTGAAAGAATGAGAGAAAGATAAGAGTTCAAGTGAGAGATGGAGAGACAGAGAAAGAGAAAGCGGGACAACGAAAAGAGATGGAGAAATAGACGATGGAGAGAAAGATAGAGAAGTAGAAATATAGATCGAAAGGGAGAAATAAAGAGAGACTGGAATAATTAGAAATGGAGAAAAAGGAAGACAGAGTTTGAAATAGAGGAAAAAAAAACGAGAGAGAAAGATCAAACGAACGAGAAAAAAAAATAAAAAGAACGAGGGAGAAAACTAGAAGGGAGAGGGAGAAAGACAGAGAAAAAAATTATAAAGTGAAAGAGTCAGGCAAAAAAATGAAGAAAAAAGGAAATAGCGACAACTTAAAAAAAAAAAGTGAGAAAGAGAGACTGAAGGAAGACAGAAAGTGATATAACGTGGTAGAGGAGGAGGGGCTACACAGACAGATAAATGAAAAAAGATAGAGAAAGACATTTTTAAGTAAAATACATTTAAAAAAAATCCATTTGTTAGAGATAAAATGCTCACTATGTCATCATTGCCCCGCAGGTCCCGTGGTGGGAGGGGGGTCTCTGAAGAGAAATAGAATGAACAGGGCTACTGCACCCTCAGGCATGTCGTACAAGGCTACTACTATGAGGTAGAGCATGTGGGCTGGCAACCTGATCACGCAAAACTAATTACCACAGAAACTACCACTGCAAGACCATGTGAATGTTTGGTGCAGGCTTCCTGTAAGGGAACTAGCTAAAGTGGTGGTTTCATGACCTGTAAGCAGCGCAAAGGATGATGATGATGAAAATATGCATCCGAAACTATAGTACTAAAATAATTTAAGATAGTTAGATTTTTTTTTTTTCTTAACCAGCAGCACTTAGGCTTTCAGCCCTTCGGCCCATTGACATGTCATTGCGAGGCTGGGGAGCCTGTGGACTTTCCTTCCAACCCGGTCAGTAGCTTCGCTCCTTCCCATCCACAGAGGGTTTATCCCAGGAGCCGTTCAGGCTATTCAGTCAAAATCCCGGACGATGAAACTTATTCAAATGCCCACGTCCGGGCTTGAACCTTGATCACCTGATCGCCAGCGCAATGTGGTAACTATTATACCAGCGCGGCTCCCAAGATAGATAGATAGATAGATAGATAGATAGATAGATAGATAGATAGATAGATAGATAGATAGATAGATAGATAGATAGATAGATAGACAGACAGATAGATAGAAAGATAGATAAATAGATAGATGTATAGATAGACAGACAGACGGACAGACAGATAGATAGATAGATAGATAGATAGATAGATAGATAGATAGATAGATAGATAGATAGATAGATAGATAGATAGACAGACAGACTGATAGATATATATATAGATAGATAGATAGATAGACAGACAGACAGACAGATATAAAGGTAGACAGACAGACAGACAAATAGATAGATAGATAGATATATAGATATATAGATAGATAGATAGATAGATAGACAGACAGACAGATAGATAGATAGATAGATAGATAGATAGATAGATAGATAGATAGATAGATAGATAGATAGATAGATAGATTGACAGACAGACATATATATAGACAGGCAGACAGACAGATAGATAGATAGACAGACAGATATAAAAGTAGACAGACAGACAGACAAATAGATAGATAGATAGATAGATAGATCGACAGACAGACATATAGATAGACAGACAGACAGATAGATAGATAGATAGATAGATAGATAGATAGATAGATAGATAGATAGATAGACTCACAGATAGATAGATAGATAGATAGATAGATAGATAGATAGATAGATAGATAGATAGATAGATAGATAGATAGACAGACAGACAAATAGATAGATAGATAGATAGATAGATAGATAGATAGATAGATAGATAGATAGATAGATAGATAGATAGATAGATAGATAGATAGATAGTCTCACCTCTGCTACTGGAGCTGCCATACTGGCGCCAATAACCAATAGAAATACAAAGGCTGCTTTAATCATCTTGTCGATTTCTCCTACGTTGTTGGCAGCTGTCATGTCAGAGAAAAATTACACGTGTAAGAAAAGAAATCTATACATGTCAGAGAAGACTTTCACATGTGTTAAGAGCTGCTCTGAGGCATATGAAACTACAACTTGCAAGTTTCACACGTTAAAAATCCCTCTGCAGTTGGAAATTGTAAAAGGTAGGCCTATCAGGCCGCTGCCCTGGCAAAATTAAAAAGAAATTAGAAACCTTCCCACCACAAAAATATTTATAGAATGTGTGATTCCTATATACACACACTGGGATTTTCGTCGATGAAACCGAGTTTGTGAACTGTGCTGAGATCCTTCTTGGGTGATCTTAGGGAGGAGATCGGAGCACTGATGGAGTTGTCCGTGTGCAATGAAGATAGTCCTTAAACCAAACATCATATCGGAAACATCAGGTGAGACCACAAATTCGCCAGCAGACACAACCTGTTCTCATACAGAACGAGTATGAGCTATCAAGTCAAAGAGATCCAACAGCCTGGCTGTAAAACTACATACCATGAAATGATGACGCTACCAACCTAACAGCGATCACTTACCTCTGCTCTGAAACAGCCTCACTCGGTTATTCGAAGTTTTCAGCTACAACTACGGTCTTTTATACCCGATGCAGGCTTTTTGAGTCGTGACTTGTGTCTTTTATTTAGGAGGGGGTAGGGTGGAGGTTAAATCTAGCTTTGAAATACACGGGCTCTCACGTTCATTGTCTATGGATCAAACAAGGGTTCTTAAAATATTACAATCTGTAACCCCTAATCCGTAACGACGTTAATCATTATACTCTTTTTTTTTTCGTTCCATACTGAGTTCGGAACCACAACAGCATCTGGCTCCCTTGCAGGATGTCTATGTCAAAGCCATGCTCTTGTGAGTAGTTATTTCTGTAACATTTTGTTGTTTAACTTTGAGACTACCAGCTCCACATAAAACCTTTTACGACTAGTCCAATTCTTTTCTTGTCTTCTTAGAGACTCTTGGGAACTATATTGAGGGGGGGGGGGAAGGGGGGGGGGGGGCGCGCGGGGAGCCTTACGATACAAAACAGCCAATAATTATCCAGGAAACTATGTGGGCGGGACCTTACGATACAAAACAACCAATAATTACACAGACTCTTGAATGGTTGATTTATTTTTTTCAGTTTTACACGTATTTTTTTCCTGACCTATTAATATTCATCGGTGTGTTACCTAGGTCCGAAAGGGAAGCAAGGAATAGTAACACTGCAACCTAAATGCATGTCATAAAAAGCGACGAAGGAGTGTTTGCATGTAGCAGGCTACCCTATCCTGCACAATTTGTAAGCCACAAAAAGACACAAGAAGAAATAAGTATCAACAGGTCAACTAAAGAAATTAATTCAAGCAAAAAAGTGACAGAGTTTAATAAAAGGATAATTGCGTAGTATAGAAGGAGTAAAGTGGTATGACAAGATCACTAATTTGGAACTGATGATAAGATCACTAATGTGGAACTGATGACAAGATCACTAATGTGGAACTGATTACAAGATCACTAATGTGGAACTTATGATGAGATCACTAATGTGGAACTGATGATAAGATCACTTATGTGGAACTAATGACAAGATCGCTAATGTGGAACTGATGACAAGATCACCAATGTGGAACTGATGACAAGATCACTAATGTGGAACTGATGACAAGATCACTAATGGGGACTGATGACAGAATCACTAACGTAGAACGGATGACAAGATCACTAATGTGGAACTGATGAGAAGATCAGTAATGTCGAACTGATCACAAAATCACTAATGTGGAACTGATCACAAGATCACTAATGTGGAACTGATGACAATATCACTAATGTGGAACTGATGACAAGATCACTAATGTGGAACTGATGACAAAATCACAAATGTGGAACTGGTGAGAAGATCAGTAATGTCGAACTGATCACAAGATCATTAATGTGGAAGTGATGACAAGATCACTAATGTGGAACTGATGACAATATCACTAATTTGGAACTGATGACAAGATCACAAATGTAGAACTGATGACAAGATCACAAATGTAGAACTGATGGCAAGAACCAGACACGTGCTAGTGGAACAAGCGATGAGAAGAAGAAGCTGGAGATGTATAGGACACACATTGAGAGGAAACCTGTTGATATAATTACAGGGAAACTTTTCTCGAAGATAAGTGAAAGCTTTGCTCGTTTTATCTGACGCTTTTACGAAATTCTTCATGAGCCCCAACTTTATATGTAATGGTGGTAAATTAATGATGCTGTCTTTGTTAACTAATGGCTCGTGTATTACATTTTTATGCCCTAGCTGCATACGATCCCTGATAGGTCACACCTTTCTTGCATAATGTTCCTGTCTGTTGCGGCTGTCCCATTCACTTAGGAAGCAACAAAATTTAGTATAAACAGTCTGCATGCCCGTGAGAATTGCAATGACCTTTAGGTCTCCACAAATCCGCCATTGGTAGTCATTGTACTTTTTTTTGGCCAAAAGTATAGCCATATTGTCATAAGTTTCTTTCATATGAACAGAGTAGGTGACTGGAATTGATGAAAATAAATTTCCGTTATGCAATAACACGGCTTTTAGACTAGTCTTGGAAGAGTCGATGAAAAGTCGCCATTCGTTGACTATGTGCTCATGACCGAGGTGCACCATTAGACCGTTTACATCTTTGCAATAGCAAATGTCATCATCTATCTCAAAGTATTGAACAAGTTCTCTATGTCTATGACGAAATTTAGATATCGGAGTATTGGGCGCTAAAAGATTCCATTCCTTGAGTCGCGAACTGAGTAATTCCGCTTGTCCTTTGTGATGAAGGACTTTCGTGTGTGGTTACTGGTTGTGTTGCTTGAATTATGATCGTGCTAATATTCGTACGCGAATGGGGTGAACCTCATTTTTTGGTTTGTCGTAATGCCTGAACTTGGCATCAAGATGTAAACAACTGTTCATCTTATTAACTCAGCAACTTGATATAAAATACATAATTCATAATGGTTGAATGGTGTAACGTGATTCAACGAATAATGCCTCCGGTTCGAGTCCTTCACAATTTAATATGGATTACACACATACATAAACAGTTCAATTCACACATGAGGTACATGCATCAATCAATCAATAGCGTAGACTGCTGTTTTACATGTCAACGTCCGTTTAAGGATACAATGCAGTAATTGTCGTCAGAACATCACAGCTATATGCACGCGCAGATAGAATGGCTACCTGCCGACAGTGAGACTGTGAGTCTAATTACTTCGTATAAAGTAGACGATTATCTTTCTCCTTCCAAGGATTTAGTTAATCACTAACCTCCATAAGTTTCCTCTCATGTAGAGTTCTAGGACTGACCCTGGTCCTTCATAAATGCACATATAAATGGCTATATCATGCCATTGAATTGGAAGGTTAACAAAACGCAGCTATTCAGCTTGGCGGTCAAGTAACAAAGGGTAGCGTCTCCTAGTTACCGACTGTGACCCAAACAACGCTAGACACGTCATAATCGATCGTGTATGGAGCGTTCAATAATTGAAACATCTATCGCAATATATTAAATGCCTTAACCTTTACAATTGCATTCACGTCCAACGGATATTGTTCTGGTGGAACTGGGATCGAACACGTGATTGGATCATGAGGCACTGGTTTCGAAACCGATTCAATATTTGGATAAACCACAGACTTTCTAGTTTTAAAAGTGAAACCATGGATATTTGTCAAACAGAAGTAACAATCAGTAGCGTGATTTGTCGGTTCACGCCATATTACTGGCACTCCAAAAGGCATCGACTTATGCTTCGGCGATTTTCGTAACCAACCTGTCAATGTATTTGCACAAGTCGAACAAACTGCATTTGGCTTCCAAGATTTATTTGCATCATCAACTTTCGAATCGAAATAAAGTTCATATGCTTTCTTTAGTAATGGTGTAAAGTTTTTCTGGTGAACACGATCGGTAAAATATCCGCACACGTAACAGAACAGATCAGCCGAATTTCTATAACTTCTAGAAGTCATATTTCGCTCAGAATTATTTCAAAATACAGTAACTATTTGAAAAATAGCGTAACATATGTCATGCATCTTTTAGCAGTATAAAAAGTAGAATTATTTTGCATTTTATTAATTTTTTATAAGTTTTGTAGTAAAAATGAAACGGAGCAAATAACGGTTTCCCAAAAATATATTTATTCACAAATATCTTAAGAACCCGATGTGATAGAGATAAACGGATTTCAAATTTGAAATCAGTGCAAGAAACTGACCCAAGAACACTTATTCTTATATAAGGAAGAAAAATATTGTTTGTCAGTGTTATCTGAGTTTGTAGCCACTTCTGTGAAAGATGACAAAGACAGGATAGAAGCAGAGAAAGCCACGGCCCGAGAAAATAGGAGGAAAAGCAACAGGGCACAAAGCAGAAGAGAAGGAAAAGCTACTAGTTTTCGAAGAGCAGAAGGTTGAAAAGCAAAGAGCTTTTGACGAGAAGGCTGAAAAATAGAGGGCATTCGCAAAGAAACATGCTGACAGCGTAAAGGCCGAAAAGGAGGCTGACAGAGCCCACGCCATTAGATTGAAGGAATTAGAAATTGAAGGCGGGAGAGTCGAATCTAGTTCCAGCGCTATTGGGTCGGGAGTTCTCAAGGTAGTGATGTGGGAAAAATCTCTCGCGCGGCAGTTCCGATCGCGGTCTCTTTTCAGTTAGATGTCTATTCCGAGGCTACGGAGGAAATAGACATCTATCCTGCTAGGTTTGAGTATTTAGCTGCCGGCTTTGGCTTGGATAGGGAGAGATATAACGTGAAGTTATCTCAGAGGATCTAGGTACGATGTCTTCCTCAAAATGGCCCCGGAAGACAACAACAGTTATGATTTGTTGAAGAAAGCCTTGCATCAACGTTTTCAGTTGAATGCACAGACGTTTCAAAGCAGGTTCCGGGAAGCCAAGAAGCAAAAAGACGAGTCGTATAAACAGTTTGCTACACGTCTAGTCATGTACTTGGAGAAGTGGGGCTCCCTCAGCGCAAGAGATGATAATCGTGGAGCAGTTCAAGGACTCGCTATCCCTTGACATGAAAAGGTTCCAGGCAGAGCACGGGCCCAAAACTCTTGATCAGATAGTACTGTTTGCTGTTCGGTACCACAGCGCCCTGTCAGAAGTGAACCCGGCTAAAACACGCCCACCCGATAATCACTCCAAACAAGATGAGCGCCCCTTCACTGACTCCAAGAGTACGAGGAAAACTAGACATTTTAGAAGGAAGCAATCGACTTTATTTGAGATGGTCTGAGAGGAAGAAAGGATTTAACATACTGTGACAGAATGAAATACTGAAGGAAAAAAGATATAGAGAAAGACAAATAGAGAAGATGCTGGACAGTTTGACATCATGGCTATGAAAGAAGTCAACAACAGAATTGATCAATTGTACTGGAGATAGAAAGTTGTGGAGAGACTTGATCGCCTACGTTACAAGCCATGGTACTTAAAGAAGAAGATGGGTTATAATTAAGACATCTAGTGTAATAAATTCAGGACAATAAAATCTGATTTCCGATATCCAAATAAAGTATCTGCCATTGTCCCCTCACGATACAGCAACAAAGAACATGTACGAGTATACAGCAGTCGATGACTCCCGGAGAACAAATAAAGAAAAATATACGTTTTAAGGATCCAATTTTAATTATTATTACCAAATGCACTGAAATAAATACAAAAAAATTTTTTAAAAAATATTCCGTACATTATGCAGAATTGAATAAAAGTGGTTGGTTAGTTATCATTAACCATTTATTTGTCATATCTTTGACGAATACAAATAAACACTTATTTACTTTCTTAGTCGTTGGCTTTTGCGGATTGTAGTCATTGCCCATGACTCGCATCCATAAGTCAAGACTAGAACACAGTTGAAGCGGTATACTTCGTCTTCTTGTCAATTTCTCTTTTGCCAAGGAATCCCCGATTTATATATCGTGTAAAGAAAATTATAAACATATATACAACTAACGTAAAGTTGTTCTTTACTAGAGCCGTTTTTTTTTTTTTTTGAGGGGGGCGGTTCAGCCCTTCGGGCCAATGACATGTCATTGCGAGGCTGGTGAGCCTGTGGACTTTCCTTCCAACCCGGTCAGGAGCTTCGCTGTTTCCATCCACAGAGGGTTTATCTCAGGAGCGGTTCAGGTTATTCAGTCAAAATCCCGGTCGTTGACACTTCTTCAAATGCTGACGCCCGGGCTTGAACCTTGAACACCTCATCGCCAGCGCAACGTTGTAACAATTACACCAGCGCGGTTCCTCTAGAGCCGTGTTTAAAACAGACAGACTCGCTGACCTAGTTCTTTAAGGGAAAAAAAACACCTTGATTTAATTGGCACATCACCATTCACCATCCCTCGCCTGCGTCTTTGAATTTAAAACATAATCTTTAATGGTAGTTCATTATTTCCCTTGCTTTACAACTCTTCCTGTCATGGGGTTAATTCCACTTTATTGTGCATTATTTTAGTTTCTGTTTAAAATCGGCTAGGTTGTACAGAACTTGAAAGATTAAAATATACAAGGAAAAGTAGATGTATGCAAAGCTTCGGTTTTTTTGTAAATGATGAGTGGAATATTGAGAATTTGAGAGTCAAAAATTTTTATCGCATCAAATAAGCAAAGCGATTTTGATCTTAAATAAAAGTGGTTAACATTAAATTTACATCCAGCCATACGGAGAGCCCTCTTCACTTGCCATTTTGGATTTTTATGTCATTCTATTATAATATTTTATTACTTGATTACTAAAATGACTTGTATTTTGGCAGCAGTCAGCGCGAAACACTTGGCTCATGAACACAAACATCAACACCCCACTACACTTCACGGCTATGGTGATAGGAACAAATAGTTAAGTCAGCATTTTTGTTTTTTGCTACAATTTTGCGTTAAAATCGCTGTTTTTCTTTCCTGTTCTATATATTCACATGCTGATTTAGGATTACTTTATGTTATTCGTGTTTCCTGTTTCCATTTTTCCTTTTCACCTGTCCGTGTCGCTTATCTTGTCTCTTTTTATTATTATTATTTTTTTTTTTTGCATTTATTGTTTTTTACGTGCTCACTGTGACATTAATTTTATTTTCTGAACCTATACACGTATTTAAAAAAAATATGTTCGTTCCCTTTATGGCTGTTCCTGAAACCTCCCGCGTTTCGAGTGTATAGCTCTATTGTAAAACTGATTCAACACCTGCTTTAAAAAAAATTAGTTTTCTTTTTCTTCCAGTTTTAGAGTAGTCCCATTTATTACTTACTTACTTAATCGTTCCTCTTCTACCGTGAGGTTTGGAAGAGAGAGTGTCATACTATCCTATTGTCTGTCTTCCTCCTGGCCTGGTTCCATTCTAGTCCTCGGTTCTTCAGAGATTGTCTAATATTGTCCTCCCAGCGGACTCTGGGTCGTCAAGGAGGTCTGCATCCTTGGCTCTTAGTTTCCCATACTTGTCGTGGTAGCCATCGTCTCTAATTCTGCAGACATGGCCAAACCATCTTAGTAGGGACTGTTCTACTTTGGTCTGCATATACTCTTTCATGTCTGTAAAGGCGGAACAATGCAGAAACGGCTTATGGAAGGGCGGAACAGTTTCAATGGTACACCGGCAGGGATGACACGAAAAACGATTTTTTAATTTATTTGATGTTGTTGCTTGTCTTTTTACTTGGTAATGTTAATATTTAGTGACAGGATGGTTCCTGTAGGCCAAGTTCACGTCTAGGGTAGCAAACACATCAGACACCGCAACACGCCAACATCACTCACCCTTATTTGAGCCACAATGGACGATGTGAACAGGATACATATTTATTCAAACGTAACGAGGCTCCAAATTGAAATACTTTACAGTTCAATATACAAATGACATTTATATGCAGTCGTTGATAAAGCTCTAGGCAGTCCGTTCATGTCTGGAACGCTGTCCTTTTCATTTTCCACGATTTTTATCCATATCCATGCACACTCGACACTGAGAACCGATACTCCCTTTAAATAAAGATACACCTCACTGAAGATCTTGATGTACTAGTGATGGAATAACATAGGGATGTACAAGAAATATATTTTCAGGAGCTCAAACACATGCGTCCACTCGCCATGACACACAATGGTAGGAGGCCCTGCAGACGATCTCTGCCTTCTGCATTCTTAGTTTCACGACTGCCAAATACATCATAGAGGCATGACGTCACTTCCTGTATTAATAAATGACTACATATAAAATAAACAAACAAGGAGCCCTGTCGAGCAACCTAACTTCCCCCCCCCCCCTTTCCGCGCAAAAATACTGGAAAAAACATTTTTCGTTATTCCCGTGGTGTGAATATAACATCACCAAGTGAAATATGGTAACATTAAATTTCACTGCAAGTAAGAACTAACATAGCACCCATGTTTCTGCCATAGGGTAGGCAATTTAACACTAAAAGTGTGGTCGATGGTTAATACCAAAGCCAATGTCTACTTTGGACACATTCCTTTTTAGCAGCAATGTGAGGTCGCCATAACTAATAGTACTCAACATATTAAAAAAAATGATGGTAGCAATACATGCACTCACATACCTCAGACCGTCCAATAACACCTATCAGTCAAGTTCAGTATCAGTTGTCAATTAATTAACTTATTGATCAACAGCAATAATGATAAGCATTCAAGAATAAACAAGTATATAAAAGCGTAAATAGATGACACGAGGCAGACAATCATATTAGTAAAGTGAATGAATGTAGCATCGTACGCTAAAAGATAAAAGTCATGTATACCTCGTACTTGTCAGAAAAAGTGTATTGTGGTGCCAACAAAAAAAATGTTACCTTGCACCTAATGAACTGTGTGACCAATCAGGTACGCTAATGTATGGTACGAATAGACAATAGCATTGAGAACTCTCAAAATGTTCACTCAATAATTAGTGTGAGTGTATTAATGTATTGTATCAAAGACGGAATCTTATCTCGCGAATTAAAATTAATTAACAGCTAACTAAAGCACTGTAGTAAAAATTCGTAGTGTAATAGTATTATACACACTAGTGAAATAATACACAACTAACGTCCAGCGAAAATATTTCTAATCAAGCACCAAGTTCATGTCCATGATTCTCTGCCATATTATCGTTTGTTCCTGTCTAAATTCATGATAAGTGACAGTGTTCCCTGCCCAACAAAAGGCACGATAGGAATTCAGTAGTAACCTCCCTCTGACCATGCGAAGCATTCCTTAGTTATGTTCCTTAATTTTAAGATACTGTTTTAAATCATAGAATAAACCAAGATTTTGCATTCAAAATATCCAAATGTCACGTTAGAATATTAATGAAAGTGTGTGTTATGCCCATAAACCGAGTACGACCACTGTTAATAAGGTACAAGACATCCACGTAATGCGCTGAGTAAAAATAGTTACAATTGGCGATATCAGCATTCATCATCATCAGGTGCCTAGTGAACCGATCAATAACTGTAAGTACTGTCAAAAGAGTCATTGAGAGATTTCCTTCAATTTCAGATGAGAAAATTCAACTTAGTTCCCAGCGTTGGCATTCCTCATCGAGTCATTGTACATTCTATCCTTGGACAGCAGCAATAAATCTGGAGATTCCCATCAGCATCAGCACTGTCAGCCAAAAAAGTTCATAAAAGTGCAATGTTCCACCGGCCAACACGTGACGAAGTCAGTTAATAGGTTAGCTGTAACCTCACAAGGTACCTGTATTTCCGAGTTGTCAGGTGATAGTGAGTCTTTTACACAACGGGACAGCACATCAGCGACCACTTTGTGACTGCCCTTGATGGCACGAATGACATAGTCATAGGGTTGGAGCGAAAGTGATGCCCTGGCAGCCCTCATTACGAAACCTTGCAGTTTCCAGTGAATGTCAATTTAAAACTGACATACAGAATTGGATGTAGACAATCTTTGAATTCCTGCATTAGTGTATCACCAATTCCCGATCCAGAGACGTCGTCTCTAAGGATAAAAGGAAATCGAGTATCAGGCAATCTTAAAATTGGTGATTTTGAAAAAAAACTAGCTTTTAATAAATTTAAAGAAACATCGCAAGAATGGGACTAAACAATCTTATTTTGGGAGTTCTTTCTTAATAACGAAGACAGAACTGAAGTAATTTTTGTAATGTTAGGCAAAAATTTCCTATAGAATCAGATAAGACCTAAAAGATTGCGAACCTGTTTTTTTGTCTTAGGAATTTCTAGATTCAAGATCCTAGAGATAGTGGAATCTTCAGGCTTAAGAAAACCGCCTCCTACTTTATGACCAAGAAAAAAAATTCAGTGAATCATATTTTAGTTTTCGAAGGTTTAGCAATAAGATGATGGAGACGAAGAGTAGTCAACAGACTGAATTCCACGAGCATTTTCTTCCCAAGATTGATGAAAAAGGCAAATATCATCAATATAGGTAATTATATCATCACGATTAGAGAAAATCTTTCGCATCATGCGAACAAAAGTTGCAGGAGCGTTAACGAGACCAAAAGACATAATATTAAATTGGAACAATCCCAAAGGTGTAGCGAAGGCAATATAAGGTTTTGCTCTGTCCGAAAGGGGGCTTGCCAATAACCTTTAGACAAATCAAATAATCAAATTTACTTTAAAAAAAAATAGCTGTAGATAGCATATCCAATAGAGAATCTAACAAAGTCAGAGGTTCAGCATAGAAAATAGCATTAAAATAGTCAAAGTATAGTTTCAAGAGGATTGCATTCTACAAAACAATGACCTTTAAAATGTCTAACATTATTTGCCCCATCATAAGTACCGATGGGAAACAAGACCTCCTGTATATGATTAGTGGAAAGAAAACATTCACATCTCTGCAAAAGAACAAGTATGAAGTTATTATGTTCTTTAAATGGTGTAACACGACCTATAGCACCTGAAACAAGAAATAATATTGTTGAAACCGCCACACAACCAAATGCAGTGACTAGCACATACCACATAAAATCATGTTATGTCAGCATCTGAAAGAAAAAAAAGCTGAAGTGATATTAATATCCCTGAAGTACCTGCATGAAAAGGAAGAATCATATAGTAAAAGACAATGGAAAAACGGAAAACAAATGCAGTTTTGACTAAAGTGTATACAACCAAACTAAACTTGACATCCGATTAACCACGACATCAACAATGCCAGGTATCACATCATCAATGATGGATGTGGATGGTCCCACATTAGCAACATTGTCATCAACAATGGTTGGTCCTACATCCCAACAACCAGTGATGCACTCGAGTCAAAATAGACATCTGATGATTTCTCAAATGTTTGGAAATCATCAACGGACTCCTCAATGATAAGAGGAAGAAAATTTTTTTCATCACCATCACCATGACTCACAAATGTGTCACTCTGAGCCCGATTGTCTACACCGGAGCGTAGGAACTCCCTCCAGCTGAAATAAAAAATTACATTCAGAACAATTAGTACTATTGGATAAGTCTATACTACATGCATTTGCATGAGAAACATTATAAATATTTTGGACTGTATTATTGCCACTTTGATGCACCACTGCATTGGAACGTACAGGATTTCTCGAACGTCGAAAGTTACTGTTCTGCTGAGAACTTCTGTTGTTGTAATTATTGCCATTGTTCCTCTAGAATGAACTTAAGCCTCTGCCTGACTGGAAATTATATACACCTCTGTTCCAATACCTGTTAGGTCTGAAAGATGATTGTTTAAGTATATATCCTCATCATATGAATGAAAACGTCTTCGAGGTTGTTGTGACCTATTATTAAAATTATACGTCCCTCTGAAAGATCCATTATTATTATCTCGATTTAATCGAAAATTTCTGTCCATGCTATAAGATCTTTGTCTGGGTGGATTGGACATCATAGTTCTAGCAGATGCCACTGGCAATTTATGTTATTCCTGCTAATATTTCTACCAGGATGTGCAATTTGGTATTGTCGTTCAAGATTTTCCACAGCAGCTAAATTTTCAGGCTTTCTCTCCTGCAAAAAGGACAAAAAAGTCACCACTGACTGAAGACAGCACTTTGTCTCTTGATATTAAAGCCAGCCCATCAAAAGTTTTATCAATTTTTGACGAATCAACCCACCTAGAAAAGCAAAGCTTAATTGATGAAACAAATTCAGCAAAATCTTTAGCCGAATCAGGCAACAATGATTTCAGTTTAAATCTGTAACCATTTTCCTCTAGTTGAAACTTTTTTAGCAACAAAGCCGTCACAGCATCATAATCATTTCTAGTATAATCCATTTTGCAGACTGCAGTAAGAGCCTCATCTACTAATAAACTCATCAACCTGCTGGGTCATGTAGCTCTATCAATCTTAAACTCCTGGCAACATCTCATATCTATTTAAGAAGCATGAAATATCGTCCATATCAGGACTAAATGTTGACAAATTAAGTTTAAAAGTAGAGGCATGATCTTTTTTTTCCAACCTCATCATCTGCTGGATAAACCTGTTTATGTTGCAATCTTGGGAGCCACGCTGGTGTAATGGCTACTGCGTTGTACTGGCGACCAGGTTTTCATGGTTCAAACCCGGGCGTCAGCGTTTGAAGGAATGTTTACGACCGGAAATTTGACTGAATAACCTGAACGACTCCTGCACATAAATCCCGTGTGGATGAGAAGGAGCGAAGCTCCTGACCGGGTTGGAAGGAAAGTCCACTGACCCCCTAGCCTCGCAATGACATGTCATTGGGCCAAAACAGCTGGAAAGCTCGAGTGCCGCTGGTTAGAGAAAAAAAATGTTGCAATCTTAATTTTTTTGCAACTCACTTTCTGCTATTCTTTGAGCATGAGCCAGTTCTGCTTGAGCATGTGCTAATTTTTTTCTCCTCAAATTCTTGTTGTGCTTTTATTTCTGCCTGAGCCTGTTGTGCCTTTATTTCTGCCTGAGCATAGGCCAATTTTTTCTCCTCAAGAGCTAATACATCCTGTCTTCTCCTCTCAGCTAATTTTTCTTCTCTCCTCTTCTCAGCTAATTCTTCTTCACTCCTCTTCTAAGCTAATTCTTCTCTCCTCTTCTCAGCTAATTCTTCGCCTCTTTTTTTATCATCCCTATCTAAGAGCCTCTGTTCTCTTGCCACATCTTCTAACCTCTTTAATTATTTTGCGTGCTCAGTGGGTGCACATGTTTTTAAAGCCTCACCCTCTATACCAAACTCCTTTCCAAGCTTGGCAATATATTCCAAGGTAGCTATAATTCACTAATATTGTGACTCCAAATAAATATGCAGAATCTAACGGCAATCGGGCAGCAAAGTCGACATTTTTTTCCATAACGAGTGCAACATTCGATTATGACGTTAGAAAAAAATAAAGAGGCGCTGCAAGTGTTACCAAGTAGCAATGAAAAAAAGGCGAATCGTGGGTCACCACCAGATCTTCCAGACCTAGAAAAATTTATTATTGGAGTGGGTAGTGGATAGAAGGCAACAAGGCATCGGTGTTTCATGCATTGAAATCCGACTTAAAGCTCTGGAACTTAAAAAACCTCGTACAGGCACAACAACATTTAAAGCGTCATATGGATGGGCAGTTCGTTTTATGAAGCGACATGGTCTTTCAGTTCGTCGAAGAACTACAATCGCGCAGCATCTTCCATCTTTTTTCAGATTTTTAACAAATGTTTAATAAAATAAAATCTTGAAAAATTATGGTGCGTATTATACACGAATTTCCATTTTACCAGAAAATTTTGGGCTAAATCAAGCATGCGTATTATACACGAGTGCGTATTATACGCGAGATTTTACGGTACATCAAATATTATCTTAAAAGCAAAAAAATAGAGATACCAACAAGATTACAGAATATCAGTGAAAGAGCCAACCGAAGAAAATACTAATGAAAAAAACCAAGGCAGAAATTTATAAATCGTAGAAAAATGAAAAAAGTTTGGCTCTACCATACTTATGACAATACAAGCACAATTTCACAACATTTAATACATCTAATAATTGAGGGATAACAAGATTAGATGAACAAATTTACAAACAATAATGGAGAATAAACTAAATAAAATACAATGAACTTGACAACAAATACAAATTTACAAATAAACAGGGCAAAACAGCTAACAGAAAAGGTAATGATAAGCTCAGTAGTAGCAGTAAACACACAGCTTTGTAATGCCGGCCCCACTATTTGAGAAAATCATGAACCAACTTAAAGAACAACCAATAATTCACGACTTTGGGATTGGTATTGTGAATTAATGGTTCCCTCGCCAACCAACCCGCCTAATACAAAACATGTAGATACAGAAATACATATAACATTTAAAAGAAAGAACTCTGTCAAAAGAGATTCTTCATGTCTTACACTGCATGAATCAATAAATTTACTTATCTGCTTTTTCTTGCAAAAAAAAAATCCTCCGGGCATCAGCCTCTGGCTCAGGGAACGACGATTCAATTAAAGTGCAGTGATCAGGGTAAGACTTATAATTCAACAATCTACGCACTTGAACAGGACCGCCATTGTTTTCGTTGCCTCTTGATAAACTTGCCTTGCTTGTCCTTTATAAATTTAAGAGGGCACTATTTTTCTTACCCTCGTGTTCTTTAGTGTCTCGTAGAACAATTTCTGGTTTTTTTGAGAATCTTTTTCTAGCTTTTCTCTAAATTCTTAGCAGGACTTCTGTTTTGTTGCTAGCACCTTGTTCTTTACTTCTGTTCTGAGTATCACATATTGTATATACTTCACTACTGTGTTTTTAGCTCATATGTATTGTTTCAATGCCTTTTCCTTCTCTCTTATTTTCTCTTTAACTTCCTCTGTCCACCATGTTCCACACCCTTATCCAGGTGATTCCATAACAAGGCTGGAATTGAAATGCTGTCAACCAGTTTTTCTCAATGTGTTTTCCTATTTACTCTTGTTCCATTGGCACTTGTCTGGTTCTTGTCATCATTTCCGCATAGGTCATCTTGAAGTACCATTTCAATCTTTCTATTCACTGCAGGCACCGATTTATCAAATTCTCAAATTTATAAAGGACAAGCAAGGCAAATTGCTTACTGCGCCGAAGGAAGTAATGGGAAGATGCAAAGAATATCTCTCAGAGCTCCTTGATGGTGCGCAAGGTCAAGCATCAGAAATGATAACCACTTGCACAGAAGAAGAAACAAATAGTGATGAAGATGGCATCAAGATGGAAGAACTGAAGGCAGCACTGGAGAAAATCAAGATGGACAAAGCAGCTGGGCATGATGGTATAACACCAAAAATGGTTAATCATGGTTGAAAATGTATCCAAAGGGGAAGAGTGGAGTAAGTCAGGGGAGAACTGGATAAACTACCAGCTGGTCATTATTAGCCTTGACAGAGAGTGCAGATCTTGGGGCAATGGAAAAGTAGAGCTGGAGATTAATCAGCTGGTGTGCAAAAATGCTGGGAATGATGACGCCATTGTGTACACTGATGGGTCTGTAACGCGTGATGAGAAATCTTTATTAATAGGGCATGTCACGTGCGTTGTTGAACTTTATTTATTAGTAGTAATTGTTGTAGCAACAGGCCCAGTGAAATATCGTCCCATCTTACATGAAAACTTTGAAGTTGTCCTAGTTAGCAACAGATCAAACCACAACACTCCAGACCACCGAAGCGCAGCATATATTGTCGAAAGTCACTCAGTTAAAGGATTCATAATTGATCATCCGCTCCTGGGCTCACTTCAGAACGGTACCACTGATTCCTCCTAATCAGGCCAGCGCATTAAAAGGACCCCGCGTGGGGCATTGGCATATGTGAAACTAGTCTGGGAAAAGAAAAGTTTCAACCGTAAAATTTGTTGACATAAATGGTTACATGCTTTGTGAATATCTTAACATGTTAAAGTTAATTCTTTCATCTGATTACAGAAGCCATCTGTTAAGTCCTTTTTACGTGTGGGAGTTAAGTGTGTGAGATTTTCACATACCAGTCTAGTTTTGATAGACGCACATGTGAGCGCATCTGATATAGATGTACTTCGTTTAAATAGTTATGCGTACTTTTCTTCATCTTCATTGAATGCAGATGACGCACTTTTGTTGCGTCAAGTTGTTGCTATACAAACAATACCCTTGAGGCATTGTAATATTTTGGTCCTCGTTGATAACTTCTAGTGTTTTGTCTCTAAAGTAAAGAGAAGACCCATACTTATATTGAAGTACTCAAGAGTTTTTCTTCTTCTTCCTTGTTCGCCCTGAAAAGGACGGTGGTTGCTTTGTGTTTGTTTACGCCTAAGCTGTGATATCTGCACCTTTCGGTCGACACATCCGACTTCAGCACGGCATTTTTTAGGGACCGGGTTTGCCTTCCCATTGCGATCCGCACTCGCTCAGCCAGACTGCACTGCTGCAGACTGTTTCCAGGACCACCACGTGGAGGTGGAGTGCGGTCTTGACCAGCTCTGGTTTGCTGGTCCTGATGCAAGCAGTACAGCTATGGGTCGCTGACTGCATTCACTATTGCTGCATCTTGGGGTCCCACTCAAGAGTTTGATTCCTGAGGGATTATTGCAGGAATTCGTTTGCATTAATAATTATTGCCAGTTAACGAACGGCACGTTTCAAGGTCTCTTGCCTCAAGACCCAGAGCCCTATTTGTCAAGGCAGGACTTCCATTGTATCTGTCATGATCAATGGCTTATGTGTCCCTCTGACAACAGGAGCGAGATTAGATGCCTACAAGATATCTATATTCTTCAAATCGACGAAGGTAATTTGGTCAAGTCGTTTAACCGTATCATTATCGTAACCGTATGGTCAATCAAGGACATATTGTTCAAGATGTATTTCCTGCAATGAAACTATGATGTATTTGTCTAAAATGAAACCATGATGTATTTTCCTGCCATGAAGACCATGATGTTAATGTCTTTTCGTTCAATAAATTGTCTCGTCAAATATTTATCTTCACAACGAGTCCAGTCTGCTTGACTTACACGTTGGTCAACTTTATGACCCTGTCGTTGCTGCACTGACATTGCCATTTTCCATTTGCATATCCTTACGACCCACACTCTATCATTTTCGTTACAAAATATAAATCGGCCAGAGACTGTAAGCCCGACCTTTCCTGACAACATCAGTATTGTCAGCCTGTACCACCCCAAACACATAACTCAAATCACGAGTTAACAGTTGGTGTACCACTCTAAGGGGAGAAGAATTTTTTTCTTAATCAAGGACTCATGCTTCGATAAATTATGCAGCAATTTGAATATATCAAGTTTTCTTCTATGACAAGTTCATTCAAGTCGACATCTTCAAGGGTACATTTTCCATGGAAGTTCACGTAACAGTCGACCTCCTTGACCTTTGATGATCCAGTCGTCAGCACATACAGTGAAGGTCAACTATGGACTACAGCAAGTCTGTCCTGGCTCTCCATGCAACACCCGAGACCCATCATCGCTAGTTTCGCGAAGGCCCGTTAGTTTTTCGAAGAGAAGTGGTCTTTGTTTCGTGTACTCTGTACCACGATTGCATGCTTTACGTGAGTTTTTTTTAAAATATGTTCACTATGTATTTTAATGTTCTATGTTCAATGTTTTACGTGGGTTGGTTGGGTGGCGGGTTACGTAGGAAAATATCCCAGATTCAATCCCGGCCTACGTGAGTGTTCTATAGGGACATTTTGCAGACTTCCCACAGTGGAGGTTTCCAGCATATGCTTGCTAAAGGACTTTTTAGTACACTGCGTTGGTTGTCTGTGACACCTAATTGTTTAGAAGTGATGTGCTGTTTTCAATGTTGTTATTGTAATGTTTTTCTTTCACAGTGCCTGATACCGGTATAATCATGTAACTCAGTGTTTCTCAACCCTGATAGTAGCAACGCCCCCTTTTGACAACAAATATTTAAAAAAGCCCCTCCCCCCACCCTTTTAACACCCCCTTGCTCTTTATCGTGTATACACAAACACACACACATATATAAAATATATTCCACCATACTTATAAAAAAGCAATGCAGTTAATGAGTTATCTTTTCCTATAATATAAAGAAAAAGAGAACGCACATTTATAAAAGCATAGTTATATTAAATATTTGTTTAAGTACGGAATTACATACACCACAAGTTCTTTATACTTGAATTATAATCTGGCGGAGAAAATGATATAAAATTAGTTTTTACAACTCCATAACTATCATAATCATATCATTTTAATAGCGCCTAAATAACTGCATATATATCTTCAAATCTGAATATTTAACCCTCTCCTTATGTAACTACTTTAAACATGAAAAAATTGGAAAAATTATTTGTTGGTAATAATGATAGTATTATATAAAAATTCACTTACTAATGAAGCTTAATGAGATCCTTGCGCTTGGTGTGACTCGGCCAGTTTTGTAATATTTGGTTCTAAGTTTGTTAAAAGAAGTCTCAAATCTCCTCTGTTACAAATCTGCAGTTGGTTTCGTTGCTTTTGTAGTAGCAGCACTACTGCACTGAACCCCTTCTCCGCAAAATACGACGTTGGGAATGCCATAATTAGCAATTTAGTTTCACGCCAAAGAACGGGATACGCAAGCCTCTGCTGGATCTAAAATGTTTTATAATGTGTGTGACTATATCGTGCTTTTGCCTCGAAGTCATTTTGTAGCTCAATTATATCTTCTTGTAAATGTTGACTGATTTGTTCCACGTCTGATTCAAACGGATTAATCACCCAATCCGGTATTATTAGTTCTTGGAAGTCTTTATATCTTATGCTCATATCATTTTTAATAGCGCCCAAATGACTGCAATAAACCTCTAAATCTGAATCTTTAAGCCTGTCCCCACCTAACTGCAGTAAACACGGAAAATGAGAAAGTTCTCGGCGACTAAGATTATTTTTATATAATGTCAATTTGTTTATGAACCCCATGATAATTCCTTTCATTTTAATCAGACTGATCTCATTTCCTTGTAGCTTAACTCTTTAAGCCCCAAGAGCCAGTATACTGTACTTCCCGCTAGACCCATTTGGCCCAATCAACAGTATACTGGCTTTCGTATCTCTTGATCCTTTCTAGGGCTGTTTTCTAATTTTGACAACTCAAAAACGCTATTTTCTTAAAGTATAGCCATCCATTATGGACTTTTGTTATTTATGAATATGAACATTTAAAAAAAAATTATTTCCAAACAAAAACAATAAAAACATACTGGTATGGCCATTTTTGTTTGGGCCAAACCCACCTTTTTGCTTGGGACTGAAAGAGTTAAGAAGAACCTCATTTAACTTTTCAAATATATAGGCCTAAGCCACATCGTTTCGCAATACTTCTCTTTCGATGCTAAATGTAAAAATGTACACAACGCCCCCATGAATGGAAGTAGCGACCCTTAATCGTTGCGACCCATCAGAACGCCCCCAGACATCTTGAAAACGCCCCCTGGGGGCGGTATCGCCCCCGTTGAGAAACACTGCTCTATACGGAAAACTTAACTTCCGGAACATTGAAGTAAGTAAGAGAATGATACATCCGGCGGCAAGAAAAACAAAAATGAAGTTTTTTTTCTCTTTTTTATTTATCTGAAATGAAGTTGTTTGACCTAGGACAAGGCTACCATAAAGACGACGGACAGCGCAAGGCTGCGTGTAGTAGATTTAAAGAGACGATCAGGCTTAAAGAGACGGAAATGGCTTGCGTGTGGCATGCAAGGGTGTACTTAAAGTATTTGGAACCCATAACGAATCCTACCTTTGGCAACCCCCTCCACCCATTGAGAAATACACTTGCAGTTATATTTATAACAGTAAGTACTAGCATAATAGTGTTCGACGGCGCCTCTTCTGACTACCGACGTCTCCCCCTTCTGACTGTCACCCGGGGCGGAGCGTCCCTTCGTACCTTACTAATTACGTTACTGGCGTCATGTCATCTCGATTGTTAAGGAAAATAGAAACAACAAAATCGAACTGAACCTGCACATTCAGGTTTCTCCCACCTTTATCTGTTTACCGCACGTTTTACTCAGCCAGAATCGCTACAGCTCACGCGATTGTCACCATGGTGATTGCTTGACTAGAACAACAGAAAACTACAACCAAGAAGTTACAGACTTTCATTGTTGTTGTTGTTTAACTGAAATTGCTGAGCTGCTCGCTCTTTAGCAGCCAATACCAAGTTGAAGACGCCTTGATATTATCTACATACTGCAGATCTAGGCTTTTACTGTGCCTTTTCTGACATTCCGAAACGTGTTGAGCTGAAGTCATGAGCTTCAGTTTCTCCAGCTTGGCTTGCATTTAAAGGATCGTAAAATCTGGTCCCAAGCTAGGAGTAAGAAATGCATGGCTTACTGTGCATTTCCCGCCCTCCAAGGGAGCTCTCCAACTATGCAGAGCTAAAATACTGTATTCTCGTTCTGGGCTGTCCCAAGGAATTGTCACGTCCTACACAGAGCCACTTTTCAGCTTCCCCGGCCTATCACAGGGTCCATAGTGAGATCCTTCTGCGTGCAGTCAACCAAGTCAAAACCAAAGAATTTCGCCTGGGACTCAAGTGACTTCTCCAAGTTTAGTGTGCAATGCTGGGTTCTCAACAAGTTTTACCACAAGGGAAATCCCTAGAAGTGTGTGGATGATTTCAAGAGTCAATGAGGATGTAATTAACCTCACAGACATAGGTTGACTTCCACGTACATATATTGTAGCATTGTGCATAGCTGGTGGTCATATAAGGATGACTCCAGATATGCCTCCATGCATTCAGACTTTCATAAATGGGTGCTGGCGCAAAAGAGAAGGATTGAAATGGTAGAATAAGATCACAAGTATGGAACTGACGACAAGAAATCACACACATGCCAGCGGAACAAAGATGGGAATACGACGCTGGCGATGGATAGGATACACACTTAGGAAACCCTGTTGATAGCATAACGAGACAGTCTTTGTTCTGTAATAGGGAGTTCGTGTGTCAGAAATCCGGTTTCAATAATTTGCATTAAAAAACTAATGGACTATAAGTTGAAATCAAAGGACGAAAATCTATTGACTTATAAAATGGTAAGCAAAGGGAGATAATCCAAAATAGGCATTAACAGTAAAGTTGTTACGCCCCTTGAGAAAATGTCGTGTTTTTAGTTTGGAATTTCTGGTTTGGCTAGCTGACCGACGTTAAGCTTGCACGGGATATTTATAATTCGAGTGAACTGTTTTGTTCTAGAATGTTCGGGAAATAGTTATCGCTGGAAATCGTTTTACAAAATAGTCAGTCAGATTTTGAGCGCATTTGCGTTAAGAGCTAGAATGGGCTGTCTCCCAAGTGTGTAATATTTGAGAAGTGGCAAGCGCAATTGATATGTATCATCGGGCGATAATACTGTAACAGCGCCATTTTGTCATCGCCATGGCGTGTCGTTTAACAGCGCCATCTCGTCATCGCCATTGTGTCCGTGGTTCCTTACCTTTTTACCACAATATCTTCTGGAAGAAGACATATTTCTGGGCCACAATAAAGCCTAGAAATAGTTGTGTTTTCGCTTCTTGGCTTCAAGAGCGTCCACCGCGTGTGTTATTTTCGTGGCTCAAATACCACGTACGCGCACTAGACCGTGAGTGATTAGGCTAGCGGCCTATATAAAGAGGCCTATGGCTAACATAGGCCTTTTCACTTTAGTTTTGACTTCCAGAGCGATCAGACGTGCCACAACCTTGACCAATCCACGTGGTGTTTTTATTTTTTTGAGACGACGCATCGTGAGAAATACAAGCGAGATAAGTTGAATTTATTTTCTATTTCTATTCTGTACACCATTTTAAGCAGTGAATTATTTGTTGATTGCTTGATACTAGCTAAGAGTGATAATATAAAGTAGGAATAGTAATAAATAAATAAGAAAACAAATACATTTTAATAGGCCCAGGCACCAGGTGCTTTATTTCGCGTGGTACAGCAGCCATTTTGGTTTTACTTAACTCACCAGGAAATAGCAATATGTTGAATCTTCCTAAACTGTAATCGTAGATTCTAGTAGTGTTAATCAACTAGTAATAATAAATATTAGTGGATAAGGAAAAAATTTAGAGTTGCCAGATCGAAAAGAGTGAACCAAAACATACAAAACTTATAAGAATAAAAACTAAGAACAAGATAGCCCAATAAAATAAGTAAAATAATAATAAAATAAAAGAAAGGGACCTAAAAGAAATACGAAAGAACAATATATAAATAAATTTAAATAGGAAATTAGGACATAGCTCATAACCAAACATGCCACCCATAACTAGAGCACAGTCTGGGGAAGGGAAAACGTGGGCAGAAGCAGTTAAAACCAAAGCTAGGGATACCAGGCACGATAAACTAGAAGAGGATAATCAGGACCAGATAGAAGAAAATACTAACAAAAAAAAAAAATAGCAATGAAAGCACAGAAATGTACCAAAGAAAACCCAAGACAAAAAACAACCATGCAGTTTCCAAAAACAAAGATGAGCATATAGTAAACAGATGTCGTTTAAAGTTAATGCAAGTAGCTGGTGAGGCTGTCACGGGCAAGGCACTAGACGAAGACAAAATTATAACCATCCTTGAACCTGTGTTAGGCAAAAAGGCGACAGCCTTAATTTAAAAAAACACATTTTAGCATAATAATTACCCCCAATTCAGAGTGACAGAATAAAAGAGATGTTAGAGGAACTAAAAGTAGAAGCAAAAACAGTGACTCTTGCACACGACATAAAGGTGAAGATAGAGCTAGCAAAAGAGACAAATATATATTTGATAAAGGGGATAAACACCACTCTGTCTAGTGATGAAGTTAGGAGCAACCTCGCAAAACAGAACCCAGACATAAAGCTGGTACACGTGGACAGATTAACAGTGAAAGGGAGTGTTGTAACACCAGTGGTAGTCTTAACGACGGAAGGGAGGGAAACCCCTAAAACACTACTATTTGGGAAAGCTAAAAAGAACACAGAAGCTTACATTCCCCAAGTATTGCAGTGCTCCAACTGCATGAAATTTGGCCATGGCCCAAACAGCTGCAAAGGAAAGACAATATGCAGGTACTCTGCAGGTATGCACCCCGCTGCGCAGTGTGAACAGGCAAATGCTGATGCCGACTAAAAAAAGGCGAATTTAAACAGAACGTGTAGCAACTGCAAGGGAAACCAAAGTGCCAGGTTTCAGGGCTGTCCAGTGTACCAGCAAACCATCAAGCACTAAAAGAATCGATCATAACAAGTACACCATTCAAAGTGCTGATCCAAGTTATGAAAGAAAAAGCCACCAACACAGACACTAAAGTTGCAGCAGAAATAAAATCTGTAAAAGAAGAGATTAGGATAATTAAAACTCAACTGTCAAAAGAAAAAGAGCAGGGCGTTATTAACAAAACAAAGAACCAGTCTGACAGTTCGGCTACATTATTGGAAAATGTGAGTGCGCTGAAAAGTACGGAGGAAGTGCTCGAAGAAATGAAAGACATACAGCACCAAATTGCCCAGTATGTATGTCGTAGATTTTTGATAGGAAAATTAAGACATGGGTTGGTCCCTTCTGAATGGTTTAGAATAAGTGATGGTCACAGTGAGAGGTAGTAATAGAAATAGATTTCCACGAGTGAGATGGTAGAAATTTATAGAGGATGTCCCGGAAATTGAGAATCTCTCTCTCTTTCCGCCTATCTTCTACAACAGATCCAGAGGAGTCAGACAGTCTATAAAGAAAATATATATATTAATATATATTACCACTCACGTGCACACACACACAATTGACAATATGTAGACGCACACACGTGGGGAAACTATAACAATGATTATACAGATACCATGGGAACGAAACTGACCGACACGCTGGAATAATTATTGAGTAGTTTAATTATCATAGCAAACTTCTCTCACAACATATAAAATTACATCAAACAAACAATATATATAGTCATAAAATCAAGGAATGCTACAATAGTGATAGACCCTTTGTATGATCCTTCCCCTTGATATATAGCTCACAGTCCCGTTAGAAGAAAGTGATAACCCCAAAGAGTCACAGATACATATGATTGAGTCTATGGTTTCCCCCTTTTAAGGTATGGACAGACTTGATACTCTGTTCTATTCTCAGGGAAACTATTGCTAGCAATACTTGCATAAAGAAAGTTACAACGTGGGTGAATCAAACAAAGAACATCCTTCCGTCAACTTTCACTCGGTTCTTTCATCAGGTCCCAAACTCACACAACCTTACCTAAACTCGTGCTGTTGTTCGCCGTCTGGCGCAAACTTTGGGACACTCACACACTTTTTATCTGTTTCTGTCGTTTAATGAAGCGGATCCTAGCTCTGCAGATTTTTTTTGTTGGTTTTCATCAAAATGGACCCGGGGAGCGTCTGCTTCAGGCGATAGTTATTTCAGACTAAAGTTAGTGTCACTTATTCACGAGGTAAGAGTTAGGGTTTCAGCGGGCACACAGTGTCAGAACACGAGGTTTCCCTTAATTAGGAAGATGACCAGGGGACAACTTCTCTCAACAGATAATCTTGGTTCACCACACACTTTGTCAACAATGTCGGAAAGTTAATGTTTTAGATTTCTGTAACTATTCTCGCCACAGCACAGCCTCACCACAGAGTTCGAGGAGAAATATGATCTGGCTCAAAGGCCCAGTATAAGCATTTATTCTTTAAAAAAACAACCTGTTAGTGGGATTGGTATTCTGTCTATCTCTGAAGGCACACGCCCTGTCAGACAGGTGTTACTTGAAAACCCACGTGGTTAAAGATATAAAATGTTTATGTTTCTCACAGGTATGTCTCTGTACTAAACGCCGGCAAAATGTGGGTTACCCCAGTATTCACTGAATAAAGAAAAACACATATGAAATATTTTACATATTATGTACTCAATATAACTTACGTTTTGAACGGCAAGCATAGAGCTTGACTTGACGTTTAAACTTTCCCGTGAAATAAGTTATATACACAAAATCATCAATCATCATGAATTAGGAATACATACGTATTCCGTCAACACTCATGAGGCATCTAGCATTTATAAGTTAGTTTAAAAATATTCTCTCGTCTGATTATTTAGAAGTTAAATTACATTCATTATAGCTACATGATTTATGAGCTAGAAATTATAATTTATTCTGTTTTTCCACTGTAACTGGTCTCCTAGAGAATATAACAGACTTATAAATTAATCACTCTGCACAAAAGAAACTAGTGGGATAAAATAAGCGATTTAACTCTTAATCACTCACAAAATGGATAATTATAAGTTGGACATATTCAGTGTCAGCGAGTGTAGATGGACGGGGAAGGGCATAAAATATATTTTAGACGAAAAAAAGTAAATTATATACTCTGGTAGTAATGATAATCGTCACACAGAGAGAGTAGCCATCTTAATGACACAGAAAGCAGCAGCATCGCTCATCAGCTGGGTACCTATTAATGAGAGGCTAATATTAGCTAGATTTCAGACAAGATTTTTCAAGCTCTCAACTGTACAATGCTATGCACCAACTAACGACGCTCTTGATACCACAAAAGATGACTTCGATGAAGCACTTCTAAGTACCATCAACACAATACCTAAGCATGACATAATAGTAGTCATGGGCGATTTTAACGCCAAAGTAGGTGACAACAACGATGGAGTACAAAGATATCTCGGTACTCATGGCATAGGCTGTATGAATCAAAATGGTGAAAGACTTCTAGAACTTTGTGAAATATCAAACCTCGTTGTGGCGGACACCATCTTTCCACATAAGAATATCCACAAGATAACATGGAATTCACCTGATGGCAGAACTAAGAACCAGATAGATCACTTCTGCATAAGCGCAAAATTTCGCTCATCAGTTCAAGACGTCAGAACATACAGAGGTGCAGAGATCGGAAGCGATCATAACCTCTGCATAGCTAAACTGAGAATTAAACTGAAGAAGTTATACCAACCGAATAAAAATAGAAGAATAGATGTACACAGACTGCAATCAAACGATGTAAAAGAGGAATATAATGTCAAAATGAACAACTATTTCGATGCTTTAGGCAAAATTGACAACGATGTCACCACCAAGACAATCGATACTAAATGGGAACAACTGAGAACAGCAATGACAGAAGCAGCTGTAGCGACCACCGGATACCTAGTACATAAAAAGAAAAAATGGATGAGAGAAGATACTTGGGATAAAATACAAGAAAGGAAAACAGCAAAACTTAAACTACTAGCGGCAAGTACACATAATGCTGTTGAATCTTGCAAACTAACTTATAACTTGTTAAATAAAGAAGTGAAGACAAAAACTCGAAGAGATAAAAGACATTTCATCAATGAACTGGCCGTAGAAGCTGAAAATGCTGCAAGAACTGGTAATAGTAGGTGCCTTTATAAATTACAAAACAACTATGTCACCAGCCTACTGATATGGAAACACCTGTTAAAGATAAATTAGGGAATCCAATACCAACAGAAAAAGAACAAATAAAGAGATGGGCTGAGCACTTCATGGAGGTGCTAAACAGACCACCACCAACAATAACACCTGATTTTAATAATGAAACACCCACAACCACCTTGCCAATAACTTGCGATGAATTCACGCTGGACGAGATCAAACAAGCCGTTAAAAGATTAAAAAATTTTAAAGCTGCTGGAGTTGACGAAATTTCAGGTGAAATGATTAAAGCAGTTAATGACAACAACCTCTTGAGAATTTTAGATATTACAAATGAAGTATGGAGAGAAGAACAACCACCACAACAATGGAAAGACAGTATTATTGTAAAGTTACCGAAGAAAGGTGATCTATCAGACTGTAATAACTGGCGTGGTATATCTCTATTATCAGTACCTGGAAAATTATTATGTTGCATGATGTTAGAAAGACTTAAATTGCATGCTGACGAAAAGATCAAAGAAGAACAAGCGGGTTTCAGGCCGAAACGATCATGTATTGATCAAATATTCACACTAAGAACAATTATAGAAGAATCAGTGGAAATGCAATCGCCACTTATTATCACCTTCGTCGATTTTCAAAAAGCCTTTGATAGTCTACACCGCCCATCATTGTGGAAGATACTTACAATCTATGGTTTTCCAACAAAATATGTGAATATAATCAAAGCGCTATATGACAATGCAAGATGTTGTGTTAGAACAAATAAAGGGAATACAGAATGGTTTACAGTAGAAACAGGGGTGAAACAAGGCTGTATTATGTCACCACTACTTTTTGGAATAGCTATTGATTGGGTTATGAGAAACTATACCCACAATGAACAATTAGGTATAAAATGGACAAATGGAAAATTCCTGGGGGACCTGGATTTCGCAGATGATTTGGCATTCTTAAGTTCAACACCCAGACAATCCCAAGAAGCAGTAAATAATTTGTGTCATCTTTCGGTTAAAATAGGTCTCCAAATAAATGCCTCTAAAACTAAAGTTATGAACTTTTCTAACGAGACCTTTAAAATCATCCTGAACGGGGAAAAACTACAGAAAGTTGAAAGTTTCAATTATTTAGGCAGTAAAATGACTCAAGATGGTGACACAACAAGAGAAATTCATACTAGAATTGCTTTGGCAGCTAGCACCTTCAATAGATTATCTAACATTTGGAAATTACGATCATTGAATATACATACCAAGCTTCGTCTGTTTAATTCAAATGTTATCTCAGTGTTAACATACGGCTGTGAGAGTTGGAAAATAACAAAATCATTGGAGAACAAGCTGAATACATTCGAGAACAAATGTCTTAGAAAACTCATGAACATCAGTTGGAAAGAATTCAAGACTAATCGACAAATAAGAGAAGACTCTAGGCAGAAATATGTCTCCAACTATATAAGGAAAAGACGATGGTCATATATCGGTCATGTCCTACGAATGCAAAACAACAGAATACCATTGCAGGCACTCACTTGGGTTCCTGAGGGTAAGAGGAAAAAAGGAAGACCAAAAGAAACACTAAGAAGAACAATAATAAGAGAAGGAAGAACGTTGGGATTAAACAATGTGCAAGAGCTAAGAGGAGTGGCGTCACAACGTACAACCTGGAGAGCACTGGTTTCTACCTTACTGTTTGGTACTTAAAGAATTTATTATTGTTATTACTCACAAAATATATATATATATATATATATATATATATATATATATATATATATATATATATATATATATATATATATATATATTTACCTCAACACAGAACTACCGGTGGTCGCACAACTTTAGAATCATACACTGATATATTTATTGAAGTCTAGAAGTTCGACAAAGTGTCGAAACAAACTGAGAAACTTCGCTATACAGCTTATTCTATTCACGAGCAACCTGTCTACTGCGAATTTAGAGGACTGAATGAAAATAAAGTTTCAAACTCTGGTTAATATCTATGAAACGGACAAAGATGAGCGCTATTTCCAAAACCACGCCATAGCCTCCCCTTTCCTTAACATCTACGTACCTTAGACGCTAGCTCATAACTGCCAAAACGTCTTCACACCTTACGCCAAAACTGGCCGTGGAGCGTGAGTGTCATGGAAAAACGCCAGACTATATGTCTCATTCCAGGGCGCTTTATGAGTGTCATATCACACTTCACCATGAGCGACTAGCCTGAAGAAACGCTGTGACAGGTGAAAATTCAGACGATCGTCTGCCATCTCTGTCTGCTCTGAGCGAGCATGTCTGCTGCGATTCACACCTCACTGAGCAACTCAGTCAAGGAAACTCGCGTGACAGGTGCAAATGTAGACCATATGTCGGCCCTATGTCTCGTGCAAGGGACTGACACGTTAGGTAATCTACTGCGTTTCTAAATGAGAACGAAAACCGGTAAAGTGAGAATGGGAAAGCAAATATTTTTCGCAAACGAACGAATGCGAAAAATACAGGAAAAAGGTAAAGAGTGATAATAAATAGAGGACACGGGTGGAAGAAAGGAAGAATATATAGAAACTTTAATGATCATAACTCTCTGTGACAGAACGTCCACCCTTTAAGATATGGAAGCACTCCATGTCTACGTTATGGAAATAAATTTCCTATATCCGTAGCTTCAGGGTGTCTGTCCTCTTCCCTCTCATCTTCCCCCTCCATCTCTCTCCAATTCCTACTCAAGTCTACTCCCAAAGTTTCCTTTCTCTGGAATGTCTCCCATGCGCGCTTGAAAGAGCGTCGCCGCTTCTGACATTTTTGAAAGATTGCGTGTGATTGCAGTGGAATTTCCCTGCCACTATCGTCATCTTCGTCAGTTTTGGCGATCGTCAGGAGATTGTCGGAGGTTGGCACTGGTTTTTCCAAGAATTTCTTTAACAGATTTAAATGGAAAACCTTTTCCTTTCCTTGAATAGAGATCTGGTAGTTAGCCTTAGAAATCTTTTTCAGGACGGTAAACGGCCCTTGCCATCCGATCCTCAGTTGGTTGTTCCCGGTAGGGAGTAACACCAAAACTTTGTCTCCTGCTTCCAGTTCTCTTTCTTTCGCGACTTTCCTGTATCGGTTAGCGTGCTTTGTGCGTGCTCGCTTAAAGTTGGTCGTTGCTTGGTCCCATTCTAGTTTCAACCTATCCTTTAAATCCGACACATATTTACTTGCTGAGACGACTGTGTCATCAGCCTTCTGGTCTGTCAGCGACCAAAGTAAGGCTTCAAGCGGGCCCTTAATGGTCTGCCGAATAAAAGTGTAGCTGGCGGAAATCCTGTGCAAGTATGAGGAGATTCTCTGTAGCCAAACAAAGCTGCAGGAATACAAAGATCCCAATCTTCAGGTTTCACTTGTGCCAGTTTACTTAGCATCATGTTGAGGTTCCCATTAACACGTTCCACGAGCCCATTTCCGGCCGGAGTATATGGCTTTGTGTAGATGTGTTGGGTCCTCAAGATCATAACGATCTCTTCCATCAACAGGTTTCGGTATGGAGATCCGTTATTCGTCAACACTTGTTGAGGGAATCCCAACCGAGTGAAAATCTGCACGAGGGCTTCTGCGACATGCTTGGCATCTGCGCATGTTAGCAAGATAGCTTCTGTCCACATAATGCATGAGTCGACTAAGGTCAGGATATACCTGTTTCTTCTTTTAGTCCTTTGGAAAGGCCCTAAAATGTCGATCACAACCCGTTCGAATGGTGTTCCCACTATTGGCATTTCACCCAACGAGACTGGGGGTGTCCGTTGCTTGGGTGGTACACGTTGGCACTGGGCACAGGATTTGACGTACCTGATAATATCAGTGTTTACTCCTGGCCACCAATAATGAGTGGTTATCCGTTGGTTTGTGGCGTTCTGTCCCATATGTCCGCTAAAGGGAAGAGAGTGCCCCATTTCTAGGATTTGGCTTCTGTACTGTTTCGGTACTAGGAGCTGGTTGTAACCTTGGTCAGGCTTGCCCGTTCTACGATAAAGTACGCCATCCTTAGAAAAAATGTCCCCGTGCTGTCTGGGTTCCTTAGCCATGGGCAGTTTCCTAAAGCAGGGTGCCAAGGTAGGGTCCTTTTGTTGCGCTTCTTTAAGTTCCATGGGTAACAAATTAGGCGCAGGCTCCCGTTCCTTCTTGGTTTGCCCTCTTGTAGTTACTGCTGCCACAATCGGCTCTTCCGGTTTCCCAATAGACACATATCTACCGCCAAGTATGACTGGGTAGATGGGATCATCCATAACAGCCGCTTTGATCACACCTCTGACAAAGTCAGAGTGTATCTCCACCAATGCGATGGGAAGCGCTGTAGGTGCATCACTCTTAGAAACTCCACAAAATTGGACGGTCTCTTCTGTTTCTTGACCGGGTTTGACCAGGTTTCTGGCGACAATGCTATCATAAGAAAGCCCCGTGTCAAATAAACAAAAAGTTTGAGAACCATTCAAAGTAACAGTACCTCGCGTTGAGGGTGTATCCTCAACAGGTTGGGAATCACTGTCAATAATTCCGCCTTGCGAGACTGTTAATAAGCATCCGATGCGTTTAGGCTCGGTGTGCTCGGTCTGATCATCTGTCCCGTGCTCAGGGGTTCTCCCTTTGCCACCTTGACCTTTCTGGCTGCGCTGCCATGTAGGGTGGTCGGGTTGATCAGACTGTTTACTGTGGTTACTGGGGTACTTGTTTTTGTAGAACTTGGATTTTTCAGGAGGGGGGTTTTGAGGTCCAGTTTCTCTGTGGTTATTCTGATTAGAAGCATGAGAAGATTGGTCTAGATTATTCTTTCGAAAAGGCTCTTCTGTCGGTTTGCGTTTTGCGGCCGGTAGTTCAGCCAGCGCATTGTGATTTCGCTCAGACTTTTCTAAGATGTCTTCGAGCTTTTCTGCACCCTGCTCAGCTAAAAATCTCCGGGTATCAGCAGACAAAGTGTTCTTTATTTGTTCTGTAATAACAAATTCCTCCAGACCTTCATAGGTGGAGGGGAGCTGTGAAAGCTCAAGGCACTTTGTCAGATATCCCTTTAGACGAGACGAGAACTGCTGAAAAGTTTCAGAGCTCTCCTTCCTGCTGTTGCGAAACAGTTGCAGAAACTTTCGCGCATTCATTTCAAAACGCTCCAGTAACGCTTTCTTCAACACATCATAGTTGTCTTGTTGACTGCTTTCCAGTTTGGCGTAAACCTCATAAGCAGAACTTTTTAGGGCCTGGGAAAGTTTCTTATTCCAATGCGACCTCTCTAAACCGTACAGAGTTGCAATTTTCTCAAATTTCTCTAGATACGTGTCAATCTTCTCATTAGGACAAGTGAAAGATTCTAGCGCAAAAGACATAGCAGTGAGGTGAGTAGATTGAGTATTAGAAGGATCGGTTAAGGAAGAATGAGGAGAAGATTCTCCATTGCTGGAGTTAGAGGCAGCACCACGGCTTTGTAACTCCAGATTCTTAAGCGCCAACTCGTGCTGTCTCTGTTTCTCTCTTTCCTCTCTCTCCTCCCTCTCCTTCTCATGCTGCATCCTGCGGATTTCCATTTCCTCATCCATTTTCTTCTGCTTTAATAGACGGTCTTCCCTTTCCTTCTCCCTAGCTTCTGCTTCTCTCCTCCTAGCTTCTTCTTTTTCCTCTTTAGCTTCAGCTGCTTTCCTCTCCGCGTCATATCTTTCCAGTTCGTCCCTGACAAAAGCTTTCGCTTCTTCTCCTTCCAAACCTTCTTCTCTCGCTTCGTCCCTGAGGAGTTGCCTAAGCTTTGCCCTCTCGGCCATAGTAATTAGCTGACTGAGACTAGTCGAGAAAGAAAGTAAGAAACGGGTACACTGGTTCCTACCACTTACGAGACAATACCAAAACAAAAGATGATATACTTATAACCTGGGATACCTCCTCCAAGAATATAGTGTCTAACTATCGCTGCTATTAATCGGCAATAAAGCACCTAATGCAGACGACTACGCCAAATAAATGGTAGTTAAGATTTTCTCACTGAAAATAAGTTGCTTCAGTGGAAGCAAAATAATTATGTAAAATTTATTTAAGGAAGAAAACAAAAATCCCATTACTTTTTACTCAAATATCAAGTTTACCCCTGAAGACAGTTAGGGTAAGGGAGGCAATTAATCTGGACAAATAGTCCGAAACGCACTCCTTAACTTAGTTCAAACCCCTTTCTGCTTCAAAACCCTGTGAATGTTATACACTCACAAACTTTACCAGCGTTTAGTATTAAAAAATCAGTAATTAACATATATTCCGACAAAATCAACCTGTAACTCAAATGTATAATGCTCAAAATGCTGTGGAAAAAACAATTATTAATTGTGTGGTCAGCACGCTCATAAACAGATCGTTACGTCTAGGGGATATTATTTTTAAGGGATACAAAACTCACAAGACATCACACTCCTACTCTATTTCAGAATACAGAATCTTAAGTTCAAAATCCCGATAGACGAGCCCCCATTCTGTCGTAGATTTTTGATAGGAAAATTAAGACATGGGTTGGTCCCTTCTGAATGGTTTAGAATAAGTGATGGTCACAGTGAGAGGTAGTAATAGAAATAGATTTCCACGAGTGAGAAGGTAGAAATTTATAGAGGATGTCACGGAAACTGAGAAACTCTCTCTTTCCGCCTATCTTCTACAACAGATCCAGAGGAGTCAGACAGTCTATAAAGAAAATATATATATATATTAATATATATTACCACTCACGTGCACACACACACAATTGACAATAATTAGAAGCACACTCGTGGGGAAACTATAACAATGATTATACAGATACCATGGGAACGAAACTGACCGACACGCTGGAATAATTATTGAGTAGTTTAATTATCATAGCAAACTTCTCTCACAACATATAAAATTACATCAAACAAAGCATACACATAGTCATAAAATCAAGGAATGCTACAATAGTGATAGACCCGTTTGTATGATCCTTCCCCTTGATATATAGCTCACAGTCCCGTTAGAAGAAAGTGATAACCCCAAAGAGTCACAGATACATATGATTGAGTCTATGGTTTCCCCCTTTTAAGGTATGGACAGACTTGATACTCTGTTCTATTCTCAGGGAAACTATTGTTAGCAATACTTGCATAAAGAAAGTTACAACGTGGGTGAATCAAACAAAGAACATCCTTCCGTCAACTTTCACTCGGTTCTTTCATCAGGACCCTGACTCACACAACCTTACCTAAACTCGTGCTGTTGTTCGCCGTCTGGCGCAAACTTTGGGACACTCACACACTTTTTATCTGTTTCTGTCGTTTAATGAAGCGGATCCCAGCTCTGCAGATTTGTTTGTTGGTTTTCATCAAAATGGATCCGGGGAGCGTCTGCTTCAGGCGATAGTTATTTCAGACTAAAGTTAGTGTCACTTATTCACGAGGTAAGAGTTAGGGTTCCAGTGGGCACACAGTGTCAGAACACGAGATTTCCCTTAATTAGGAAGATGACCAGTGGACAACTTCTCTCAACAGATAATCTTGGTTCACCACACACTTTGTCAACAATGTCGGAAAGTTAATGTTTTAGATTTCTGAAACTATTCTCGCCACAACGCAGCCTCAACACAGAGTTCGAGGAGAAATATGATCTGGCTCAAAGGCCCAGTATAAGCATTTATTCTTAAAAAAAAACAACCTGTTAGTGGGATTGGTATTCTGTCTATCTCTGAAGGCACACGCCCTGTCAAAAAACCCACGTGGTTAAAGATATAAAATGTTTATGTTTCTCACATGTATGTCTCTGTACTAAATGCCGGCATAATTTGGGTTACTTCAGTATTCACTGAATAAAGAAAAACACATATGAAATATTTTACATATTATGTACTCAATATAACTTACGTTTTGAACGGCAAGCATAGAGCGTGACTTGACGTTTAAACTTTCCCGTGAAATAAGTTATATACACAAAATCATCAATCATCATGAATTAGGAATGCATACGTATTCCGTCAACACTCATGAGGCATCTAGCATTTATAAGTTAGTTAAAAAATATATTCTCTCGTCTGATTATTTAGAAGTTAAATTACATTCATTATAGCTACATGATTTATGAGCTAGAAATTATAATTTATTCTGTTTTTTAAACTGTAACTCGTCGCTTAGAGAATATAACAGACTTATAAATTAATCACTCTGCACAAAAGAAACTAGTGGGATAAAATAAGCGATTTAACACTTAATCACTCACAAAATATATATATATATATATATATATATATATATATATATATATATATATATATATATATATATATATATATATATATATATATATATATATACACATATATATATATATATATATATATATATATATATTTACCTTAACACAGAACTACAGGTGGTCGCACAACTTTAGAATCATACGCTGATATATTTATTGAAGTCTAGAAGTTCGACAAATTGTCGAAACAATCTGAGAAACTTCGCTATACAGCTTATTCTATTCACTAGCAACCTGTCTACTGCGAATTTAGAGGACTGAATGAAAATAAAGTTTCAAACTCTGGTTAATATCTATGAAACGGACAAAGATGAGCGCTATTTCCAAAACCACGCCATACCCTCCCTTTTCCTTAACACCTACTTACCTTAGACGCTAGCTCATAACTGCCAAAACGTCTTCACACCTTACGCCAAAACTGGCCGTGGAGGGTGAGTGTCATGGAAAAACCCCAGACTATATGTCTCATTCCAGGGCGCTTTATGAGTGTCATATCACACTTCACTCCGAGCGACTAGCCTGAAGAAACGCTGTGACAGGTGAAAATTCAGACGATCGTCTGCCATCTCTGTCTGCTCTGAGCGAGCATGTCTGCTGCGATTCACACCTCACCGAGCAACTCAGCCAAGGAAACTCGCGTGACAGGTTCAAATTTAGACCATATGTCGGCCCTATGTCTCGTGCAAGGGACTGACACGTTAGGTAATCTACTTCGTTTCTAAATGAGAACGAAAACCGGTAAAGTGAGAATGGGAAAGCAAATATTTTTCGCAAACGAACGAATGCGAAAAATACAGGAAAAAGGTAAAGAGTGACAATAAATAGAGGACACGGGTGGAAGAAAGGAAGAATATATAGAAAATTTAATGATCATAACTCTCTGTGACAATGTAGTAACATTGTCTGAACTGAAATAGGAAAATGAAATATTACTAGTTATATTGTCAGAACTTAAAGAGGAAAATCAAATAGTACTAAAAAGAATAGAAAGTGAAAGGCAAGAGCTAAACATAGGCAGAGAATGAACAATCATAACAGCTGAAAATAGGAAAGTGAACCAAAAGAGCATAATACAACAGGAAAACAAAAACAGCCTAGAAGAATCTATCAAAGAACATGTTGAGGTACTTTTACCATATTTAGTGGAAAAAGTTTGGGTCAAAATAACAAGCCTGAATGAGGAATTTCTTGAGAACATGGTAGATAATGGGCCCATGAGTACAGGAAATACAGAATAAGAGCACATTTGATAGTTTAATCAAAAAATAAAAGGGATACTCGATGATATTAAAGTTCAACTTAGAAGGATTTAGAATTATACAGCGGAAATGCAGGGGTATCAAAAAGAATTTTGCACTCCTACTTGCAGAGACAGGAGGAACTAACACTATATATGCTCTTCAAGAGACACTTTTAAACCCAAATAGTAGATATAGTTGTAAGGGTTTTAAGATACTTAGGCACGACAGGGAAGAAGGTAGAGGAGGGGGTGTCGCAGTACTAGTTAACGAAACATTTAAAATTATAGACTGGGAAGTATTTGCTACAACCAACATAGAAGGTCACTATAGCAGTTGAACCAAACAATCTAACAATCTTAAATGTATACGCTAAAATTGTACAATTAAAGATGAAGAAATATTAGCCAAAAGCACCAGACTAGGCCCCAAAATAATCATAGTAGGCGATTTTAATTCCCATCATTATACTTGGAGTGGACAGCATGGAGACAATGCAGGAAAGCGCCTACTTGACTTTATAGAAAACAATGACCTGCTAATACTAAATGATGGAACTGCAGCTAGAATTAATCCACAAGCTAACAGGGCAGACTCAGCAATAGACATAAGTATAGCAACTAACAACCCAGGGAATGTAAATTGAGACACAAACTCAGATCATGTGCTCATTGTAACAACCATGCTTGAAAACCTCATTCCAAATCCAGAATCAGAGAAACCGACTTTCAACTATAAAAAAGCAAACTGGGAAGCCTTCCAATCAGAGCTGGAGGTGATGGAATATAAAGGCATGGAAACAGATGATACTGACTTGTGGGCAGAAACACTGACCAATGCAATTCTTAAAATAGCAATAATATATATACCAAATAAAAATATGCCACAGCACCTAAAACCAATAAATAACATTAACAAGAAAAGAAAAGCTCAGTGGAATAAAGAACCAGTTGCCTGGTGGAATAAAAGCTGTGCAGAAATTCATGAGAGAAGAAAACCGGCCTTATAAAAAAATAGAAATAACAGAACTGGAAGGAGTTTTGTCAGTCACTTAAACCTAGCACTCAAATTAAAGAAGTATGGAAAAAAGGCAATCAAAGGGAACAATAAGAAACAATAATGCCAACAATCAAACTACCAAAGAGAGCAGAAACAGATAAAGAAAAAGCTAATGCCCTTGTTGAGTACTTCTATAAAGTCAGTGCAAAAGATTGTCTTGAACAGGAAGAAAATGAGAGAAGAGAAGGACTTAGGATACAGATAGATGAAACAAACTATTTAGATGCTGATATAACAGATGAAGAAGTAACTAGTGCAATTAAAGAGAAATCTAATACTACCTCAGGGCATGATATACTTAGTTATGAAATCCTTAAGAAAGTATCCCAAAAAATTATAAACATAATAACTTTCCTTTATAACAAAATCTGGAACTTAGGAAAGATACCAAAAGCATGGAAAGTAGCTATGATAGTACCCATCCTAAAACCCAATAAGGAAGCCCATGATGTAAGTTCATATAGGCCTATCTCCTTAACATCACAACTAGGCAAAATACTGGGAACTGTTGTTAACAAAAGAGTTAAATTCTACATGGAAAAAAATCAGTAATGTAGCCCAACCCAGTCAGGGTTTAGCGTAGACAGAAGTACAGTAGACCAGCTTGTAAGATTAGAACACGATGTAAAGCTAGGGTTCAAGAGGAAAGAGAAAACAGTGGCAGTCTTTTTGGATATCGCTAGAGCATATGATGAATGCTGGAGAGATGGAGCTCTTTACAAAATGAAAAAGATTGGCATTACTGGTAAAATCTTTAAGTATCCAGAAAACTTTTTATAGGACAGGTACTTTGCTGTACAGGTGAACAATGATAAGTCAGAAATATATGAACAACAGAATGAGATTCCTCGGGGATCAGTGATTTCACCTTCAATTTTCACTACACCTGCAAATAATTTAGCAAATGAATTTAACGACATTAAGAATGCAGTATCACAATTTGCAGATGACTGTGCCATTTGGCGATCTGAAAAAAAACTTGGACCATGTTTACCAAAAACTTCAAAAACAAATAGACAAAGTTTCAGAGTGGATGAAAAGTTGGGGCTTCCAAATTAACGTAAACAAAACAGTAGGTATGATATTCAGCAAAGGAAATAAAAAAAAAATAAAAAATAAAAAAATCAATATAACCTTTAAAGGCCAGAAAATATGTACCTCCTCAACAACTAGATTTCTGGGCTTAACTTCGGATAAACAACTAAATTGGAAAAAAAAACATATAGACAATTTAGTAGAAAGATGTAGGTGACCCCTAAATATACTAAGGATTGTAAAAGGTAATGGATGGGGGACCAGCGATAAAATAATGCTTATGTTCTACAAGTCTTTCATCAGGGTGAAACAAGATTATGCCAGCATAGTCTATGACTCAGCTGCAGCTTCTAACAAAGCAAAACTAGACAGAATTCAAAATGCAGCCATGAGAACCATTACAGGTGCATTTATATCAACACCAGTAGAAACACTAGAAGTAGCTCTTGGCGTACCGCCCCTTGGTCTAAGACGGACAGAACTAAGATTAAATTATGAGATAAAGTAGCGCAAGAAGGGACCCACCCAGCACATAAAGCATTTGTCAAAAACCAACCAAGTGTATGGGACGTCTCCTTAAATAAAGAAAGATATCCAACAGGGTGGAGAACTATAGAAGATCTAACACAGTTCAAAGAACTGTCAGACACAATTAATAATAGTAATAAATATAGAAGCATAATACCACCCTGGGAACTAAAAACACCAATCATAGACTACTCACTTACTGACAAGATCAAACAAAACATAGAAGATAAGGAAGCCAAAACGATAAGTAGAAAGTTCATTAATCAACTTACAAAACAAAGTCTGGCCGTCTACACTGATGGATCCAAGGGTGATAGTGGGCAACTAGGTGCAGGAGTAATAATACCACAGTGGGGAATTAAGAAGAGCTACAGTGTAACTGAAGGGGCTTCGATTTTTACCGCAGAGATGGTTGCGATTCTAAAAAGTTTAGAAATAATCGAAGATAACCCACCAGAAGCTGTTACGATATTTACATGCTCACTATCATTACTTCAAGAACTAGAACACCCAGGTAAATGTAGCCGGTCAGACATAAAGGAAGAAATTCTATCAATTAATACATCACTAGGGAACAGAGGATGTAGTGTGAGGCTAGTGTGGGTTCTAGCACACATAGGTATAGCTGATATCGAGTTTGCAGACCAGAACGCCAAGTGTGGAAGAATAAGTAAAAACAATATAAGAGCAGGACTGGGAAGGTCGGAGATCAAGAGCCAAGTGAAGCTAACTATAAACAAGGAATGGAAGACACCATGGAAGAACAATAGAAAAGGCAGACACGCGTTCAAACTGCTGAAAGAACCAACAAGGACGTGCCAGGTGTTGAGGCTTGTTTTAGTGAATTTATGGAATGTTATTGATAATAAGCATCGTGCAATAAATGTTGTAGCAAATGTCGTAAGGGTGGTGCAAGAACTTGAACCATAAAGTGACTTCTCAACTTCTTGATATTTGGGTCCACATAAATGACGTAGTTTATTTTGACGAAATTAGACAAAAATGTTCATGGTAAAACATTCATTGCATGAGTAATTTGAAGCTCCTACAGTCCTTCATAGAACGTCACATATCTGGAATATTTACTAGCAGTGCCATCACGGTTATCACTGAAGTATCGAAAACCAGACATGTAGTTAATACAATAAAACTGCGATTGCAATACTTCTCTGCCAAAAATACTTCCTTGAACTCAATCCTTTTGTTCGGAATCTTTATATAATATCAGTGGCGACCTTCGTAAAATATACAGCCACGTAGAAGAATAGAACAGTGACAGCCGTATCTCGGTGCAACAAAAATTATGACTTCAGAGGAACCACATTAAACCAAAAATAGAAATTCAGGAAAAAATAACATAGACCACTACCTGAAACTCTAGAAAATACAATCAAAAGAGGCTAAAAAAAAAAACGAATACTTTAGAAATCTAACAATATAGACAATGAAAGAAAAGGAGGTTTTTAAGTAAAAAAAATATAATAAAAAGCCCAAACAAAACTTAAACGATATAATACAAATAAAACAAGTGCAAAAACAATAGTTATTAATAACAATGACAATATTAGTAATAATAACAAAACTAATACTTAGAAAAAATTAAAAACCAACAACTGCAAAAGATAACAGTTATTTAAATTTAATACAAAATTAGTAAATAAAAACAAAAATACCCCAATTATAACCAATTTTCAAACAGGGTAACCAAGATGGAACGAGAAGAGGCAATAAAGCTGTTAAAAATTGCACTCTCCATCCATCACCTTTTCAAAACAACAACAACAGAAAGAGGCCTTTTTCTTCGTCAGTAAAGTAAAAACCAGAGTTGATCTGAAAAAACCTTGAACATGTGCAAAAAGAACAAACGTTACTAAACAAATTTAAAACCAATAGTGTTAGAAAGAAAAAATGGATGGGTTTTGAAAAAATACAAAAAAAACTGTTAACGAGAACAAATGACAAAATAATAATACAAATTAAAACCAACAAGGCCTTCTCAAAAGGAAAAAAGTGAAGGCTAGATATTTAACACATAAAAACTAAATAAAATAAAAACTGGGTACTTCCCTGAAGGCAAGAACCGAAATTCTATCAAAATCGCTGTCTGTTGTAAGCGCGGTAGACCAAGATGGAACGAAAGACAGCGATTTTGATAGAATTTCGGTTCTTGCCTTCAGGGAAGTACCCAGTTTTTATTTTATTTAGTTTTTATGTGTCCTATCTAGCCTTCACTTTCTTTCCTTTCCTGACGAAGGCCTTGTGGCCGTAACGTAGACTATTTTCTTTGTCTTTTGTCCTCGTAAGACGAATCACCTTTTTTCGTTTTTTTTTCAAACCCATCCATTGTATTCCACGTCTTACCGCAGTTCCCCTCAACTTCCTCGACTAGAAAGAATAAAGGGCTGTAGGTCTACCACCTATTTGGTATCGTGTTTAATGAAATAGATAAATGTGTTTCATACGGAGATTCCTTCCAGTACATTAGATTTAGTTTTGAAGTGATAGATTAGTGGATATGTTTTATTAGGCACCCTAAGTCCAGATCACGTCTGTGAAAATTTAGTAGCAATCTATTTCATTCGTGAGGCCGGTCAGAAAAGCAGTCTACTACTACTATTAACTGTTGGCAAAATGGCAGCCACATGTTGTGAGTCAGCGTGACTCACTTACTACGTGCTATAGGCCTAATGATGTTAAGCTATACATTAATTGAGAGCGCAGTGGTCTAATTATAACGTTTGATAGCTTCGTTAGTTCAAGAGTAATTGTATTTTTATTCTATGATGTGAAGGTAATTTAGTTACTGTATTTCACGATAATTGATTATTATTCTACTATATATTTTTAGCGGGTTGCTTTGAGGTGAACATAGTTATTTAGGTTTCTGGTGAGCGTAATGCCACTCCTTAGTGTGTGAGGCAATTTGAGACATATGCGTTTCTCTGTTTGCTCCTTGCGGAGCATGGAGACACCAGTGCGGCTGTGTCCAACAGAAGCCTGCACAAAGCATTTATATGCTATGGCAGTGGTTTGTTACTGTAACAATGTGTTTCATATGATGAACTTCCCCAATCTCATCAGTCGGCATATACGACATGCTTCAGAGTGCAGGAACGTATATGGATGTGGATCGGTTGCGAAGCGATAGCTTATTCTCATTAATGAAAGTATTGGTTGTACATATTGTTTAATTCTATTTTATGCCCATTTTTATTATTATTTAATTATTGTTATGTGTCCGATAATTTATGAGAGCATGTGGGTCTACTTGGGAATAAATTCTCTTTTCTCGCTCCTTATGGAGCATGGGGCCAACAGTGTGGCTGGCCTCCTGATAGAGCATGGGGCCACCAATGTGGCTGGCCTCCGCATGGAAACCGCACAAATGATTCAGATGTCCTTGCAGTGGTGTTTTCGGTAGCAATCTGTGTTACATGGTGAGATTGCTAGCCTCATGCACAACACTATAATAGTCTCATTTGACGGCATGCATGGACTGAGTGTGTGTGTGTGTCTGTGATAGTTGAATGTTTCAGGTGGCGTGGAAGAAGGACAGTTTGCCAGGTGAGAGCGTGGTTTTTCTCATTATTTAACTATTATGATTTTAACAAGTCAGTGCTTTGTTTGCGTTTCAGATTAGCAATTGAGCGCTGGCTGGGTGTTTGTTTGGTATTTGTTTAGCGTTCGTTTATTTGCTTGTTATCACTGAGAGGGTTGTATGAATAAATACAGCCCCTGCCTTAGAATCAGAGTTTTATTGTTGTTTGGGTCGGGTGCGAGTATTAAAGAAAGTGATCACATATCACAACAACATCATTTCTCGCCCCACCCTATCACAATACCAAACGTTTTGTTTGCTTCTGTGGTGACAGAATTATGAAAATATCGCCTATCTGATCAATTGCTTGGTACGCCACTCTTACAGTTATTATATTTATTCTGTGGACTAGAGTGACATTGTGGCCCTTTCAAGAATGTGTGAATTTCCAAGACACCCAGGTATGTTAAGTGTTACCAACACATGATAAACTGTTAGTACATGACCAGAACGATAGATAGCAGTTAGTCCTGAGAAGTAGGAAGCAATAGACGTTGGCTAAAACTATCATCCCTGGCGGTTAGGCCAGTCTTACCAAGATACGCCAAGCAGAACACAGAAGAAACAAGAGACAGAGTCAGAAGAATTATGTCAAAAGATTAGAGAGACAAAAGATTTCACAAAAATGAAGAATTTTGATGGCAGCAGAAAAAAATATCGACAGTAGTGGTTCTCAATTCCACATTTGTGACTTTGTCATACCATTTCAGTCCTTCTATTCTATGCAAGCACCCGTTTATAAAAGTCTGTAGCTTTTTGGTTGTTGTTTTTTGTTGTTCTCCATGTCTCAGAGCTGTGGCCGTGTAAATTTATATTGCACTAGTAGTTATATAGATTTTATTTAGTCAGAGTTAATCCTTCATATGTTGTGGTGGTTCAAGTGCTAACTGGCCTTCCGCCAGAGATGGTGATACTTGGCCTTTGGTTATTTGTTTCAACCCAGGAATATTCTTCCCTTTGAGTTTGGTGATAAGTAAAACAGTTTCAGCACAACAACGTATATCCAAAAGAAATTACTGTAAAGTTCCACAAACAGCAATGTAGAAAAATTCAATTAGAGTTTATTGATGTCATTAGACAAACACAGTAAATTTCACAAAATGATGGTTGTTTATCCAAAATGAAAAATATATAATCCAACTGAATAATATACACACTTGTCTACTAAAAAAAAAAAACTTGTCTTGATATCCTCAAAGACAAAGTTCACCTAACGCTATTTGTAAAAATCCTCTAGTTTAAAATCATGGTACCCTTGAAAACATAAATCCTGAAATCTCTGCCTATCGTCCACAACTCTTCTATTTATACTATTTCTTCTTTTTCCCGCCTTTTTCCACACGACCCGTCCTTTTTTCACACGGCACAATAATTAACATTTGCACTCCTCTCCTCAGCTTTTCGACCTTTTTGCACACGACATTCTGTTATTTCGACTTTTTTCACATGTGTGATCTTTTCCAACTTAACAATAGGATTAAAAAAAAAACCAGATCACACAAACATTCATTTCCCACTTTCGCGCTTATAAAACCCATTCATTATTATCTGGGACTGACCTACGTTTGCCCTGTCAACTGAACTTTGAATGAATACTGCGTTTTCTGTAAAAACGTCTTATTTGCTTTTAAGGTCTGTCATTCTTACATGTAGCATCTTCTAGCACATATAAATGCTTAGCGTGAAAGTAGGAGGGACAAAGCTAGCGACATTTAAAAAAAAAAGAAATATAATCGCATACGATTTTCATGGGTTGTGCAAACAACACAAATAAAAACAAAAGAAAAAAAACTTTGGCAATATTTAACAGAAGTGACTAATATTCATTAAGTATTTAATAATCTTAAATGTAGTAGCTGCAACGAATATCAGCCTAACAGCATAGAACTAATGGTCAAACATCAGACCGTGGGACGCAAAAAAATGTATTATACGAGCTCGTATATATATTATGACATGGGAATATACATACATGGCAATGTTAATCTATAAATTTTTTATAAAAAAATATGAACTGGAGCTGTACGCTCTCGTAACTGTCAATATAGAACGTGGTAAATATAATACAATCATATGATTCAGGCGACCCCAATCCTGCCACTGTGGTTAGTGATTTACCAGGATGTATATGGGTCTTAAACACAAAAAATCTGGACAAGTTTGGTGAACTGTCTATGTGTTCGTCGCACAATATAAATATAGCATTATTAATCTGGTTACATGGAGTTACAAAGTATTTATTAAAAAGTGTCTCTAATCTCCAACTTATGTAATGGTCGTTACTATGAGGGAGGACAACTATACCGATAACTATCGGGTGTTGGAGTATGAACTATCTCAGTTACCCTGAACCAAGTACGAAACTGTTTATAGGTTCGTCATTCAAATATAAAATCTGCATACAAATGCAAGTTCATAATAATGGACAACAATTTGTCAAGAAAATATACTGTAGCGTTCCGCTTACAACGTGACAAATGGTCAGGAAAAATACAGGTACATCAATATGTGATGTTTATTTCTCAATTCAAGGTTTATCAACATGTGAACATGTCCGTTACCATGTTAGCGATTTCGCATGGAATCGTCATGGTGTGCATGTAACAATGTAATATTTCGCCAATCCGCGAACTGTGTTGATTAGCATATAAGTTTTACCCAACTTGCAAAATACTTGTATATCACCATGGGAGGGGAACGAACGTCAGTCATGGAAATGTACTCGGGGGTCTTAGGGGCGTTAGCTGTGTCAGTGGGGGTAACAATATCCTCATTATCTTTTACTGATGTCCGCTGTGGACATCTCATCTTCCTGTACACATGGTATTTATACACTAAACCGCTTAAAATTCAAAACACCAATTATTCTAGGCAAAATCAATAGTCCTGACACTCTAGTGTGTCGGGTCATGACCTCTGGTGTGCTTCACTGGACTCAGGAATGCGAAGAAGTACAAGTATTTATAGAATTTGATAGACACGTTAACATAGGTAAATTCCTGTTGAATAGTGGGGAATGCTCGGAACGGGGGGTCGATTTAGAAACGCTCCGTCTGTGATCGAGCATGTCGGAGAAGGTGACAGGAGATGAAAAGGCGTTTGGATGTGTAGGGAAGAATAAATTTGACGTCTGATTCGTCATATATCTGTAAGAAAGGGTCGTCTGCTTGAATAACGTGAGAAGCCATATACGATCAGTCAGGTTGTAAACAGCACCATTAAGAAAAAATAGCCAAAATACATTCTCGATGCGATTGAACATTATAAAACGGCCTTTCCATAACACAAAAGGAAAGCGGTGAGTTAACACATTAAAAAAAACTCTGATGTGTCAAGAAGGAAAAATATGTGTGTGCGTATAGTGTGTTTGCTTTTGTCACAAAATTCACCAAGAAGGGAAAAAAATAAAAACTGTTGTAAAGCATAAGTCCTATTATAAAGATTTTCAAAGGCAAAAGTGGTGTAATTTGTACAAATGAGATAATTTAAAGTTCTGTTTAACATGGATAACATAGAGTTGTAGATCTGCAAATGTTTGCGAACGTTCTTCAATTTCTTGACATAGCAGTGTAAAAGATGTAGTCCTAATGACAGTGCATGTCAACGAAGAAACTTAAATAATTATATAACATTAAAACACAGTGGCGTCACGCCATAATAACTTGTTAGTATGTGTGGGTGTTGCAGGCGTCGTAACTGTCAATATCGTCAGTATCATCAGCAGGATCTTGACTGAGGCTGACATCTTTCTGAAAAAATAAAATTTCCTACCCCCCCCCCCCAAAAAAAAATGGATACTAGTGACTTTAGATGATGGGGAACGACGGGTAGTACTATGAAGTGTGAGTACTTGTTGGGTACTATTGCTGGGGAAGTACCTTTTGTTATTAGAGAAGATTGATTCTCCAATAAACTAATAATCGTTGAACTGGACGTTTACGAATGTTGACATGAGGAACTTGGCGATCTCCCTCAAGGTAGCTTTTGTCAGTCGTTGATCACGAGAGGATGGCGTATTTCGCACTGTCGAGTGGGTGGTGGCTGCAGTTGTCGAGGGTAAGGATGAAGTAGTGTTGAAATGGTGCACCTCATGCTGCGTTTTGTGTGGCTGTCTGTGTTTTCTTCGCAATTTCATACGTACTTGCTCTTGAGGTAACAGGACAAATTTTGTTAACGGTGGGGAGTCATCTGTTGTAGCAGAATGTGGGCGCTTCGTTGCTGCGTGAAATTCAGTGTTGTCTGGACTGATCACACTTTCGTGGTCACTCTCGGGATCTGCTGTATCTAGGTCAGATTCGTGTCTCAATGGAGGTGATGGAAGAATAATATCTTCCTCAAGTGTGCATGTAGCGCTGTCTGCGTTTGCATCAGAGTGGTAGTTGCTTGTTGAAGGTTGTTCATTTCTATTGTATGTTTGTTGTCCAATAGGCTGGCAGGAATCTATCGTGGTGTCAGGGTGTTCTGGAGTAACTTGCTCGGCCTGTAACCTGGTAGTTCGATATTCTAGTCTTTCACGTAACTCAGCGGGGGGAATGTCGTCTTCACTGTTGGATGTGCTTCTATATTGTCTCATTCTGTTGACTGCTTCACGAAATTGGTCGTTTTTAGAGGTGTGCTGTTGTGCTTCTGAAACATCGTTGTCTGTGCTAGACTCTGACGTAGTGCTGGATGGTTGATGATATAATGTAGCTTTTCTTATTGGCCTATTTGTGGTCTCTGTAGGTGGTATAATGGGTCGATGATCATCTTTTTTTATTTGCGTGACATGGGCCTTGGTAAAGATATTTCTTTCTTCGTTCCAGATTTTGTAATTAGTCGGGGTTGTCTTATCTAGAATTTTGAAGCCGTCTAGCCAGCGGGCATCAAATTTGTTATCACGGACATTCTTTCGGTAGTACACTCTGTCGCCTACGTTAAAGCTTTCAAGGTTGACATTCTTGTCGTGTTGTTTCTGTTTCTTTACAAATGCTTTCGCAGTATTGTTATGTGCTATTTGGTGAACCTTGAATTTCTCTCTTAAAATCACTTCTATTGGGTCTTCACCTACATATTTACGTTGAGGCTGTAACATATTATCCAGGGGAAAAGAGGGTTCTCTTCCATACAGCATATAAAATGGCGACATACCAGTAGTGTCGTTTATATTCACTCTAATGGCCTCCAATGCTTGGTTGATGTAAATATCCCAATACTGTGTATTTCCACTGATATACTTCGCGAGAACATCATGCATGGTTGAGTGTAGGCGTTAATTTCTGCCATTTGACTGAGGGTGATAATAACTCGTGGTGGTATGGGTAATGTTGAACCTCTGAAGCATTGCTTTGAAGGGATTCCCAACGAACTGTTTGCCGTTATCAGATATGATGCGTCTGGGACAGCCATGTCTTGGTAGGAATTCTTGGATAAAATATTCTGTAACTGTTTCAGATGTGATGTTTTTGAGAGGGTAACATTCCGGCCATACTTAATACTGGCCTACTATGTGCAAGATATATCGGTTCCCTGACTGTGTGATGGGATATGGACCCGATATATCGATGCTGACTGTCGCCATTGGGAAATGTTCTGCTTGCATTGCTTGGAGTGGTGCTCGTGATGGTTTCATATTTCGCATTTTACAGATTCTGCATGTGTGAACATATTCAATGACATCTCTGTATAGTGAAGTCCAATAGTATCGTCGTCTAATGATATCTAATGTCTTGTCTCTCCCAACATGACCATTGTTATCATGAAATTGAGACAAAACCAACGGTACTAGGGTTTCGGTATGTATTTCTGTAGCTGTCCGTCTTGTTTGGGGTCAATGTGGTACAATACTTCGTCTTGGATCGTAAGCATTGGAAATCTGTTTGGGTTTTCTTGAGCTTGTTTCATGAGTTTTGTTATGTCTGGATCTTTCTTCTGCTCACTTGCCATGTGGAAGCCATCTGGATCACTGTCTGAGTTTGATTATGATTCAGACCTCTGTGTGTTTTCAGATATGTCATGTTGGTTGGAGGTAACAACATTAATTTGTTTTGTATTATCATCAATTTCCGTGGATATGGATGATTCTTCTTTCACTGTAGTGTTCTGCGTTTTACTCTCCTCATATGGAATCCTAGATAACAGATCTGCACATGTGTTCATTGTTCCGGGGATGTACTCTATGATGGTATCGTAGGATTGGAGGTTAGTGGACCATGTCTGCAGTTTCTTAGGTTGTTCATGTGTCTTAGAGAGCCAATTGACTAGCGGTTGATGATCCGTCCTGATTATGAGCCTGGTTCCTCGTACATAAAAATCAAATTTCTGTATTGCATAATGGATCGCGTATTCTTCCTTCTCTGTCGTCGACCATCTCTTTTGGGACTTCGATAGAGCATGCGAAAGAAACGCGATAGGTTTCTCATTGGGGATTTCTGGCAAAATTGGTTTTTCGTTTAATGTGATGGGTTGGACCAAACATGCACCAATGGCGTTGTCCGAGGCTTCGGTATATAATACCATGGGTTTGGATGTGTCTGGGTGAGGAAGTAAGGGGATTGTAGTCAATGCATCCTTCAGGTACTCGAATGATTTCTGGCATTCAGGAGTCCATTTAAAACGAGCATACTTTTTTGTCAGTTCTATCAGGGGCATAGCCGCATGGGAGAAGTTAATTATGTGGCGTCTGTAGTACCCAATGCACGCAATGAAACCTCTCACCTGCAGTACTGTAGTGGGACTCGGCATTTCCCTGATAGCCTTAACCTTATCTTCGTCTGGACGTATTCAATCAGCATTTATAACAAAACCCAAATATTTTATCTCTTCTTTGAGAAACTCACATTTGCTTAACTTGAGTTTGATTTGGTGTTTCCTGAGCCTTTCAAATACTAGTTACACTTTATGAAGATGGTCCTCAATGGTTCCCGCTGTATGAATTAATGTCATCGATATACTCGAGTGCGAAAGGTTGCATCTCCTTCAACACCTCATCCATCAATGACATATAAGTTGCCGGGCTTCCTTTGAGGCCAAAAGGCATGACATTCCATGCGTAACTGCCCAGGAGTGTAGTAAATGTGGACTTCTGTTTAGCCTCCGGTGTCATGGGGATACACCAGAACCCTGACCTAGCGTCTAAGGTGGTAAAGTATCTCGAGTTGCCAAGGGCTGCGAGAATGTCATCAATTCTGGGTAGTGGGTAAGAGATTGTCTTCGTGATTCTCTTCAAAGCGCGGTAATCGCAGCAGAATCTATTCGATCTATCCTTCTTCCCAACTATGACGATAGGTGACGACCATGGTGATATGGAACGTTCAATGATGCCAGCTGATAGCATCTCATTAATGGATCGTTCTACTATCTCTCTGTGTTTGAGTGGGGTGTGGTAAGGTTTTCGGCTGATAGGCTCTTCGGTAGTGGTATTAATATCCATTTGGACTGTTGATGTACGACCCAATTCCAAATAATTTAAAGCAAAGACATCGTGATGTTTTTTCACAAAAGCGGTGAGCCGTTGTTGGTGTTGGGCCGAAGTATGTAAGGTGTCCAACAACTGTGGTAATCTGTCTTCGGTATTTGTTTTTATGTCCTTATGCATACTTGTATTTGATCTTTGTGTTTGACATGTCACTCCTCTTTCATAAAAATGATCCAGTGATCTCTCTGATTTTCTCTGGCAATATTTATTGTTGCTCTCTGGTTCTCTCCGGCAATATCTATTGTTGCTCTCTGGTTGTCTATGGCAATATCTATTAATGTTCTCAGATTGTCTCTGGCAATATGTATTGTTGATCTCTGGTTGTCTCTGGCAATATCTATTGTTGATCTTTGGTTCTCTACGGCAATATGTATAGTTGATCTCTGGTTCTCTGTGGCAATATGTATTGTTGCTCACTGGTTGTCTCCGGCGATATGTATTGTTGATCTCTGGTTTTCTCTGGCTATATCTATTGTTGATGTATGTTTTATCTCCATTTGTGCAGTTTTGTCTGGCCTCTTTCTTTATTGGGGGGGGGGGGGGGGGGGGGGGGATGGGGGGGGGGGGGGGGGGGGGGGGGGGGGAGAGATTAACTTTTGCAATTATCGCACCTCTCGTAATGGATGATGTTTTTCCTGAGGTATTTACGATCATGATGGGGAAATCTCTTGAGCTTGTAATTTCTGCAATACCCTCAGTAATGAATATCAGTGGATCATCGTTTATATCTTCATCCAGCAACGGTGCAATTTCTACTGTCTGTCCGGGTCGAATGTAGTCTGATCCCTTTACACGACCTTTGGTTATTATGAGTGAGTTTTGTGGAATGGTCACTGGAGCTGTGAGGCGTACCAACGAAGCTATGTGTAAATCATCCTGCAGGTTGATGTATTCTCCGTTTAGTCTAATCTTGTGTAGATCGTAGTATATCCGGGCCTGGTGTTTGTTCAGGAAATCACGTCCAATAATAAGATTCCGAGACATACCGCGTGTAATAATGAATTTATGGTTTATTTTCTGTTCCCCAATCTGGAATGTGATAAACGCAGTACCAAGGGATTTCATTTCCTGGCCGGTCACCGATGCCATGTAAGTTTTCGTGGGGTGAAATTTCACATATTTCTGAATTTTTCGAAAAAGTTGTTCTCGTATTAGGCTTACCGATGCTCCGGTATCCACCAATGCTCGATAATGCATGCCCTGAATAGAGATGAGACAGGAACACGGGTCTGGGTGGATATTAATGTTATTTACTACAGTCTGCTGCCTTTTATTGCTGTGAGAATGATGTTCTGTGTTGTGTGACTTCTTATTTGTTGTGTGGGACCTATATGGTTTATAAGTGTTCCCCTCTGTATAGCTCACGTCAGCGGTCCGATCTAACGTGTACTTGGTCCGTTTCCCGAAGCAGGGAAATATTGTGGTCTATCTCTGGCAAAACCATGTTGGATTGCGTATGTGCGGTTGTTCTGTCCTTGTTGTGGTTGGTTATAACCTCGAGATTTATTATGTTGATACGTTTTATGTCCTTGTCTACCCTTTCCGAATAATCCTTGCTGGTGTGATTAGCATGCACGAGAGACATGGCTATTTTGTCCACATGTGTAATAGACAATCGTATTGACATTTTGAACATTCTGTTGCCTCGGTTGGTGTGCTTGCTGGAACTGACGTTGCTCAGGCTGATGGCTTGATGATCGATGTTGGTGACGGTGCCACTGCTGTCTTGAGTGACCGATTTCCATTGGCTCGTGGTCACTGTTTACTTCATAGCGAGGATCTCTACCTGTGCGTTGATTGAAACGTTTTCGTACGTTATCCTCCGATACTGCCATTTGTATAGCATCAGTGACAGTTTTAGGGTCTTTTCTTATGAGATGGAGCTTTAAGTTATCTGTGTAAAGTCCGTCCACAAAAATGCTTACCAAGTGTTTTTCAATGTCCTGTGATGGTACTGTTCCTTCAATAAAAGCTTCTTCAGCCAAATTAAATAAACGGTCTCCATAAAATTGAACAGGTTCAGATTTTTCTTGATGGATTTTCCTCAAAAGCGACCACGCGTGCTGTTTATCGATTATGTCACTATACCGTGCAATTAGTTCCTTCTTTAATGATGCATAGGTCTCCTCTGGGTAGATGAGGGAGCGCCGTCGCAGAAAATCCGTCACAAGAGATTCCGATGACAAGTATGCAATTTTGAACTTTTCCTTGCCACTTGTAGCATTTACCATGGAACTAAACTTGTCTATGTTCATTAGCCATCTCCAAAATGTCTTTGAATCGCCGGTGAAGGGAGTTATAACCGAGCGAATTTGGTTATATTTATTATTGTGATCTACATTGGATAGCGTGACTGTTATCTGTTGCAACGCGATCATTGTGTGTTCGGCCTCTACAGGTAAGGGTATGTTAGCAGGATGGACGTTTGCCTGTTGCATTTCCTGTTGCTGTTGTAGTTGCTGTGCATATAACGTATGTTGTTGTTGCTGTTGTTGCTGTAGTGTATACAACGCCTGTTGTTGCTGCTGTTGTTCTAGGCTTGGATCCATTTTATTGATTATGCCTGTCTGTCTTCACCAAAGAAAAGGGCAGGTCACGGCGCCAATTAGCGTAATATGTGGCCTTGTAGGTTATACGGCACTAGTAGTTATATTGATTTTATTTAGTTAGAGTTAATCTTTCATATGTTGTGGTGGTTCAAGTGCTAACTGGCCTTCCGCCAGAGATGGTGATACTTGACCTTTTGTTATTTGTTTCAACCCAGGAATGTTCTTCCCTTTAAGTTTGGTGATAAGCAAAACAGTTTCAGCACAACAACGTATATCCACAAGTTATTACTGTAAAGTTCCACAAACAGCAATGCAGAAAAATTCAATTAGAGTTTATTGATGTCATTAGACAAACACTGTAAATTTCACAATGATGATTGGTTATCCGATATGAAAAAAATATGTAATCCAACTGAATAATATAGGTACATCCAAATAGAATAATATATGTATATCCACAAGAAATATATACTGATTTGTCTACTCAAAAACTTGTCTTGGTATCCTCAAAGACGAAGTTCACCTAACGCTATCTGAAAAAAATCCTCTAGTCTAAAATCATGGTATCCTTGGAATCATAAATCCTAAAATCTCTGCCTTTCGCCCACAACTCTTCTATTTATACTATTTCTTATTTTTTTCCCGCCTTTTTTCACACGACCCGTCCTTTTTTCACAATAATTAACATTTGCACTCCTCTCCTCAGGTTTTCGACCTTTTTGCACACGACATTCTGTTATTTCGACTTTATTTTCACATGTGTGATCTTTTCCAACTTAACAATAGGATACAAAAAACCAGATCACAAAAACATTCATTTCCCACTTTCGCGCTTATAAAACCCATTCATTATTATCTGGGACTGACCTACGTTTGCCCTGTCAACTGAACTTTGAATGAATACTGCGTTTTCTGTAAAAACGTCTTATTTGCTTTTAAGGTCTGTCATTCGTACATGTAGCATCTTCTAGCACATATAAATACTTAGCGTGAAAGTAGGAGGGACAAAGCTAGCGTGAAAGGCCAAGCGGTCACAGCTGTATAAAGTTTACCAGCCTCATGAGGAAGGTTGGGCGCGTCATTATTTCAACCCTTGATCTTTGTGTAAATTAACTTCACATTTAACGTTCACTGCTGTCAGAGTACCAACGGGCTGATCACCCGTTTGCCAGTCACTTCGATTACGGAAACAACAGCAAATGGATTGATTTGCCATTGCCCTAAAGACGCCAATAGGCGTGATGGGTAACAATGGCAAAGAAAACCTATCTGCTGTTGCCCTAAGACGCCACTAGGCGTAATGGCCACTGACTGCTTTGACGGTCGGTGGCTAAGGACGGAAGAAGAAGAAGAAGCTGTCAGAGTGAAGTATGTTCATCAAGGTATTGAATCATCGATAAACTGTCAGTATATACTGTGGTAATCATCTGTTGTGAACTGTTGTTGGTTACACCATCAACCCATAACCTGCCTACTGTCTAGGGCGGTAATACAAACCCACTATACATCATCATCATCATTATAATCAGCGTATCTGCCCACGGCCACAGTTCTCAAATCCCCAGAGCAAGAGAGGTAGAGAGAAACCGAAAAACACACGGACAAGAGAACTTCAGACAGAAACGAAAGAGATGAAGAAGTCGTGGAAAGAGCTTGAGGTGATTGCACAGGGCAGGAGACTTAGTATAAGTTTATTGAGGGCCTATGCTTCTTAAATAATGATGACTGCTTGAGCCTAATGATGACTGCTTGAGCCTAATGACGACTGCTTGAGCCTAATGATGACTGCTTGAGCCTAATGATGACTGCTTGAGCTTAATGATGACTGCTTGAGCCTAATGATGACTGCTTGAGCCGTTCCAGGGAATCTCGAAGAAGACAAAAATGAATAGGACACTTAGCGTGTCGTAAAAGGCTACTTGTGATTTTGACGTTGTGGCCAGGGCTGACACCTGATGGTGTAAAAGAATCTGCTACATTAACAACCACCGCAGGAAGTCATGCATGCTTGGTGCGGGCTACATAGAATGGTATTAGCCGCTGAGGTAGCCTACATAATGAGCGACAAGTGGAAATAATGATAAAAAAATAAAAATGCTCGACGTTTATTTTACGTCATCTTTTCTATATGCTTGGCATTTTCTACGTACCTAATAACCTGGTCAACTTCGTCCCGGGGAAATCAATTCTGTAGGGACTAGCTCATATTTTACTTTTAGTACGTATACAAATGAACACCCGCAAACACAACGATGTGATGTTTACAAAATGTAAATGTCACATATTAACTCTATTTAAGAAATTATCATTTTTCATTTCCAAAAATGAGACAGCGCCAGAGAGAGAGAGAGTCAAAGGAACAATGTGATAGAACGAGACATCTTTGGTCGCAGGACAGCGAGGAGTATTCCCTTGATCTACTGCCATGTCTGGTGCGGGTATTAAACTGTAGAAACACCACGCCGGAGGTTATTGAAAGTTTCTCTGACTTCTCAGTTGTGTGGGGGCAAGAACAAGACGTGTACAAATTAATCTAAGTACAACATTTGAAAAGAAAACAAAGAAAATTTAAAAAGAATAAATAAAAAAATTACACACAAGAGATAGAAACAGGTTCGTCTTCATCAATCCTCCATTGCTCTTTCACTCAATGGTTATTTGCGCCATTCTTGCAAAAATTAGGCATATATGTAATAAAGAAACACAGAGAGTTGTTTTTTTTAGGGAAGAACGTAGGAATGAAAAGAGGGTCAGACACAAAGAGATTCAACCCTTTGTTGGAAAATAAAAAGAAAGGAAAATTTGCTGGCAACTGTGTTATGTGGGAAGGACATATGAAAAATAGGCAATAGTAACTTGTGAGAATATATCAAAGGAAGCAAGAGATAAATGTCTTATAATAATGTAGATATCCTTCAGTGTTGTCCATTGTTATCAAAACACAGTTCAATTTCTGGAAGAAAAAAAGACAATCAGAATAATTTTATTTTTAAAAGTAAAATAGAAATCACGATAGTTATTCTAGATTTACAGCACGAAGTCAAAATAGTTAATGCCTAAAGCGCCTAGCGCCTCGGGCAGAGTTTAGCTTTGGCGATCCTACATTTTAAAAACATTTGTTTTTCTATATTTACAGCCCCCAAATCAAAATAATTAATGCTAAAAATGTTTGCTCCATGACGTAAGCGTAGCTTAGACGCTCCTACAACAGTTTTGAAACATTGTTTGTCTAGATCAGAGACAACACATTTATAAAAGCATAATAATAATAGCCCCCCTCCAGTCATAACTAACTATGGGAATGCGCCCCTGAGGTGACAGCCCTCAGCTGCTTATTTTCCTGGTGGTCCTTTCGACATTTTCTCCTCTCTTCTGCTTGTTGTATCAGCATCTTTTCGCACAATCTGCAGTGGCGCCGTAAATAGCATCGCCACTTGGAGCGATCGGCAGCTTCGTCCTCAAACGTTGCTGGATTTATGTCCAGTGCCCTGATATCTCTCTTGCACACATCTTTGAACCTCAGCTGCGGTCGCCCAACTGTATAAAAGCATAGTTATATTAAATATGTGTTTAAGTACGGAATTATGTACAACACAAGTTCGTTATACTTGAATTACAAATTGGCGGAGCAAATGGTATAAAATTAGTTCTACAACTCTATAACTATCATAATCATATCATTTTAATAGCGCTTAAATGACTGCATATATATCTTCAAATCTGAATATTAAAGCCTCTTCTTATGTAACCACCTTAAAAACATGAAAAAATTTTAAAAAATTATTAGTTGATAATAATGATATAATTATATAAAAATTCACTTACTAATGAAGCTTAATGAGACCCTTACGCATGGTGTGACTCAGCCAGTTTTGTACTATTTGGTTCTAAGTCTGTTAAAATCCTGTTACAAATCTGCAGTCGGTTTCGTTGCTTTTGTAGTAGCAACACTACTGCACTGAACCCCTTCTCCACCAAATACGACGTTAGGAATACTGTAATTGGCAATTTAGTTTCACACCAAAGAACGGGATACGCAAGACTCTGCTGGATCCAACATTTTTCGTAATGTGTATGACTGAATCGTGCTTTTGCCTCGAAGTCATTTTGTAGCTCAATTCATTCTTCTTGTAAATGTTGACTAACTTGTTCCACGTCTGATTCAAACGTATTAATCACCCAATCCGGTATTATTATCAGTTGCAAGTCTTTAAATCTTATGCTCATATCATTTTTAATAGCGTCAAATAACTGCAATAAACCTCTAAATCTGAATCTTTAAGCCTGTCCCCACCTAACTGCAGTAAACATGGAAAATGAGAAAGTTCTCGGCGACTAAGATTTTTATATAATGTCAATTTGTTGATGAACCCCATGATAATTCCTTTCACTTTAATCAGACTGATCTCATTTCCTTGTAGCTTAAGAAGAACCTCATTTAACTTTTCAAAAATATCTGAAAGATAAGCCACGTCGTTTCGCAATACTTCTCCTTCGATGCTAAATTCTTCTTTGATTGAATCCAAAAACTCTACTGTCTCCTGACAATGGTAACATCCCAGATACTAAAATTTTGCCTTTGGAATCCTTAAAACACTCCATGGGACGCAGTCAAATTAAAAATTGTCGTGTTACAAGCTATGTGAAGGGAATATATTTTGTAAATTGTTTCATATTGATTCTTGTAAAAATGTACACAACGCCCCCCTGAATGGAAGTAACGACCCCCAATCGTTGCGACCCATCAGAACGCCCCAGACATCTTGAAAACGCCCCCAGGGGCGGTACCGCCCCCGTTGAGAAACACTGATATAACTTATACCGATATGTGTATGAAAAATATTCTTGGTATACGCCACACAGGCTACCACATTCGAAGTCTAGTTGTTGATATACACGCCACACAGGGCTATTTATAAATATGTGTACTGCTACTCTGTTACCGTGTTTGGAATGTTGAAGTGGGTGTGTTGGTACAATCATACACCACAGTAACATACGTCAGAGTCAAGGAGCGTTTAAGCGATTGGTGACATTTAATAATGGTTTATTAAGTCACAGCACAATCACGTTGACATCAAGAACAGTTTACAGCAAGATACACGAAAACACGAATTATCTCTCAGCATACTCATAATCATGGCCTATAAATATCTACACTTCTCAGTATGCTCACAGACTGCATCTACGGCAGTTATAATAATCATCATAGGCTTTGCTGACAGCTATGACTTGAAATTTTTTTACCTTGCACTCAAAGCGGTCTATGGTCCAACATCATCAGGATTATTTCCCCTCCTTAATGCAGATGGAAAAACACTAATTACAGACAAGGTAAAAATGCTCCAACGCTGGGCTGAACATTTTAATAATGTTCTGAACCAGCCATCATCTATTAACGACGAAGCCATCATCCGCCTGCCCCAAATTCCTATAAATGAAGCATTAGATGATGTACCAACTCTGGAGGAAACTAAAAAAGCGATTCGTCAACTGTCTAGTGGAAAGGCCCCCGGTTCCGATTCAATTCCTGTTGAGGTTTATAAAGATGGCGGTGCAGTTCTGATAGAGAAACTTCACATGATCTTCCAGCAAATGTGGCAGAGTGAAACCATCCCACACGATCTCAAAGATGCGTCAATTATGCATCTATATAAACGTAAAGGTAATCGCCAAGACTGTAACAATCATCGAGGCATCTCTCTTTTATCAATCGCTGGGAAGATATTCGCCAGAATCCTTTTGAATCGCCTTACGGCTCATCTTGACAAAGGTCTTTTACCTGAAAGTCAGTGTGGATTCCGGAAAGAACGTGGAACCACAAATATGGTGTTCGCTGCAAGACAGCTACAAGAAAAATGCCAAGAACAGCACTGTGACCTGTACACAGCTTTCATCGACTTGACAAAGGCGTTCAACACGGTCAATAGAGAGGGTCTATGGAAGATCATGGCAAAATACGGCTGCCCAAAGAAATTTATTACAATAGTGCAGCAACTGCATGATGGAATGCAGGCTAGAGTTCAGGAAAACGGTGAGCTATCAGAGCCTTTCCCCGTCTCAAATGGAGTTAAACAAGGGTGCGTACTTGCACCGACTCTGTTCAGCATCATGTTTTCTGCTATGCTGACTGATGCTTTTAGAGACGGGGACACAGGAATCGACATTAGTTATCGTATTGATGGAAAATTGTTTAACCTTAGGAGGCTTCAAGCAAAAACCAAGGTCAAATCACACACCATCAGAGATCTTCTGTTTGCCGATGATTGTGCCCTCAATGCTGGCTCAGAGGCTGGTCTGCAGCATAGTGTGGATAGATTCTCCGAAGCCTGCGCCAACTTTGGGCTTACCATCAACACGAAGAAAACAGAAATCATGTACCAATCAGCTCCTGGCACAGTTTATACTGAGCCAATCATCAAGGTTAATGTTGAGAAACTGAATGTTGTGAACAGATTCACATAGCACAATATCCCAAAACATTGTCATTGATGATGAGGTGAACACCAGGATCTTCAATGCCAGCAGCACATTTGGCAGACTATACACCAACGTTTGGCATCGAAGTGGCATTAGTCTACAGACACAGCTGAAGGTGTACAGAGCTGCGGTGCTTCCAGTGCTGCTATAGGAACGTCAACCAAAGGACATTGAGTCCATGGCCCAATTAGAGCACCATTATGTCCTTGCCCATCCGGGCAAACCCATTCAGAAGTCAGTTATGTCAGAAGATTTAGTTGCCAGTGTCGGCAAAGTTCAGCGCCATCCTTGGCGAAATCAGTCAGGCAATGTAGACAGGGGCCATGAACAGAAGTATGAGAAGCCTTCCAGCACCTATCACCGCACGACCCCGATCGAACCCGCGAATTCCGCGGTGGTGTTAGACACGATCAACAGCTAGGACTGTGCGGGGTGTCGCCCTCTATTCCATGTGAACGAGAGGTTAGTGTTACAATGCGGTCATGCGGCACCATGTCTGTCAGCAGTCCATGAGACTGGCAAGGTGATTCTCCACGAAGGCAAGGTGGAGAATAGACCAGTCCAGGTGTTGAGGGACACTGGATGCACTACAATTGGGGTGCGTCGATCGTGCATCGACGACTCATGTCTTACAAGTAAAATTGTAAAGTGCACCACGTTCGGGGGCAAAGATGAGTCTTACCCCCAGGCGAGTATTAATGTGGACACTCCGTTCCTATTGGGGAGAGTGAACGCGTTCGTCCTCGAGGATCCGATTGCCGATTTAATCGTCGGCAATGTACGCGGAGTGCATAGTGCCGTGGGTGTGGCTGAAGCAGAGGTTAAGCATCACCAAACTCCCAAAGGGAATGACAATAAGGTAGTTCGCATACGTGGGTTTCGGCAAATACCTAGTGACATGATTAGGAGCAGTAGGAACTTATTCGAGGGTCCGAAAGCTAGTGATCACACAGTTTGGGTGCGTAACGTCCCCCTGAGTGCGAGTTGGCGCACACTCAGGAGAGTGTTTAATGAGGTCGCGCCGGTTAGATTTGTGGAGGTACTGTCGTTGCGTGACAATACCAAAATGGCACGGGTGACTTTTGCGAGTAGTTGGGGTGCGCGTAAGGCAGTTATTTAGAAGCATATGTCCTTGCTTCAGAACCATCTGCTAATAGTCCAGCAATAGCTAGGGTAAGATTTCGGGTTCGTGTTCAGTAAGATGTTTCGGTTGATGCGAACCGAACCTTATAGCCTGACTCACGCCCCCAGTTCTATTCTGATATCAATATGAGGATTTTGTAAATTTGTAAAAATTATGAGATACCTTCTCTGTCACCTACGCCTGTAGGAATTTACCCTCCCAGATTCAAACCTCTGACTTTCTTATAATTTCGAAAGCTGTTTATGGCTGGTAGCATTTAATTGCATTCTCTTTGATGCCGGTTAGCGAGCAGACCTGGTCCCGCTCACCTGTAATTATCTCGGCAGCGATCATAAAAATCGCCGTAATGAAATCAGTCGGTGATGGAAAGGGGAGACAATTTGTCTATTACCTTTGCCTGGATTCGGTCTTTGTAAGTTAATTTACAAGATGCGAACCGCTATATCAAAGACTCTCGCTATAATTCATTTACGACCACTTCGGCAGATGACGAGAGTGATTCGATAATATATGTAGATTCTATTTCAGCTAGATCTTAATATAGACCTGGCTTCGACATTGGTGCGATAAAAGTTGTTTGATTCGCAGAATGAGATAGAATTTATGTAGATTTTCCAAAGGTGCCAACATCTGGCAAGAGTCTGCTAGTTACAACTTTCCCTTTGATTCTTTGTCAGTTTCAGATATTTATACCCCAGCAGTTTAGACTTCATTCATTCAGTACTGCCACAGCTTTAGAGAGAATTCTAGCGCGAGTTCTAGAATCACCGTAATAGTAGAGTCTTAGTTTCTCGTGGAGAAAATCTTAAAAGTTTGTGGGAAGGTAAATATATATATGACTAGTATTGTCGAGTGATAGAATTGTTAGTTCGAATTATATCTTCACTAGATCGTGTGCAGAGTGATTTACTAGTTTAATCGTCCTTATAAATTCTCTAGTTACTGTGTTACAGTGGATAGCAAAATAAATTATAATTTCTAGCTAAAACTCATTCAGCTATAAATAAATTTAATTAAATTGCTAGTAACCAGTCAGAGAACATTTTAACTAACTAAGTAAATGCGCTGATTCATCATGAGTGTTGACGAGATATGTATTTATTTCTAATTCATGATGATTGATTTTTTTTAATGACTAGAATTTATTTCACGGGAGTTTTAAACGATAAGACAAGCTCTAAGTTTGCGGTTTATAATTTAAGTTAAATGACCGAAGTGAACATATTCTATTTACGCGTAGGATTGTGTATACTATATTAGGGTTGAGTATTTATGTTTTTCTCTTCCTTTTATACAGTATTTGGGTCAAGCCCAAAACCTACCAGCGGTTTCCGTTTATGTATAGCAGAGAATAACTAGACGAAAAGAACTATTCTTCTGAAATTTATATTGTAACTGGCAGTGAGTTTCAGAATTCTTTTCCAATAATCAAAGTTTTACAGTCGGCCCGTGGTGGCGACTAAATCAAACATTTAACATAATCAAACCTGTGACATTACTTATATAACAACTACTGTGTTGAGAAGAAGATAAATCCTGAACAGAGTTATTTACCTTCAACTCGAGGTAACGATCGATTTTCTCAAGCTACTGTACTCTTGTGAACATTAGACATCTTAATTATTTTACTACCTGGACAAAAATTGAAGGGACATTTATCAGCATCCTACGTACCATAGTGAAGCGACCGCTTTCCAAGATTTGAATTTATTAGCATTGGAGAAGCTGGGCCTTGTTTCGCCTAAACACACCATTGGATGGGCTGTATGTTCCTTAAACAATTGTTCCAGATGTGGTGAGAGTGCCTATTAGGTAAGAACGCATGTCTTGTGATCACAAGTGTGTCAGAGCGAGAAAATGCAGGGATGATTAATTCTTTGATTATATAATCCAAATATCCATTGATTGTTTTTCTTCTTAAAGATTAAAATGCTATTTATTTCAGAGTAGATTACAGGAAAACCTCTGTTATTTACGGTAGAGAGAAATCCTAGACCATAGTGTATAAATCTCCGACTCTTTGGGGGCGAATAACTTCTCTTATAACGGGATCTTGGTTCAATAGAGGGGGAAAGGATTACACCTATGGGTCAACTCTGTTATTGAGTCCTTAACCTATGTTTATTTGTGTATTGATTTGATAGTCTAAATTTATTTACTGTGTTGTGAAATTTCTTATGATAAATATAATTTGCATAAACTTATTCAAGTGTGTCGGTCAGCTCGTCGAAAAATATCTATATGCCATTGTTATAGTTTTCACGTTTGTATGTCAAACTGTCGTCACTTATGTGAGTGTGTCGGTGAGTGGTTGATATAGTACATCTATATAACTGAGTATCTGTCTGACAAATACTTTCTGTTGTAGAGATAGGCTGGGCGAGAGGATCTCATCGAGTCTCAGGGACAGAATTACCTAGTTTCCACCATCTCACTCGTGGAAATCTATTTCTATTATTATTTCTCACTGAGTCACCTCAGGTTCTAGTCTATTCAGAAGGGACCAATCTATGTCTTAATTTCCCTATCACAAATCTACGACATTTATTCCAGCCAAAACGGACAGAGCCTCTAATACCCGAAGATGTCGAGGAATTCCCTTCCTCTTCTGCCCGAATGCATTTATAGAGGAATACTCAGGACCCGAAAGTCTGAGAAAAAACCAGAGACAGTGAACAAAATCTGAAACAGCGATCTGCCTGGTTTCGCCAGGTAATGAAGATTAAATCCTACATTTGTATGTTTACAAAAATAAGTTTAAATTGCTGCTCACTTGTTTGGCTTTGCCGTTTTCTTGTGATGGCCCTGGTGAAGACATTCTGGTGCTAAAGTGGCCCGTTACTTTGCCTAATACTTAGACTAATACTTAAAGTTATATTGTTTTTGTTCCCTTTAATAAAGGAAAAGGCAGTCCCATAGCAGATAATGCATCAGGTGATTGAAGTGTTAGAGACTTCACTAGACTAGGTCCATCAGTAGAAGGTGGGGGTGAGCAGTATATGCCGTTTCTAACTCAAGAGAAGAATCAGGTACTCATTTACATCCAGGTAGTTTTGAATCTGTAATCCGATGACCTCGTCACGAGAGACAAGCGGTCTAACCACTCTGTTTATCTAACGCCCTTGTTCACCTTATAGTCTGGTGGAAACATTTTATGGAGTGCGGTATGCCTCACTTTTTCTTCATTTCGGTGGTTTTTGGTTTTTTTTTTTTTAACTTATTGACAAATTTTATTTCTTCTGTTTTGGTACTTGCAGCTATCCGTCATAAAAGAAATAGTGTTGCTACTCGGATAAATGCTTGCTCATATGAAACTATGCGTACACAGGGAAAAGACAAAGATAATGAGTTAAAAGCAGCAAAAGGTAGCATGATAAGACGCGGAGAAACAACCACATTTTATAAAAGTAGTCAATTCAACGAGGCCGTAAGTTTTGACTTAGCTTTGCAGATGTCTGCAGTGTGTTGTCTCTGGATGGTGGTTCTCAGTAAAGTCTTGACAGTTCCTTCTCTTCAGGAGTAGAGTGGTTTGGTGGCACTACGTTCCTGGTGGTGCTGGAGTAGATACTCAGGTTGTCTCTTCAAGTGTCATCAAGATTTAGAAGCATACATATATATTGGCAGCAACATAAATAATGTTGGAGAGATCAACAGAGAAATTAAAATAAGAATACAAGGAAGCGAGAGAAGCTTTACTGCATGGAGCAATAAGTAATAAAAGCCCACTCATTCATGGCTGACAATTAGAATGAGCCCCTGAGATGACAGTCCTTAGCTGCTTTTTTTTCCTGATGTTCCTTTCGTCGTTTTCTCCTCTCTTCTGCTTGCTGCTAGAGCTTCTCTTCGCCCAATCTGAGGTGGCGCAGTAGATAGCATCGCCATTTGGTGCGATCGGCAGCTTCATACTCCCAGATTGCTGGAAGTAGGTCAAGTTCCCTCATGTCTCTCTTGCACAAATCTTTGAATCTCAGCTGCGGTAGCCCAACTGTTCTTTTGCCATCTACAAGTTGTCCGTAGATGATATCTTTCGGGATGCCACCATCTTCCATGCGGCGGACATGGCCAAACCAGCGTAGTCTGCGCTGTCTAAGCAGTGTATCTATATGGAATTAGAGATGAAAAGAAAACGCTAGCGGTTGAAAGAACACACAATGAGAAAATCTGTTGATAGCGTTACCAGAAAGTGCTTGCTATGGAATCCCCAGACAAGGAGAGGCAAAGAGAGGCATAAAGAAGAGGACTGTAGTCAGAAATAAAATAACGAGAAAGACATGAAAAGACCTTTAACTGATGAAACTCAACAGGAGGACTTGGTATGAGTTTGATGAAACTCTATTCGACAGGAGGACTTGATTTGAGGTTGATGAAACTCTATTCGACAGAAGGACGGTATGAGTTTGATGAAACTCTATTCGACATGAGGACTTGGTAAGAGGTTGATGAAACTCTGTTCGACAGGAGGACTTGATATGAGGTTGATGAAACAATATTCGTCAGGAGGACTTGGTTGTGACGAAACGACTGATAATTTGTATTTTCCAATCCGTCCCATTTTCCTTCCTCTTTTAATTTCTCTGGTATCATCGGCTATTCGCACTTGCGTTTTCTTTACATCCTTCTATTGCTGCAGTAGCCCCCATTGTTCCCCGCTCCGTCACCCACCACAAGGCGTGTCTGGGTTTTGATTTTCGCTTCTAGCCTTCATAAAAAATGCATCGGTCGGTCCTCAGGCTAAGCGATCCGCAGCTTATAATAATACATAAGACGCACCTGCAGTCTGCCAGCCCAGAGGGACGTGTTCGCTCGTAACAGTGTTTTTGACCACTGACGGTGTAATGAGACCTGAACAGCCGTCTTACATAGGGTTTCAGTGCAACGGGCCAGAGCAGCGCGGCTGCCCTTTGATAGCTGGGTATCCTCTTTTCATCTCCGTTCAGAGGAGAGAAATCCGCGTTCGTTCGTACTTTGGTAGTGGCCCTGGATCGCCGGAGTTTGCTTACGTTGTATTCTTCTTCTTCTTCCGTCCTTAGCCAATGACCGGCAAAGCAGTCAGCAGTGGCCATTACGCCTAGTGGTGTCTTAAGGGCAACAGCGAATAGATTTTCTTTGCCGTTGTTCCCATCACGCCTAATGGCGTCTTTAGGGCAACGACAAATCAATCCGTTTGTTGTTGTTTCCGTAATCAAAGTGACTGGCAAACGGGTGATCAGCCCGTTGGGTTACGTTGTATAGCGGGTGATAATGTTATGTATGCAGGGAATTTTCGTGCCTCTTTGCCGTTTGATATAGGTCCCAGAATAACTAATGTTTATGTTACTCGATATTGCGCTTAAAAGCAAAGTGACCGAACACCTGCCGGAGCACGTAATCCCGGGTGCTTGGGTCAACGTCACTTTTTAGACTATAAATCTTGAAAGGTTTACTCTGTCAGCACACTATTTATTAACCGTAGCCTGGTGATGGCTAAATGAGTCAGGCAGTAGTTGTTACAAGATTAGACTTCGTGTCGCCTAATTCTCGGCATCTCGGGGTGAGTTGACATTCTCTTTTATATATATATATATATATATATATATATATATATATATATATATATATATATATATATATATATATATATATATATATATATATATATATATATATATATATATATATATATATATATAGGGTGTTTATAAAGTCGCTGTGCAGTGAAATTTACGCCCGGGCGAGACTACGTCACCAGAAATGTGGTTTTCAAATGGGGCTTGTTGTGTAATGCTGCACACGGGATTGTGGAACACAGCATTGGAACACAGAATATCATGACGTAAATTTGCATCATTCGTGACGTAATTTCTAAAACATTTTTCAAATTCACTGCACAGCGACTTTATAAACACCCTGTATATAACAGCAGTGTGACTTGAATTATTTTTAGGTGATTTCTCCCCCGTAATTAATTCAGTGATAATATAGCGCCGTGTACCGCCTAAGTTAACAGGTGTTTAATTTATTAGGTGTCCCCTAATTTTATTGTTTACAATGGGATAAATGTTAAACTTATGCTAACGGATACTTACTAGGCGAAGAACCTCATAGTCTTGTTCAGTGCGTACAATAGGTTAAATGCTAAGCTTATTATGTCATTCCTGTTGGGAATTTCAGTGGTGTAACTTATGTACATAAACCTGATTAGTGAAGTGTATTCGCTATTACGACTTATTTATAAGAGTTAGTCATTCATTACTTTGTGAGAGAAATTCTCGTGGTTGGGTGTGGGATTATGAAAAGCCTATTGTGTAGTTAGATAGTTTAGAACTAACACGACAATCTAGAAAGTTACGCGCCAGCCAGTACAATAATTCTGTCATAAGTACCGTCACCATGTATTATAATAGCACAAACATTGCATTTGCATGTTGTCACATGATGATGATGATGTCAGTGTAATACAGATATCGAGCATATGTTGTAATGATGATAATGATATTTAATACAATTATTAAGCGTATATTGTATTGATGATGATGATGATGATTACGCTGATGATGATATGGTCAATGTGAGTGTGTGTGTGTGTGTGTGTATGTGTGTGTAAGCAAATAATAAAGTAAGAGAGGTTGTTTGCGTGAACAGTAAATTGCATAAGCCTGTGTGTACGTTAAGTGCAAATGAAAACTGCTCAGTCGGGTTTTACGTGAATTTGCCTCGTGCGAGACTGTGGGTTAAAACACGGAAGAGAATAATTCAAGATGCGAAGTGGTTAGTTTCTGACTGGAAGGTGAACTGGAAGGTTGCGTGTAGAGGGAGAAGATGGCTAGATGTCATGGCTGGATCTTGTTGTTTAATTCTGAAGGAAGAATTATGAATTATTACCTGCTATATTTGTATTTCATTAAATGTTTGTGTTTCATGACATTTCCGTAAAACAGTGTTCAGTTTGGGACTACATTTCGGTGTTGATTGATTTACTCAGGAATGGATGTGTCAATTATGGTGTAAGAAGATAGTAAGCATCTTTGAGGATTAATTAATGTGACAGCATGCATCACCCAGCATGTGTCACATGTATTCCATTTTGGGAGGTTATTACTTTTTCCTTTTGTGTATCGACCCCAAAGCGGCGCATACAGTTTTATTATGTAATGTATCTAGTGCTTGTATTTTCTGTAAATTCACTTAACGATGTAAGATGAATCGCATATCCACACAACGGGAACTACATGGTTGGACTTCCCTTATGTTGAGTTGGAAGAGGACTTCGAGTAGATTTTTTATCAGAGCACATGCTGAGATGTAAATGTATGTACAAAATACATTATCCAGTGCGACTGCATGCTGATAACGGATATGGTGGAATTAACAGGAGGACCCGCATGTGGATAACGACAGCACCGAGATTTACCTAGCTTAATTATAATACACATACTAGAATGGGGCATAACAGTTTATTATAACATTGTTATGATTGTATTTTTTTGCTGGAGGTAATGTTTGTTTGTTTTGGTCTTAGTTCCAGGGCACCGAACTGTTACAGTCGGATCCTAGTCGAGGAATGTTACATTCTCCTTGATCTCCTGGTTCCTATAAGCAACCGCCACGAGTGTCACACAATACCTGAAACTTCAACCCTCTTCACATAGCCCTCTAACGGGAATTTAGCTCATGCAGTGGATAACCTTACTTACTTAGGTCTTTCTTCTTCTACCGTGAGATGCAGAGGTTTGTAAGAGAGAGAGCACCATACTATTCTATCGATGTGTTTCTCCTGGCTTAGTTCCATTCTAGTCGTCGGTCATTCAAAGATTGTCTAATGTTGTCCTCCCAGCGGACTTTGGGTCGTCCTGGAGGTCTGGATCTCTGGCTCTTAGTTTCCAGTGCTTGCCGTGTTCGCCAATCTTCTCCCATTCTGCAGACATGGCCAAACCATCTCAGTTGGGACTGTTCTACTTGGGTCTGCAGCGGTTGGATTTTTAGGCCATGTCTCTTCTTGTTACTTCAACCACCTTCCTCAGATACCTCATTTGTCCTCAGTCGACCCTGGATGTGTTAGGTCTACTGGCCAGTAGAGACTGCCTGTAGTAGCGGACCGAATTTAGACATAGTTAATCTACAGCCTATCTTGTTTGTGTGTGTGTGTGTGAACTCGGCGCATGGATATCGTCTTCAGTGGATATATAAAGTATCCCTACCTTTAGGAGCAGAAATATAAAGACACTGACTTATTTGTATTGATTCCACAGAAGCGAAATGATTGTTAACTCTTGTTTATTTTTTATGTCGGGACCTACTAGTTGGTTTTTTTCTTTGATGTATGAATTAATGTAATTGCTAACTTGTTGTGAATTGATGCATTACTTATGTTGTTGAGCTGATATACTTAATTTTCCTATATGTTCTACTTTCAAGACCTTTAATAAATTTTAACCTTATATTAATGCGCTGTTCAAGACCTTCATCCATACACATTTAAGCCCTAACTATATTCTCTATCTGTCTGTGAGAAAGAAGAGAGAGCGGGTGTTTCGTAAGACTATATAAGTGATTTGTGGGGCTTGAAAAGAGAGATAGCTTTAATTGATCTTCTTCCAGGTTGTCATAAGGTCACCCTGTTTTCACACATTATCTGTGTTTTCTCTATAATTCTGACAGTTCACTCACATTGTCGATTTCACTAAAATTGTCAAACTCGATAAATGTTTCTAAAACCAACACACTCACGTCATTGGTATGACTTTGATGAAACTCTATTCGACAGGAGGACTTGGTATGAGTTTGATGAAACTCTATTCGACAGGAGGACTTGGAATGAGTTTGATGAAACTCTATTCGACAGGAGGACTTGGTATGTTTGATGAAACTCTATGTGCCTTTGAAAGCTGCTGTGGGTCAGCGAAAGATATATGAGAGTTGTAGCAAATTCTTTTTTCTCAGCATTATAAATATCATCAAATACCATTACAAAAAATGAAGATTCTACTAGAGACAAGATAGTGTACTTCACAGACTCAATAAGAGTGTAGCAGGTTGTCTACCTTGATCTGCAGTAGTGGTCCACTTCTGGCAAAACTGGAGTAAAAGTAATGAATTTTTAACAAAGGTAGCTTCCTTTACGCAAGATTACTCTTGGCAGAGATGTAAATAGAAGGTTCTTGCTTCTATTTCAGGGAGTCTCACTTGGATTTTTAGAATGGCAAGCATAACAAGTGAGTCATCTAAGTTTGTTATAAACTTTGTATTTTCTGCCCACCTGTGGAAAATATTTGTTTTGACTCTATTGTATGAGCTCCCAGCTGAAGATAATTCATTCTGCAAAATATTAATTTAATGGCTCTGAATATTTTGATATGCATTAAAAAAAATTAGTCATGCGTGTGAAGATATCAAATTCACTCCCAAGTGATTAATTCATTTAATGATTTATATTTACATATAAAACAAGATATTTATTTGTTGGTGTTGTTGTTGTTTAACTAAGGCTGCTGAGCACCTATGGGTTTGCACGGAGTGCTATGACATTGATTCTGATTAACAATGAAAATAACAATGTGAATATGTCTGATGTGAATTGTCTCTGGTTGATGGTTCTCAGTGAAGTCGTGACAGTTCCTTCTCTTCAGGAGTAGATTGGTTTGGTGGCAGTACGTTCTGGTGGTGCTGCAGTAGCTGTTCAGTTTGTCTCTTCTGGTGTCATAAAGACCATTCTGTTATAGGTGTCAAGCTTTGATTTCTGGCAACTGGTACCAAAACGTGAGAGAAAACAAATGACTCTCTTGCGTACAATGCCTCTTGATAAGCTCAACCCTTTCATCTTCCTCAGAATTTCCCCCGATGCCCCTGAGTATCAAATGTCAATCCATCGAGTCAGATGAAGTGTAGTAGAAGAGCAGATGAAGTGTAGTAGAAGAGCAGATGAAGTGTAGTAGAAGAGCAGATGAAGTGTAGTAGAAGAGTAGATGAAGTGTAGTAGAAGAGCAGATGAAGTGTAGTAGAAGAGCAGATGAAGTGTAGTAGAAGAGCAGATGAAGTAGAAGAGCAGATGAAGTGTAGTAGAAGAGCAGATGAAGTGTAGTAGAAGAGCAGATGAAGTGTAGTAGAAGAGCAGATGAAGTGTAGTAGAAGAGCAGATGAAGTGTAGTAGAAGAGCAGATGAAGTGTAGTAGAAGAGCAGATGAAGTGTAGTAGAAGAGCAGATGAAGTGTAGTAGAAGAGCAGATGAAGTAGAAGAGCAGATGAAGTGTAGTAGAAGAGCAGAAGAAGAGTAGTAGAAGAGCAGATGAAGTGTAGTAGAAGAGCAGATGAAGTGTAGTAGAAGAGCAGATGAAGTGTAGTAGAAGAGCAGATGAAGTGTAGTAGAAGAGCAGATGAAGTGTAGTAGAAGAGCAGATGAAGTGTAGTAGAAGAGCAGAAGAAGTCATATGGACCTTTTAAAAAAAAATTAAAAACGCACCACCTGTATAATTCAGGAACAGAGTGTGAAATGTAAATATAAGTGTTTACAAATGTGGAATCTTTACTCATTTTCCTATGAATCCATGCTGGTCATTAATTTGTACATTTGATTGTTATGAAATTCATTGCATTCTGTGCAGGCAAGGGAGAAAATCAAAAATGCAACCAATAAAAAAATTCATTCACACTTTCCTCAGTATCTGGTATGTCCACCGTGTGCTTGCAAACAAGCTTGGCAGCGGCTCCGCATGGACGGCACAAGTCTCTGAAGGAAATTCCGGGGAATCAAGTCCCATTCACGTGTAAGAGCAGCTTCGAGATGTTGCAGATTAGCTGGAGAACCTTGCCTGTAGACTCTGCGTCCAAGCCCGTCCCACAGATGTTCTATAGGGGACATGTCTGGTGATAGGGCAGGCCAATTAATCGTCACAATGTTCTGCTGCTGTAGGTATTGCTGCGTAATGCATGCGGTGTGCGCACGTGCGTTATCCTGCTGGAGAAGCTGCAAGTCTGGATAATTTGTGAACGCAGGAGCAACCAATGCATCCAGAACCTCATCTCGAAATGTCACAGCATTAACATTTCCACGGAAGACGTGAAGAGGCAAGCGATGGTGAAAACTGAATCCTTCCCAAATGTGAATACTGCCACCTCCAAATCGGTTGTGCTGACGAACACAGCAATCTGCAAAGCGCTCTCCACACCATCGCCAAATCCGCATACGTCCATCAGCAAAGGATATGTTGAATCTGCTCTCGTCTGTGAATAGGACAGCATTCCACTGCAGTCTAGTCCATCTGACATGTTGCTCTGCCCATTGCAGGCGCTGCTGACGATGTCTGTGAGTCAAGTTTGGCCCAACATAAGGTCGTCTTGCAGTAAGGCCTGTATCTCTGAGTCGTCGTATGACTGTCATTCGAGAGACTTGCCCACGTCTACCCACTATTGCTCTTGCTGTTTGACTTGCCGGGAGAGAACGATTCCTTAGGTGACTCAGCACAATATGACGATCTTGCGCAGGGGTAGTAACTCGTGGTTGGCCACTCCGAAGTCTATCCTGGGCACTGCCAGTGGTTCCGTAACGTTCATTGAGACGTACAATAGTGCTGTGGTGGCAATTCATCCTTCTGGCAATGGCCCGTGAGCTCATTCCAATCTCCAACATACCTATGGCTCGTTGGCAGTCGTTTTCAGATAATCGTGGCATTTCAAGCACATGTAAAATGTTACATTCATATTATTAAAGCACTGAACCCACTGCGGAGAGAGTTCTCGATCACCCTGTATTTGTATATCTATTAGCTGTAAGTTCCCGGCGTTTCCCGAATATTCCTAGTAACTGTTCAGGCAACTTAGGAAAATGTAAAAATCCAACTGATATTTTGATCTTCGAGTGAACACTAACGTTTTTTTAAAGTTAATGACATAGACAAGAAAAAGTATTCAGCACCGACCTACCATCACTGAAAGCAAATAAATGCGTGAAAATCTGCTTTTCAATAAAACTAAACTTAATCCACGCGAATTGAATTGGTTCTACACTGTACGAAAAAGCCACTAACCAAAGCGGTAGGAAACTAACTTACTTTTACCTGGCAATAGTCAACCAAATTACTTCCCTTCAAACGTTTACAAATACTATATTTTAAATATTTATTTTCTGCCACAACTAACTTACACATTAAAAAACGTAAAGTGCTTACAGAACAAATGAGAAATAGATTTGGTTTTGAAAAAGTTGATATAGTTCTGTTACAACTGGAATCCGTGTTTTAGAATTAGCTGTGTCAGAATACAAAACTAAAAATATTTTTTCTTACCTGTGTTAAAAAAACATTTTTTTTTGTGTGCAATAAAACAACATACTATTTATTAAATGTATCAGTTTTATTTCTTTTAAATTTGTTGAGGCACGCCCGTTCGATCTAAACACAGGGTCCATCGGTTATATTAAAGCACATGTTAAAATTTTCTCTGTATAATTATACAGAGAATTTCAAAAGCAGTAGACCACAAACTGAGGAAAGAACAAGCAGGATTTAGAAAGAACAGAAGATGTGTAGATCATATATTTACCCTCAGGAACATTAGTTATAGAGTAGGGCTCAGAATGGCAAAGACACCTGTACATTAATTTCGTTGATTTTGAAAAGGCTTTTGACAGTATACATAGGGACAGTTTATGGAAAATACTGAGGGCTTATGGAATTCCAAGCTCAATAGTGTCAATCATAAAAAGCCTTTATGCCAACTTTACGTGTAGTGTTGGGCAGAGCAACCTAACCTTTGAGGTAAAGACAGGAGTATGACAGGGATGCCCTTATCAACTTCTCTATTTTTAACAGTCATAGACTGGGTGATGCGCCAGACAACAGAGGGCAGTCCAAGAGGAATAAGATAGACTACATTTTCTACATTGGAAGATCTGGAATATGCAGATGACATTGCACTACTAGCACATTCACATCAACACATCCAGGAAAAAACGGATAGACTTAATAAGTATAGCCAGCATGTGGGCTTGAACATCAATCTAAAGAAGTCAGAGGTCATGACGCTCAATGTGAGCAACCCTGAGCCCATATCAGTAAGGAATCAGCAACTGGAACAGACAGACGCCTTAACATACCTAGGATGCATAGGAACACCAGACGGCAGAGCAAGCAAAGACATCAACAACAGAATGAACAAAGCCTATCGACAAGAAATACAGCCAAAATACCTGTGTGAACCAACAACGGCTCAAGCAGACGATAGCCATCTGATTCTGCACTGAAAGCTGAGTAGCAAACAAGTGAAACTATGAACTCTTTTCCCCAAGTTTTTCACCACTAAGTTAAATCATCCTAGGATGATCAATATCATTGTTTTCATTTTTCTAAATAAAGTTATTTCTATTAAATACTGTTAATCTCTTAAATGATTATTAATTCTGTTGATCTATAACTTTAAAGCAACAGTTGGATTAATCACTAGTGAATGAATTGTATGTCTGCACCTGTATGACTCGTATTGTGAAGTAACCAAAACATATAGAACTACAACATTAATACTAGATGAATCACCTTCATCTGGGAGCTAAAAAAAAAGCAAAATTTACTTCACTGAAGGGGCGGGAAGATACAAAGTAACATGACAACTTAGATGATCTCAGTTATCATGCTAGAATTCTTCACATTTCTGTGAGACTCCTGAAATAGAAGCATCATCATTCTTCTGTTTATATCTTTGACAAATGAAATCTTGAGCGAAGGACGATACTTTTGAATACAATTATCGTTATTTTCTAAGTTTGACTTTTGTTGGATCACTACTGCGGAGGCAGAATGCTGCTGCATCGACTAACAGACCTCTTCCACTCAGTCTGGGATGAAGAACAGATACCACAGGAATTGAAAGATGCCACCATCGTTCACATATACAAGCGAAAGGGAAATCATCAATCATGTGATAATCATAGGGGAATCTTCCTATTGTCTATTGCGGGCAAAATCCTGGCTCGAGTCCTGCTCAACCGCTTGACTGTTCATCTCGAATCGCAGGACTTACTCCCAGTGAGTCAGTGTGGTTTCCGAGCAGGCCGCTCTCCAACATTACGCATGGCAGTAGTGACGGCGTACATATCAGATACAGGACAGATGGGAAGCTATTCAATTTGAGACAATTACAGTCCTTTACGAAGGTGAATGAAACAATGATCTCTGACCTCGTCTTTGCGGACGAATGTACCCTCAACACCTGCACAGAACTGGACACGCAGAGCAATATGAGGAGGCTTTCTGTAGCGTGTGATGACTTTGGTCTTACTATCAATACGAAGAAATCTGAAGTAATGTTGCAACCTGCTCCTGGGAAACCTTACTGCGAACTAAATATCACAGTAAAGAACCAACGTCTTCAAGTGGTGGACAGCTTCGCATATCTTGGCAGTACCCTTACCAAAGATGCGAATATCGACTCCGAGGCCAACAACAGAGTACAAAGTGCAAGTGCGGCTTTCGGAAGACTAAAAGTAAATATCTGGGATCGACAAGGAATTAGTGCCGCCACCAAGATAAAAGTATATCATGCAATAGTGCTCACTATCCTCCTGTATGCCTGTGAAACATGGACAGTGTATAGCAGACATGCCAAGAAGCTTAATCATTTCCACTGTAGTGAAATTGACAGAGATACAACGGTAAAATATCTCCAAAGATAACATTTAAGGATAAAAACATAATGCGTAGGCTGCGAATAGTACATGATCGCCTAGACCGCGGGTCATCATCCTCCATAATAATTGACTTGCTAGACAGGAGGGGAACGGCGGATCAAAAAGGAAAAAAATATGACTGGAAAGATTGCGTGAGACTAGAAAGGCTAAGGAGACGCAATTGGGGGGGGGGGAGGGGGGGGGGGGGAAACGGAGAAAAGTCACGTTTCCCAAGTTGACATAAAAAGTAAGCAACTCGACAGAAGGGACCATAGATATGTTACGCCACAGTCATTTATTGGACGCTTTTGCGCGATACCAAGCCCTTGATTTGAATTCAGCGGCTAAACGCCGATGTTAGGAATATTACAAAAATTAAAAAGTACTTTTTTCTTAATATTAATGTTAGGAATATAAAAAAATTAGCTGGCCGGATGGCCTATTCTGAGCAGTGAACTAATATGTTCTTAATTTTACAGACGGATAGATAATATTGAAGATAATGACAAAAGACAGTGTTGTTCACATCATCGACAGACTGTATTGAATCTAAAAGTGTCGCTAATTGCACAAAAAAACACGACTTTGGGACGCAGGTGTTCAAATTTACTTAGTATGGAGGAGAGGGTTTTTGGGTGGTAGCTGTGTCTAAATATAACTTTTAACGACAAAATTTTGGAGGGGAGAGAAAGGTTGGTTCAAAAATCAAGTACATTTTGTAGAAACACAAGTAGAGACGGACAGACTAACAGATAACCATCCATACTTGACTGAAGCATGACTGAAATGACTTTATGGTAGGAAATTTGAATTTAGAATAAACCTAGGCAGTGATTGGCCACAGACAATCATATCATTAGCGCTCAGACGCGAAAGTGGGGCCATTCTTCAATAGTTGTTCAGTGATAGACACAGATTTTAAAGTGTGGTGATTTCCATATGAAAGAAAGTGTAATAAATTTAGGGACGCCATACTATAGCCAGCAGCTCAGCTGAGTTTTGCTAGCAATTCTGTGTTATTTATTCATAATCTGGTAAGATTGAAATTATTTCCTTATATATTTTGAATATTGTTTCATGTTCGAGTGATTTGATACTGCCATATCGAAATCTAGCCTTACAAACAAGTAGGGATTTGCTCTAGACCCCCCGCCCTAGTCAGGGTCTAGGGACCAACAATGTACATAAACTCCAGCAAGGGTTAGGCAAGACAGATCAAGTGTTGGGAATAATGAAACATATTACCTATCCTCTTTTAGGGCAGACAACTAATAAATATTTTTCAGAATCTATAGTCTGGGAGGATCTATCTGATGTAAAACCACCATGGTAAATGTGCTGTTTGGTCAGAGAGATCTGACCTGTCTGTATGATGTGGTTGTTGTGTCAGTGTTGTGTCCAGACGTGGGTAGAGAATAGATTTTGACACATGGCCCATACTTTGATTGCAGAGCTGCGAGTTTCTGTTGTCAACAAAGCAGTGACTATTCAGTTGTTGACTTTACTCGAGTGTATCTGTGCAGTACTTGTGACAGAGACCACCATTATTGCCCGCCAGCACGGAGAGGTGGGACCATCAGTTTTCAGCACCAGAGCTACAACGACAAGATGAGTGAGCCTCTGGTCTGCTGGACTTTCACCAAAGCCCTTTAGTTACTAATACCCCCATAAAATTCCCACCATTTTCTGGACACTGTGTAGTCAATATAGACAGGTGTGATGAGGCCACCCCAACAGCACAAATATTAACTATCCTCCCAAGTAGATGACTACTAGAACATTTTAATAAAACTAACTAGTATAGTACATACATATGTACACTATTGCATTTATGATATAATATTCCATGCATTTCTTTCATAATCTCTAAATCCTTTTAAGTTCTGGTCAACCTAAAAAATTGATCCAGAACAAAATAAATGTAATATAATTTTATCAAAAAATTTTACACACGTGAGTTAGTTCAGTGTATTTTAACATTTATTAATATTATTAGTCTTGTTAAATATCTGTGGGTATATCTATAACCTATTAAACCACACTACATATCATAACCCTAGACACTTTACGTAGCCACATTCATTAAAAAAAAATTAAGTGTGAGGTCGTAGTGGTAGCAAGAAAGGCCTTCTGACAATTCTCAACTACATTTTATCTCAGGAGCCTTCACAGCTGGCCTCATACAATTACTGTTAGTAATATCAACATCATACAATACATCAACACCACTACATAAATTGGGGTCTTGTCCAGGGATAATTAGCCCAACAGTAATATTAGGATCTCCTGGTGGGAGAAATAAATGTAGGGAAATAAATTGTAAAATTTCCTTTAAAATTAAAAGTGTCCCTGCAGATAAAAGTTGGTGAATCTTCACAGCCAGTAATAATTAATTAGTTAACTGGTTAGTTAGAATTGGTTAGACTATAGTCATAAGAAGTACTTAGTGTATTTACTGGTTAGAGATTTAGCTTGTATATTATTATATTGTCTAAAAAGTATGGCGGAGCTGGCAAAATTTAGATCAGCTGCTGTGCTCACCGCGAAGGAGATGGGAATGGATGGTCAAATTTTAATTCAATATGTAACGGCTGAATGTGATAAATATATTGAAAGGGAAGATAGAAAGGTAGCTGAAGAGAAGAGGTTACAAATTGAGGCTGATAGAGAAATTAAGAGGCTGCAGATTGAGGCAGAAGAAAAACGACAGCAAAGGGAGGCAGAAGAAAAACGACAGCAAAGGGAGGCAGAAGAAAAAAGGTTGACTGCCGAAAGGGAGGCAGAAGATAAAAAGGCCGAAAGGGAGGCAGAAGATAGAAGGTTGCAAAGGGAGCACGAATTACGACTAAGGGAGCTGGAATTACAAGGTCCGGCTCCTGAAAATGGTGCCAGCCCTTTTGCCTCAGATGCTACGCCCAGTCTGGGAGCCTCAAACTCAGCTATGGGGTTTCATTTAGACCATTTTGTTGAAAAAGACGATGACATAGAGGGGTACCTAGGACGTTTTGAGTTATTAGCTACTACATATGGGTTAGAGAGAGAGAGGTGGAGCTTAAAGCTATCACAGGGATTGAGAGGTACTTCTTATGAAGTATTTGCTAAAATGAACAGGGAAGACCAAGACAATTATGACATGTTAAAGCAGGCTTTGTTATTAAGATACGAGAAGAATGGTGAATTTTATCGTAAGAAATTTAGAAATGCCAAACTGTTGTCTGGGGAGACATACCACCAATTCTCTGCTAGACTAGAAACCTATTTGGAGAAATGGACGGCTCTGGGGAAGACCCAAGATCTTAAAGAAATGATCATGATTGAGCAATTGAGAGAGTCCATGGCTCCAGACATGAGAAAATTTCTCATGGAACAAGGTGCAGAGAAGTTGGGGGAAATTTTAAATGTTGCTGAGAGGTATCAGGCAGCTCAGGCAGAGGTAAGTGGTGCTAAAAAGAAGCACATAGACAATTTTAAAGCTCCACAGCAATTTAATAAATTTGATACTAGAGAGCAGGGAAATAAAGGTAGGACAAACTTTGAGCGGCCAAGAAATGACTATCGCGACAGAAACTCACAGTTCAATGACCAAAAGTTCAATGAAAGAAAACCGTTGAACCAAGGAAAAAGATGGTGTAAATGGTGCAAGAAGGATAACCATAACACCGAATTTTGTAGAAGGAAACCGTCAAACATTGCTGCAATGAAGTCGGGGACGCAAAGATTAAAGGTTAATCCTAAGGGACAACAGGAACCTTATCACCCCCCAGTTTGTGAGGATGTTATTTGTAATGGGGTCACCATAAGGTGCCTTTATGATACAGGTTTGGATTATGATTCAGTTGTGAAGTCTAGCCTAGTGGACCCAAGTCAGTATACCACAGAAACAGTGGAAATACAAGGGGCGACTAAGGACATACCACTCATGACACTTCCCATCGCAAGGATAACGGTGAAAACTCGCTATGTGGAAGGAGAAATCAGAGCAGCAGTGATAGATGAACCAATCTACCCTCTGATATTGGGGTGTAGATACGTCTTCTTGGGGAATCCCGAGAAACCTGTGATCATGGCAACAGTGCAGACCAGGTCACAGAAGAAGGAGGAAGAAGGTGAACCTATAAATGCTCATCCAGAGGAGATGAGGAAGGCGCAGGCTGAGGATAGGACACTCAAGCCCTGTTTTAAAAAATTGCCCAAATGCCACACACCTCCGAGCAAGGGGGAATATTTCATGAAGAACAAACTTTTATACAGGAAGGCCGGAACTGGAACAAATGGTCATAACCAGCTGGTTCTTCCCACTTCATATAGAGATAAAGTGATGGAACTCGGGCATGCGATTCCCTTCAGTGGTCACATGGGGATCAGCGCCACAGGACAGCGTATAGCTTGTCATTACTTCTGGCCAGGGATAACGGAGGATATAAAAAGATATGTCAAATCCTGCCCAGAATGTCAAAGGGTAGCTCCAAAGCATTGGACTGCTCCTGCAACTCTAGGGGAAATGCCCATAGTGGGAACACCTTTTGAGAGGGTTGCAGTGGATATAGTGGGACCTCTCACTCGGACCAAGAGGAGGAACAGTTACATCCTTACTCTGGTGGACACTTGTTCTATGTGGGGAGAGGCGGTAGCCCTGCCATCAATTGATTCAAAACATGTAGCAGAGGCACTACTTACAATATTTACCCGATTAGGATTCCCGCATCAAATCTTGACGGATAATGGTTCTCAGTTCAAGGGGAAACTAACGGAAGAAGTTTTTAAGCTATTTCAAGCCAGGCACTTTCATTGTAGTCCGTACCATCCACAAGGGAACGGCCAGGTAGAGAGGTTCAACGGGACTCTCATTTCTATCCTGAGAAAGCTGGCACACGAAAAACCGGATCTGTGGGATCAATTCCTGCCCGCCGCATTGTTTGCTTACCGGGAGGTACCACATAGTTCAACCGGGATGGCTCCCGCAACTCTGCTATTTGGGAGACCAATAAAAGGTCCTTTAGAAGCTTTATTAAGGACTTGGACAGATGAGAAGGCGGAAGAGACTGTTACCTCATCGTATCAATATGTGAACGAACTGACCACTCGTTTGAAAGCTGGATGGAAACTGGCAAATGATAATTTGAAACAAGCCAGGAAGAAACATGCAGCATATTTTAATAGGAAGGCAAAGGACAGGGAACTGGCAGTCGGAGAGAAGGTGCTGCTTCTACTACCCGGAAGCCAGAATAAATTACAAATTGGTTGGCAAGGTCCATATACGGTTCTAGAGAAGGTGTCTAGAACAAACTATAAAATTGACAAAAAGGGGAAGGAGAAAGTTTATCATGTAAACCTGTTAAAGAAGTATCTGGACAGACCACTCCAGGAAAGCACCCCCTTATTGACCTTGGCTATTGCAACCCAGATGCAAAAGGAACCACTCACCTCACATGAATACCCATTACATCCTTGTGAAACCGCAGCACAGGTAAAAGTCAGTAAGCACCTGACTAAAAACCAGAGGGAGAGAGTTCAACAGGTTCTGGAGGAACATACAGATGTATTAACAGATAAACCAGGCCATACAAATTTGCTACAGTATGACATGAAACTGGTAGACTCAAACCCAATCTGTATGAGAGCCTATTCTATTCCGTTCGCGAAGGAGAAGGCATTGAAGGAAGAAATAGAGTATTTGTTGAAGGAGGGGATTATTTCGCACAGTGAATCATCTTTTAGTTCTAGTGTCGTTTTGTTGAGAAAACCGTCTGGGGAACACAGACTGTGCATAGATTACAGGAAACTGAATGCTGTCACAGAATGACAAGTGGATCCATTACCAGACACAAAACAGTTATTTGCCAGACTGAACAAGGCAAAATACTTTTCAAAGGTGGATCTTAGTAAAGGCTATTACCAGATCCCAGTGAAGCCTGAAGTGAGACCTTATTTGGCTTTTAGCACTTCGGATGGACATTATGAATTCAATATGCTACCATTCGGACTGAAAAATGCTCCGAGTGTGTTTTCAAGGATGATGCGAAAATTGTTGGATCCCCTGAATAACCCATGTATCACGAATTTCATGGATGATATTCTCGTCGCCACAGAGACATTGGAAGAACACATTGAAGCTCTGGAGATGTTGTTTGATAGACTTCGGGAGGCGAATTTGACTGCTAGGCCAACAAAATGTTGTATTGGATGTAAAGAGTTGGAATTCTTGGGGCACACTGTATATCAGGGTAATATGACCCCTGATCCTAAGAATTTGGAAAAACTGCAGAGAGCACCTAGGCCGCAAACAAAAAAGGACGTGCGATCATTTGTGTCGTTATGCGGATTTTATCAGAAATACATCAAAAATTTTAACGCTATATGTGCTCCTCTGACTGATCTGACTCGCAAGGGACTTCCAGATAAAATTATTTGGACTGCACAATGTGAACTAGCGTTCCAAGAGTTAAAGGAAAAACTCACTAGCAAGCCTATTCTCAAACTGCCTGATTTGACACAGGACTTTGTCTTAAGAACCGATGCAAGTAATGTAGGACTCGGAGGGGCTTTGTTGCAAAGATCATCTTCACCTGATGGGGAACTTAAACCAGTCGCTTATGCAAGCCGCAAATTGAATAAGGCGGAACAAGGATACTCCACAAGCGAAAAGGAATGTTTAGCATTAATCTGGGCAATAAAGAAGTTTCAAATCTATCTGTATGGTAGGACATTTGTGGTGGAGACGGACCATCAGCCTCTCGTGTTCTTGTCTCAGGCTAAGCATGAAAACGCAAGATTGCTGAGGTGGTCTTTGTTGCTTCAACCTTATCAGTTTAGTATCCAATATATCCCAGGCAAATTGAATGTCGGTGCAGATTTCCTCAGTCGGCACCCCTGTGATCAAAATTAGAGTAGTGGCAGACGTGAGGAGCAATTTTACCTATGTGTATCGCTGGTGTTGGAACTTGCCATAGGCATGTTTTCAAGTGGGGAGATGTGTAGTGAAATTGACAGAGATACAACGGTAAAATATCTCCAAAGATAACATTTAAGGATAAAAACATAATGCGTAGGCTGCGAATAGTACATGATCGCCTAGACCGCGGGTCATCATCCTCCATAATAATTGACTTGCTAGACAGGAGGGGAACGGCGGATCAAAAAGGAAAAAAATATGACTGGAAAGATTGCGTGAGACTAGAAAGGCTAAGGAGACGCAATGGGGGGGGGGGGAACGGAGAAAAGTCACGTTTCCCAAGTTGACATAAAAAGTAAGCAACTCGACAGAAGGGACCATAGATATGTTACGCCACAGTCATTTATTGGACGCTTTTGCGCGATACCAAGCCCTTGATTTGAATTCAGCGGCTAAACGCCGATGTTAGGAATATTACAAAAACTAAAAAGTACTTTTTTCTTAATATTAATGTTAGGAATATAAAAAAATTAGCTGGCCGGATGGCCTATTCTGAGCAGTGAACTAATATGTTCTTAATTTTACAGACGGATAGATAATATTGAAGATAATGACAAAAGACAGTGTTGTTCACATCATCGACAGACTGTATTGAATCTAAAAGTGTCGCTAATTGCACAAAAAAACACGACTTTGGGACGCAGGTGTTCAAATTTACTTAGTATGGAGGAGAGGGTTTTTGGGTGGTAGCTGTGTCTAAATATAACTTTTAACGACAAAATTTTGGAGGGGAGAGAAAGGTTGGTTCAAAAATCAAGTACATTTTGTAGAAACACAAGTAGAGACGGACAGACTAACAGATAACCATCCATACTTGACTGAAGCATGACTGAAATGACTTTATGGTAGGAAATTTGAATTTAAAATAAACCTAGGCAGTGATTGGCCACAGACAATCATATCATTAGCGCTCAGACGCGAAAGTGGGGCCATTCTTCAATAGTTGTTCAGTGATAGACACAGATTTTAAAGTGTGGTGATTTCCATATGAAAGAAAGTGTAATAAATTTAGGGACGCCATACTTATAGCCAGCAGCTCAGCTGAGTTTTGCTAGCAATTCTGTGTTATTTATTCATAATCTGGTAAGATTGAAATTATTTCCTTATATATTTTGAATATTGTTTCATGTTCGAGTGATTTGATACTGCCATATCGAAATCTAGCCTTACAAACAAGTAGGGATTTGCTCTAGACCCCCCGCCCTAGTCAGGGTCTAGGGACCAACAATGTACATAAACTCCAGCAAGGGTTAGGCAAGACAGATCAAGTGTTGGGAATAATGAAACATATTACCTATCCTCTTTTAGGGCAGACAACTAATAAATATTTTTCAGAATCTATAGTCTGGGAGGATCTATCTGATGTAAAACCACCATGGTAAATGTGCTGTTTGGTCAGAGAGATCTGACCTGTCTGTATGATGTGGTTGTTGTGTCAGTGTTGTGTCCAGACGTGGGTAGAGAATAGATTTTGACACATGGCCCATACTTTGATTGCAGAGCTGCGAGTTTCTGTTGTCAACAAAGCAGTGACTATTCAGTTGGTGACTTTACTCGAGTGTATCTGTGCAGTACTTGTGACAGAGACCACCATTATTGCCCGCCAGCACGGAGAGGTGGGACCATCAGTTTTCAGCACCAGAGCTACAACGACAAGATGAGTGAGCCTCTGGTCTGCTGGACTTTCACCAAAGCCCTTTAGTTACTAATACCCCCATAAAATTCCCACCATTTTCTGGACACTGTGTAGTCAATATAGACAGGTGTGATGAGGCCACCCCAACAGCACAAATATTAACTATCCTCCCAAGTAGATGACTACTAGAACATTTTAATAAAACTAACTAGTATAGTACATATATATGTACACTATTGCATTTATGATATAATATTCCATGCATTTCTTTCATAATCTCTAAATCCTTTTAAGTTCTGGTCAACCTAAAAAATTGATCCAGAACAAAATAAATGTAATATAATTTTATCAAAAAATTTTACACACGTGAGTTAGTTCAGTGTATTTTAACATTTATTAATATTATTAGTCTTGTTAAATATCTGTGGGTATATCTATAACCTATTAAACCACACTACATATCATAACCCTAGACACTTTACGTAGCCACATTCATTAAAAAAAAATTAAGTGTGAGGTCGTAGTGGTAGCAAGAAAGGCCTTCTGACAATTCTCAACTACATTTTATCTCAGGAGCCTTCACAGCTGGCCTCATACAATTACATTTAGTAATATCAACATCATACAATACATCAACACCACTACATCCACATGAGCTGTCTTTGCAGGATTCTCCTGATCAAGTGGCATGATAGAATATCTAATTCTGAGGTCCTCAACAGAGCACATATCTCAAGCATCTACACATTGCTGCAACGGGCCCAAATTAGATGGGCCGGACATGTCGTTCGCATGCCCGAAAAACGCCTCCCAAAGCAGTTGATGTAAGGGCGAACTCTCCATGGGTAAGCTAAAAGTAGGGGGACAAAAGAAACGCTTCAGACACACTGAAAGCATTGTTGAGCAGCTTCAAAATTGATGTCTCCTTCTGGGAGACTATCGCACAGGATCGCTCTGCCTTGCGGACAAACATTACTCAAGGCGCTCGTATTGCAGAACAGAATTTAGCTGATAAGGCAGAAGGTAAGCGTGCTGCAAGAAAGGTCAGAATGCACAGCAACACTATTATCGACTCTAACCATGTGTGCTCCGTATGTGGCAGGGCCTGTAAGGCCAATATAGGACTAATTAGCCACATGAGATCACGGCACAGATGTGTCACAACTCAAGTCTGAAGCTGTCGCCAATTTCGCTTGCGATGGGCAATTATTATTATTATTCTTACTGCGGAGCAGGGGTGTCGAAAACCGTGACAGTTGCAAGCAAGCTGGGGGGACACATTTACACAAAGCACTCACATTTGTGCGAGAAACCAGTTGAATATTTTAAAAGGCATATAACTGAGCTAATACGCCAGGCTAAACGATGGACCAAAATCACAACTATTTCTGACAAAGCTCAAGAAGCAAGCTCGGAGGTGCCGAAATCGTAGTAAAAAAAGATGAAACCACATACAACTGCTGAGTCCGTAATTTTACCAGCATGCTGTAAAATTGCAAATATTATGTTTGGCGAGGAATGTGAAAAAGATATTTTGAAAATCCTTATTGCCGATAACACTTTTAGTCTGAGTATGCAAGTGAGTCACAAGTGATAGCTAACATTAAAGTATCCGATTTGTGTGCCATCCAGTTTGACGAGTCAACTGATATCAATGGAAAAGCTCAACTCCAAGCATTTAGTAGGTTTATTTGTAATGGAGACATCCTTTAACAGTTTTTTTTTTTTTTTGCAAACCATTCCTAGAAAGAACAAATGGCCATGACATTCTTGACAAGAGTGAATATTAGTTCTTACGATTTGTCATGGGAATTATGTATCAGTATCTGCACGGACGGTGCTCCCTCTATGTCGGAAAGCTTGAAAGCATTCATTCGTCGCACTTTGGTCTAGTAAAAGAACCCTGAAATTGTTTTTACACACTGTTTCCTGTACAGAAAAGCCCTCATTTCAAAATCATTAGTTCCTGAGCTCACAACAGCACCATATAAGACGATCAAAATGGTTAACTACATAAAGAGTAGGCCATTAAAATTGAAAATGTTTTCAGCACTGTGTTCTGCCATAGATGCTGCTCACACAACTCCTAATGCACACAGGGAAGTGAGGTGGCTGTCTCAAGGTTCTATCTTTTCAATGATATCTCATTTTAATAATTGGTATGATAACAAATATGAATATATATATATATTTTAAAATCTTTTGAAATCCACATCAATATTTTTTTTTTTTTTTTTTTAAAATCTCTTTTTAAAAACAATGATGGAAGGGAAATCTGTACCCCTCAGCGTATCAAAAAGCGGTCTAAGTTCGTTGTCGGTGCTTGCCGTAAACAATGAAAAATACAGGAAGAATTGGCATGTAAATCTTCTGGAATCGCGTCACTGAGTGAAAATTAATGAAGTCACGAGTGAGTGAAAGAAAACTATATATAGAGAACAAACGTATTTCTTGCACACTCTTGCTTTTTTATACTCTCGTATTAGTAATATTGTTGCCGTTAATTCACACTGTTGTCTGTATTGTTTGCCTTGGTATATTTGTAATTTTACATGCTAGCTTTAGTTGTATTCTTTGTGTATCCTGAATTTTGCCACTGTGGCTTATGAATGCATGGTTTCATAGTTAACATTCTATTTAGTATTGTTTTGTTCATTAGCAATGTATTTGTGTATACCAGGGATTGGTGTAATTTACATACCAATTTACCTAACAATACTAGAGCTGCCCTCTGGAAAAAAATACATACACAAAAACACTCACACACATAAAAGACTCGGATAATGAGAATAAACGCAGGAAATGGTAACAAGATTGAACTTAAGGAAACACCACTACAAGATGTAGAGTCATACATCTGTTCTTGGCAGCAATATAGACAAAGTTGGGGGAACAGACAATGATATCAAAGACAAGAATGCAAGAGACTAGAGGCGCTTTCATGGCATTGGGAAACATATGGAGATCAAAAGAAATCGTCCAACATAAAAATACGAATCTTCAACACAAAAGTCGAGCCATGGCTCTGAAACATGGAAACAAAATTAAAACAACAAAGTGACAAACTTTAATAAAACTGCGCTTGTGTAGGATATAGAAGAATTGAAATGGTTTCTTACGACACACGGTCACCAATGTGGAACTGATGACAACAACCAGGACAATGCCAGTAAAGCAAGAGAGGGAAAGGAAGAAAAAAGAAAAAAAGAGATGCTGGCTATGGATAGGACAAATATTGCAGATACTGTTGATAGCACTACAAGGCTGTATTTGTTCTGGATTTACCCAGGGAAGGAAGAGTGGCAGATACATACACCCCCCCCCCCCCCCCCTCCCCCCCCCCCCCCCCCCCCCCCCCCCCCCCCCACCCCTCCCCCCCCCCCCCCCCCCGCCCCCCCCCCCCCACCCCCCCCCCCCCCCCCCCCCCCCCCCCCCACCCCCCCCCCCCCCCCCCCCCCCAAAAAAAAAAAAAACCAAACAAACAAAAAAAACAGGAGATAGAAGTGAAAATGATGAGCAAGAAAGGAAATTACTTGAGCTCATGACACGTGACAGGAGTTCTTGACATTTGTTTGTTGAAAGTCAATGTTCCATGGGGAACTGAAGGATTTTTACTGATTTGTTGATCTCAGAATATTCATTTTTAAGACTGCTTAGCATACGACACAGGCATACACAAGTTATTTACAAATCAACACTAGCAACTTTATAACATCAAGAATAATTATATTATTTTCACCTTTAAGTTTTCACAACAAACTTTGCACAAATTGTAATGTCTATTAGCACGTAAATTAGTTTTGTCAACCATGAAGCATACATTTTAAATTGTATTCCTGATGTTGGTCATTGGCGTCTTAGTTCCAGTTGTTAGAGAAATCGTAAGTCCGTAGTTCGTTAATCTGTAAACAGCCGGTTTTATATCACTGGAAGAAAATAATAAAACAAAAATACTAGTGAAGCAAGTAAACAGGATTAAGTCAAGAATATGGATTGAACATTAACACTGAGAAAATGGACACTATGATAATTACTAAAGCAGACGATAAGACACCGCTAAAGATAGGAATAAATGTTGAAATATTGAAATAAATTAAAAGTTTAACATATCTTGGTCCCGTAATAACAGAAGATGGCAAATGAAAAACAGTAATATTAGTATCAGCAGTAGTGCAGTAACATTATAACGAATTCATCTGTGCAAACAACTTAAATATCGTGACATATTATGTCAAATTCTGTAGCTCATCACGTGTCTTGTTCCCGGATGGCAAACTTTCTGTCCCTACGGAGCATGGAGACACCACAACAGCTGGCCCCGTCGTAGGACGCCTGAACCATACACCCATGTGCTTTTGTAGTGGTGCTTTCTGAAGTAATTATTTTCTATGATGAGGTTGCCAGTCCCATCCATAACCCTAAATTAGTTGTCTCTTACACCAACCCTTGAGTAGGCAGTGGTGTTGTTCTTTTTGTTGTCTCTTCATAGATCCACAACAACTACACCTGGTCTAGGCAGTATGTTTTATTGTTGTCTCTTCATAGATCCACAACAACTACACCTGGTCTAGTCAGTATGTTTTATTGTTGTCTCTTCATAGATCCACAACAACTACACCTGGTCTAGTCAGTATGTTTTATTGTTGTCTCTTCATAGATCCACAACAAATACACCTAGTCTAGGGAGCATGTTTTATTGTTGATATGTGTAAATAATAAAGAAGGTTGCAGTAAAATGACGATCAAGTGAAAAAATCCGACAGAAAGAAAGAAAAGAAACAAGACCGGAAGGAATCAATGCAGAAAGGAAGAAAATAGGTCTGGAGTCAGTTTTACTTTACAATCGAACGATGCTACAAAAACACAAATGGACAAATCCGTACTTTTGCATATCGCTCAATTATAAAGCTCACTCTATAGCTATTTTGTCGTTTTTCCCCTCCTTTTTAACAATTAGTATTAATAGCGATGAAAAAATGCACCATCTTGTACCTGTTGTGATAAAATATTCATGATTGTACTGCTACTAAACATATTTGTTTTTGAAAATGAAATATTCAACTGTACATTGATAAATAGTGTGACTGGTACAAAGTTTATATACTTTTCTTGACTTTGACATGTTAATTTCGGATGCCAAAAAAAAAAATGTTAATGATAATTAATATTTATAAGGTATCAATTATCCATGTCATTACCTAACGTGTTGCTCCACCAGTAAGAAGACCTGTAAACAATGGCGCAAGGGCTGCAATTATTTTCTCTACTTCCTCAATAAAACCATCTTGTACCTGTTGTGATAAAATATTCATGATAGTACTGCTACTAAAAATATGTTTGTTTTTGAAAATGAAATATTCAACTATACGTTGATAAATAGTGGGACTGGTACAAAGTTTATATACTTATCTTGACGTTAATCTGTTAAGTAAGAGATTCAATTAAAATGTAGGGAACAAGCAGGGCTGTCGATCAATAGGATTGTTTTAATTTTTTTTTATTACTGGCAGACACATAAATCCTACATTTATGTATCCTGTCTGTGGCGAGCAAGCTTTACATCCATATGCTCAATCATTGCAGAGCAATGGATACAGATTTAGGATCAGTCTTTGATTAGTAATGGTTACAGCTGTAGGTTAAATATTTGGCATTGAATGGTACAGCTCAATATCCAATCCTTGATGAGCAACATTTTCTGCTTTATGCTCAATCTTCAGAACAGCTTTCGTGGTCGACGTAAGGAGATGATATCAGATTACCAAAAGCCAGGAAAGAACATTGACCGATGATGTAGATGAGAGATTCAACACCATCTCAACAATATACTAGGAAAGCAGCAAGTCATGCTTGGGATTCCAGGAAAGAAAGAGCCAAGACTGGATAACACCAGATACGCTAAACAACATAGCAGTATGTTTTATTGTTGTCTCTTCATAGATCCACAACAACTACACCTGTTCTAGGGAGCAAGTTTAATTGTTGATATGTGTAAATAATAAAGAAGATTGCAGTAATCAAGTGAAAAAATCCAACAGAAAGAAAGAAAAGAAACAAGACTGGAAGTAATAAATACAGAGAGACAGAAAATAGGTCTGGAGTCAGTTTTACTTTACAATAGAACGATGCTACAAAAATAGAAGGGACAAATCCGTGCTTTTGTAGTATCACTCAATTATAAAGCTGACTCTATAACTATTTTGTCGTTTTTTCCCTCCTTTTTAAAAATTAGTATTGATAGCGATGAAATAATGCACCATCATGTACCGGTTGTGATAAAATATTCATGATTGTACTGCTACTAAAAATATATTTGTTCTTGGAAATGAAATATTCAACTGTAAAAAATAGAATATGTTAATTTTTACAAAAAAAAAATGTTAATGATAATTACAATTTATGAGTTATCAATTATCCATGTCATTACCTCACGTGTTGCTCCACCAGAAAGAAGACCTGTAAACAGTGGCGCAAGGGCTGCAATTATTTTCTCTACTTCCTCAATAAAACCATCTTGTACCTGTTGTGATAAAATATTCATGATTGGACTGCTACTAAAAATATATTTGTTTTTGAAAATGAAATATTCAACTATACGTTGATAAATAGTGTGACCAGTACAAAGTTTATATACTTTTTTGACGTTAATCTGTTAAGTAAGAGATTCAATTAAAATGCAGGGAACATGCAGGGCTGTCAATTAATAGGATTGTTTTAATTTTTTTTAATTACTGGAAGACACATAAATCCTACTTTTATGTATCCTGTCTGTGGCGAGCAAGCTTTACATCCATATGCTCAATCATTGCAGAGCAATGGATACAGATTTAGGATCAGTCTTTGATTAGAATCGGTTACAGCTGTAGGTTAAATATCTGGCGTTGAATGGTACAGCTCAATATACAATCCTTGACGAGCAACATTTTCTGCTTTATGCTCAATCTTCAGAAAAGCTTTCGTGGTCGACGATATCAGATTACCAAAAGCCAGGAAAGAACAGAGACCGATGATGTCAACCAGAGATTCAACACCATCTCAACAATATACTAGGAAAGCAGCAAGTCACGCTTGGGATTCCAGGAAAGAAAGAGCCAAGACTGGATAACACCAGATACGCTAAACACCATAGCAGTATGTTTTATTATTGTTGTTTCTTCATAGATCGACAGTAGCTACACCTGGTCTAGGCAGTATGTTTTATTGTTGTCTCTTTATAGATCCACAACAACTACACCTGTTCTAGGGAGCTTAATTTATTGTTGATATGTGTAAATAATAAAGAAGGTTGCAGTAAAATGACGATAAAGTGAAAAAATCTGACAGAAAGAAAGAAAAGAAACAAGACCAGAAGTAATAAATACAGAAAGAAAGAAAATAGGTCTGGAGTCAGTATTACTTTACAATAGAACGATGCTATAAAACACGAAGGGACAAATCCATGCTTTTGTAGTATCGCTCAATTATAAAGCTGACACTATAGCTATTTTGTCGTTTTTTTCCCTCCTTTTTAACAATTAGTATTGATAGCGATGAAATAATGCACCATCTTGTACCTGTTGTGATAAAATATTCATGATTGTACTGCTTCTAAAAATATGTTTGTTCTTGAAAATGAAATATTCAACTGTACATTGATAAATAGTGTGACCGGTACAAAGTTTATATACTTTTCTTGACGTTGACATGTTAATTTTGGATGAAAAAAAAAAATGTTAATGATAATTACAATTTATGAGTTATCAATTATCCATGTCATTACCTCACGTGTTGCTCCACCAGAAAGAAGACCTGTAAACAGTGGCGCAAGGGCTGCAATTATTTTCTCTACTTCCTCAATAAAACCATCTTGTACCTGTTGTGATAAAATATTCATGATTGGACTGCTACTAAAAATATATTTGTTTTTTGAAAATGAAATATTTAACTATACGTTGATAAATAGTGTGACCAGTACAAAGTTTATATACTTTTTTGACGTTAATCTGTTAAGTAAGAGATTCAATTAAAATGCAGGGAACATGCAGGGCTGTCGATTAATAGGATTGTTTTAAATTTTTTTTATTACTGGAAGACACATAAATCCTACATTTATGTATCCTGTCTGTGGCGAGCAAGCTTTACATCCATATGCTCAATCATTGCAGAGCAATGGATACAGATTTAGGATCAGTCTTTGATTAGTAACGGTTACAGCTGTAGGTTAAATATTTGGCATTGAATGGTACAGCTCAATATCCAATCCTTGATGAGCAACATTTTCTGCTTTGTGCTCAATCTTCAGAAAAGCTTTCGTGGTCGACGTAAGGAGACGATATCAGATTACCAAAAGCCAGGAAAGAACAGAGACCGATGATGTCGACCAGAGATTCAACACCATCTCAACAATATACTAGGAAAGCAGCAAGTCACTGATACAATCTATATTGGTATATAAACGTTAATGTTATTAAGGCCTTTGAAACCACCGCTGATAACGGAGGTGAGATTCTCAATGTTATATAGTCTGTTTACACTCACTGTTACGAGTGTACTGGTTCGGTCTATATCATCGCCACACAGGGTAATTCAATATATGTGTGCTGCTGCCCTGTCACTGTGTCTGGAATGTTGACCTGGGTGTGTGTTGATATGTTCGCACACCACAGTACGTACATAAGAGTACATGCAGGAGTCAAAAAAGGGTTGCAAACGACTGTAACAGTTCGATACTGTTTATTCCGTTACAACACAGACACGATGACATAAATGACACACATTCGACAGCAAAACACGAATCATATAATTTCCACATTGCATTAAATATATATAATACGGCCTCCTGGGCACACATTTCATTCTAGAAACTGATCAAAAAGCTCTTACAGCTATTCAGACTAAGAACTTGAAGAGTTCGAGATCAACTCGATATGCTATTGCTCTTCAACCTTTTCACTTCACGGTACGAGCTATCCGTGGTTCGGATAATGTGATGGCTGACATTCTGTCTAGATGCCCACATGATTCCAACTAATACTTCTGTCCTATTTCTAGATATACGGCAGAGTCATAACACACCTATATTACTACAATACATTAGCACATCTGTTCTCACTTTATGTGAACACATACTATTGTGCTTTGTTATCATCTTCTTCTGTTCCCATCTTTAATATAAGAGGAAGACTGAGTAGTTAATATAAGGGCCGAAAGTTTACTCGGCCACAATTAGTAATAATAATGTATTGTATATGATGAAACATAATGGTTGTTAAATAGAATTATATTGGTTGTTTTTTCTCAGCATGTCATTGATGATCTGAGAATCTACCTTTCGGTTTTCAAACATGGAGAGTTCCCACTTTATTTGCTTACCTTAGGAACGACGGGAGATGAGTCCTGGACCTTCATGTAGTTAATTTCATTATATACTCATATTATTACACGTTTAGATAATGTACTATTTAATATTTACTATCAGATGTGTACATCCATTCTAAAGCGGTATTAGAGTATGACACCGCAATTTAATAATGATAGTATTGCACTTGCATAGGTATGTTGTATTTACATGCTAACGTAGTGTGTGTTGGTGGCACCTCCCCGATATATTTTTTGAATCAGATTTTTTACCTGTTGAGAAATATTCTCACCAGACACTTTATGTGTCAATTTAGCCTCATATTAGGCAATTTAATCCATTATCCGCGCATTATTCGTGCGTTGTTAGGCAAGCGCTCAGGTCGTCAGTTCTTATAAAACAGTTGGCAATCGCAATGTTTCAAGATTCATTTCCTTATTAGGTTCGAACCTGTACGATTGTTCTCCAAATATTCTTTGGTTCGTAAGCTTTTGGCTAAACACCGTTCGAGTCGTGCTTGTCTGCGCATGTCTGGTTTGATCGCTTTTTTCCACGGGTTCCGCCCCGACATTCAGAGAGTGTAGCAGATGCGAAATAAGCAAGACGCATTTGTTTGCCAGCGTCTGTGCTTAAACTATTCAGGAAATAATGTCCTATTCATATTGTTCCTTTGGAAATGATATATTCAACTGTACATTGATAAATAGTGTGCCGGTACAAAAGTACCTTGAGTTATATGTTTATTTCCTGAAGTAAAGGTTAATGACATTTTTTGACACTTATCGATATCTTTCGAGATTGACCTCACGTGTTGTAGCCCGATTATAGAAGGTCAGTACGCTATGAGAAGTTTTGGTCAGCTCACGAATTTTCGCTGTTACTGCATCGATGGATGCATGTCCTAAGAACTATCTGCCTGCTACTAAAAACTCTACTGCTTTTTCCAGATTTGATATCTTGGATAACTAAAGGTTGATAAATAGTTTGAGGACTTAAGAAGATGTGTCTGTCTTACTGACGTCAACTAAGTAAGAGATTGGACTTAAAATTGTTACTTTGCTGCTGTCAAGTACTGAAAGGGATGGAGTTTTATTTTTGCCTGACTACGTCTATGGCTGGAAGACACATTCACATAATATGATTCATCCTTATCTATGATGCCGTTTACCGTCCAGTATTGTATGAACTATGTGCTGTAGCAATGACTAACAGATTGTATCGATGATGTACCTACTTGTTTATGTCTACGCATTTTCGTCAACGTAGGTCTTATTGGCGTTAATATAAACGTCACAAGGATTTTACAAATCCTTGACCATACGTCGTTTTTGCTTTGTGCGTTCCTGTCAGAACTGTACCTTTATGACTGTGCGATATCAGATTTACACATGTACAAGTCCTAAGGACCATACTTTAAGAGTCAGCACTACCTGCCCTTGGCAACAGAAGTTATACACCATCACACAACATTCGGTCCTTCTACAGTCACGCTTGGGATTCCAGGAAAGAAAGAGCCAAGACTGGATAACACCAGATACGCTAAACACCATAGCAGTATGTTTTATTGTTGTCTCTTCATAGATCGACAGTAGCTACACCTGGTCTAGGCAGTATGTTTTATTGTTGTCTCTTTATAGATCCACAACAACTACACCTGTTCTAGGGAGCTTAATTTATTGTTGATATGTGTAAATAATAAAGAAGGTTGCAGTAAAATGACGATAAAATGAAAAAATCTGACAGAAAGAAAGAAAAGAAACAAGACCAGAAGTAATAAATACAGAAAGAAAGAAAATAGGTATGGAGTCAGTTTTACTTTACAATAGAACGATGCTACAAAAATAGAAGGGACAAATCCATGCTTTTGTAGTATCGCTCAATTATAAAGCTGACTCTATAGCTATTTTGTCATTTTTCCCCTCCTTTTTAACAATTAGTATTGATAGCGATGAAATAATGCACCATCTTGTACCGGTTGTGATAAAATATTCATGATTGTACTGCTACTAAAAATATATTTGTTCTTGAAAATGAAATATTCAACTGTACATTGATAAATAGTGTGACCGGTACAAAGTTTATATACTTTTCTTGACGTTGACATGTTAATTTTGGATGAAAAAAAAAATGTTAATGATAATTACAATTTATGAGTTATCAATTATCCATGTCATTACCTCACGTGTTGCTCCACCAGAAAGAAGACCTGTAAACAGTGGCGCAAGGGCTGCAATTATTTTCTCTACTTCCTCAATAAAACCATCTTGTACCTGTTGTGATAAAATATTCATGATTGGACTGCTACTAAAAATATATTTGTTTTTGAAAATGAAATATTCAACTATACGTTGATAAATAGTGTGACCAGTACAAAGTTTATATACTTTTTTGACGTTAATCTGTTAAGTAAGAGATTCAATTAAAATGCAGGGAACATGCAGGGCTGTCGATTAATAGGATTGTTTTAATTTTTTTTAATTACTGGAAGACACATAAATCCTACATTTATGTATCCTGTCTGTGGCGAGCAAGCTTTACATCCATATGCTCAATCATTGCAGAGCAATGGATACAGATTTAGGATCAGTCTTTGATTAGTAACGGTTACAGCTGTAGGTTAAATATTTGGCATTGAATGGTACAGCTCAATATCCAATCCTTGATGAGCAACATTTTCTGCTTTATGCTCAATCTTCAGAAAAGCTTTCGTGGTCGACGTAAGGAGACGATATCAGATTACCAAAAGCCAGGAAAGAACAGAGACCGATGATGTCGACCAGAGATTCAACACCATCTCAACAATATACTAGGAAAGCAGCAAGTCACTGATACAATCTATATTGGTATATAAACGTTAATGTTATTAAGGCCTTTGAAACCACCGCTGATAACGGAGGTGAGATTCTCAATGTTATATAGTCTGTTTACACCCACTGTTACGAGTGTACTGGTTCGGTCTATATCATCGCCACACAGGGTAATTCAATATATGTGTGCTGCTGCCCTGTCACTGTGTCTGGAATGTTGACCTGGGTGTGTGTTGATATGTTCGCACACCACAGTACGTACATAAGAGTACATGCAGGAGTCAAAAAAGGGTTGCAAACGACTGTAACAGTTCGATACTGTTTATTCCGTTACAACACAGACACGATGACATAAATGACACACATTCGACAGCAAAACACGAATCATATAATTTCCACATTGCATTAAATATATATAATACGGCCTCCTGGGCACACATTTCATTCTAGAAACTGATCAAAAAGCTCTTACAGCTATTCAGACTAAGAACTTGAAGAGTTCGAGATCAACTCGATATGCTATTGCTCTTCAACCTTTTCACTTCACGGTACGAGCTATCCGTGGTTCGGATAATGTGATGGCTGACATTCTGTCTAGATGCCCACATGATTCCAACTAATACTTCTGTCCTATTTCTAGATATACGGCAGAGTCATAACACACCTATATTACTACAATACATTAGCACATCTGTTCTCACTTTATGTGAACACATACTATTGTGCTTTGTTATCATCTTCTTCTGTTCCCATCTTTAATATAAGAGGAAGACTGAGTAGTTAATATAAGGGCCGAAAGTTTACTCGGCCACAATTAGTAATAATAATGTATTGTATATGATGAAACATAATGGTTGTTAAATAGAATTATATTGGTTGTTTTTTCTCAGCATGTCATTGATGATCTGAGAATCTACCTTTCGGTTTTCAAACATGGAGAGTTCCCACTTTATTTGCTTACCTTAGGAACGACGGGAGATGAGTCCTGGACCTTCATGTAGTTAATTTCATTATATACTCATATTATTACACGTTTAGATAATGTACTATTTAATATTTACTATCAGATGTGTACATCCATTCTAAAGCGGTATTAGAGTATGACACCGCAATTTAATAATGATAGTATTGCACTTGCATAGGTATGTTGTATTTACATGCTAACGTAGTGTGTGTTGGTGGCACCTCCCCGATATATTTTTTGAATCAGATTTTTTACCTGTTGAGAAATATTCTCACCAGACACTTTATGTGTCAATTTAGCCTCATATTAGGCAATTTAATCCATTATCCGCGCATTATTCGTGCGTTGTTAGGCCGTTTTTGGCTTTACTCTTGGGGGAAAAAAAAAATGTTGCACATTTTTTTTTATCGGGAGGTTGCGGTAATGTTGCGATGATTGTTGCAACGTTTTTTTCGTCTATGTATTTATTTTCTAATGCATGGGAAATAACTCATGTATTGTAGTCACTTTTTTATTTCTACTAGTTGTCTAATCGTGTGACGATTGTTGCCGATAGTTTGTGTGAACGATTTTGAGTCATGTCCATATACGGAGCGCTCAGGTCGTCAGTTCTTATAAACAGTTGGCAATCGCAATGTTTCAAGATTCATTTCCTTATTAGGTTCGAACCTGTACGATTGTTCTCCAGAATATTCTTTGGTTCGTAAGTTGGCTAAACACCGTTCGAGTCGTGCTTGTCTGCGCATGTCTGGTCTTGATCGCTTTTTTGCACGGGTTCCGCCCCGACATTCAGAGAGTGTGGCAGATGCGTGATAAGCAAGACGCGTTTGGTTTGCCAGCGTCTGTGCTTAAACTGTTCAGGAAATAATGTCCTATTCATATTGTTCCTTTGGAGATGATATATCTGTGGTGATTCTAAGTGCTTGGAAGCCTGTGAGTTATATGTTTATTTCCTGAAGTAAAGGTAATGACATTTTTTGACACTTATCGATATCTTTCGAGATTGACATTTTGTTTGTAGCCCGATTATAGAAGGGTCTACGCTATGAGAAGTTTTGGTCAGCTCACGAATCACGTTCGCTGTTACTGCATCGATGGATGCATGTCCTAAGAACTATCTGCCTGCTAAACTCTACTGCTTGTTCCAGATTTGATATCTTGGATAACTAAAGGAACTTGGAGGATATTTTGAGGACTTAAGAAGATGTGTCTGTCTTACTGAAGTCAACTAAAGGGACTTGGACTTAGTCTCCTATTTGTTACTTTGCTGCTAGTACTGAAAGGGATGGAGTTTTATTTCTGCCTGACTACGTCTATGGCTGATTATGATGCATTCACATAAATATGATTCATCCTTATTATGATGCCGTCTACCGTCCAGTATTGTATGAACTATGTGATGTAACAATGACTGTTGATTGTATCGATGATGTACCTACTTGTTTATGTCTACGCATTTTCGTCAACGTGGCGTCTTCATTAAATAATATAAACGTCACAAGGATTTTACAACATTCATTGACTCCATACGTCGTGATTTCGTGTGGCGTTCCTGTTGGAACTGTACCTGTATGACTGTGCAACTATTTTACACATGTACACCAGTCCTAAGTCTACACCATACTTTAAGAGTCAGCACTACCTGCCCTTGGCAACAGAAGTTATATCATCACACAACATTCGGTCCTTCTACAGTCACGCTTGGGATTCCAGGAAAGAAAGAGCCAAGACTGGATAACACCAGATACGCTAAACACCATAGCAGTATGTTTTATTGTTGTCTCTTCATAGATCGACAGTAGCTACACCTGGTCTAGGCAGTATGTTTTATTGTTGTCACTTTATAGATCCACAACAACTACACCTGTTCTAGGGAGCTTAATTTATTGTTGATATGTGTAAATAATAAGAAGGTTGCAGTAAAATGACGATAAAATGAAAAAATCTGACAGAAAGAAAGAAAAGAAACAAGACCAGAAGTAATAAATACAGAAAGAAAGAAAATAGGTATGGAGTCAGTTTTACTTTACAATAGAACGATGCTACAAAAATAGAAGGGACAAATCCATGCTTTTGTAGTATCGCTCAATTATATGTACAAAGTTTATGTACTTTTCTTGACGTTGATATGTTAATTTTGGATGACAAAAAAAGAATGTTAATGATAATTACAATTTATGAGTTATCAATTATCCATGTCATTACCTCACGTGTTGCTCCACCAGAAAGAAGACCTGTAAACAGTGGCGCAAGGGCTGCAATTATTTTCTCTACTTCCTCAATAAAACCATCTTGTACCTGTTGTGATAAAATATTCATGATTGGACTGCTACTAAAAATATATTTGTTTTTGAAAATGAAATATTCAACTATACGTTGATAAATAGTGTGACCAGTACAAAGTTTATATACTTTTTTGACGTTAATCTGTTAAGTAAGAGATTCAATTAAAATGCAGGGAACATGCAGGGCTGTCAATTAATAGGATTGTTTTAATTTTTTTTAATTACTGGAAGACACATAAATCCTACTTTTATGTATCCTGTCTGTGGCGAGCAAGCTTTACATCCATATGCTCAATCATTGCAGAGCAATGGATACAGATTTAGGATCAGTCTTTGATTAGAATCGGTTACAGCTGTAGGTTAAATATCTGGCGTTGAATGGTACAGCTCAATATACAATCCTTGACGAGCAACATTTTCTGCTTTATGCTCAATCTTCAGAAAAGCTTTCGTGGTCGACGATATCAGATTACCAAAAGCCAGGAAAGAACAGAGACCGATGATGTCAACCAGAGATTCAACACCATCTCAACAATATACTAGGAAAGCAGCAAGTCACGCTTGGGATTCCAGGAAAGAAAGAGCCAAGACTGGATAACACCAGATACGCTAAACACCATAGCAGTATGTTTTATTGTTGTTTCTTCATAGATCGACAGTAGCTACACCTGGTCTAGGCAGTATGTTTTATTGTTGTCTCTTTATAGATCCACAACAACTACACCTGTTCTAGGGAGCTTAATTTATTGTTGATATGTGTAAATAATAAAGAAGGTTGCAGTAAAATGACGATAAAGTGAAAAAATCTGACAGAAAGAAAGAAAAGAAACAAGACCAGAAGTAATAAATACAGAAAGAAAGAAAATAGGTCTGGAGTCAGTATTACTTTACAATAGAACGATGCTACAAAACACGAAGGGACAAATCCATGCTTTTGTAGTATCGCTCAATTATAAAGCTGACACTATAGCTATTTTGTCGTTTTTTCCCTCCTTTTTAACAATTAGTATTGATAGCGATGAAATAATGCACCATCTTGTACCTGTTGTGATAAAATATTCATGATTGTACTGCTTCTAAAAATATGTTTGTTCTTGAAAATGAAATATTCAACTGTACATTGATAAATAGTGTGACCGGTACAAAGTTTATATACTTTTCTTGACGTTGACATGTTAATTTTGGATGAAAAAAAAAAATGTTAATGATAATTACAATTTATGAGTTATCAATTATCCATGTCATTACCTCACGTGTTGCTCCACCAGAAAGAAGACCTGTAAACAGTGGCGCAAGGGCTGCAATTATTTTCTCTACTTCCTCAATAAAACCATCTTGTACCTGTTGTGATAAAATATTCATGATTGGACTGCTACTAAAAATATATTTGTTTTTGAAAATGAAATATTTAACTATACGTTGATAAATAGTGTGACCAGTACAAAGTTTATATACTTTTTTGACGTTAATCTGTTAAGTAAGAGATTCAATTAAAATGCAGGGAACATGCAGGGCTGTCGATTAATAGGATTGTTTTAAATTTTTTTTATTACTGGAAGACACATAAATCCTACATTTATGTATCCTGTCTGTGGCGAGCAAGCTTTACATCCATATGCTCAATCATTGCAGAGCAATGGATACAGATTTAGGATCAGTCTTTGATTAGTAACGGTTACAGCTGTAGGTTAAATATTTGGCATTGAATGGTACAGCTCAATATCCAATCCTTGATGAGCAACATTTTCTGCTTTATGCTCAATCTTCAGAAAAGCTTTCGTGGTCGACGTAAGGAGACGATATCAGATTACCAAAAGCCAGGAAAGAACAGAGACCGATGATGTCGACCAGAGATTCAACACCATCTCAACAATATACTAGGAAAGCAGCAAGTCACTGATACAATCTATATTGGTATATAAACGTTAATGTTATTAAGGCCTTTGAAACCACCGCTGATAACGGAGGTGAGATTCTCAATGTTATATAGTCTGTTTACACTCACTGTTACGAGTGTACTGGTTCGGTCTATATCATCGCCACACAGGGTAATTCAATATATGTGTGCTGCTGCCCTGTCACTGTGTCTGGAATGTTGACCTGGGTGTGTGTTGATATGTTCGCACACCACAGTACGTACATAAGAGTACATGCAGGAGTCAAAAAAGGGTTGCAAACGACTGTAACAGTTCGATACTGTTTATTCCGTTACAACACAGACACGATGACATAAATGACACACATTCGACAGCAAAACACGAATCATATAATTTCCACATTGCATTAAAATATATATAATACGGCCTCCTGGGCACACATTTCATTCTAGAAACTGATCAAAAAGCTCTTACAGCTATTCAGACTAAGAACTTGAAGAGTTCGAGATCAACTCGATATGCTATTGCTCTTCAACCTTTTCACTTCACGGTACGAGCTATCCGTGGTTCGGATAATGTGATGGCTGACATTCTGTCTAGATGCCCACATGATTCCAACTAATACTTCTGTCCTATTTCTAGATATACGGCAGAGTCATAACACACCTATATTACTACAATACATTAGCACATCTGTTCTCACTTTATGTGAACACATACTATTGTGCTTTGTTATCATCTTCTTCTGTTCCCATCTTTAATATAAGAGGAAGACTGAGTAGTTAATATAAGGGCCGAAAGTTTACTCGGCCACAATTAGTAATAATAATGTATTGTATATGATGAAACATAATGGTTGTTAAATAGAATTATATTGGTTGTTTTTTCTCAGCATGTCATTGATGATCTGAGAATCTACCTTTCGGTTTTCAAACATTGAGAGTTCCCACTTTATTTGCTTACCTTAGGAACGACGGGAGATGAGTCCTGGACCTTCATGTAGTTAATTTCATTATATACTCATATTATTACACGTTTAGATAATGTACTATTTAATATTTACTATCAGATGTGTACATCCATTCTAAAGCGGTATTAGAGTATGACACCGCAATTTAATAATGATAGTATTGCACTTGCATAGGTATGTTGTATTTACATGCTAACGTAGTGTGTGTTGGTGGCACCTCCCCGATATATTTTTTGAATCAGATTTTTTACCTGTTGAGAAATATTCTCACCAGACACTTTATGTGTCAATTTAGCCTCATATTAGGCAATTTAATCCATTATCCGCGCATAATTTGTGCGTTGTTAGGCCTCTTGATCGCTTTTTTGCACGGGTTCCGCCCCGACATTCAGAGAGTGTGGCAGATGCGTGATAAGCAAGACGCGTTTGGTTTGCCAGCGTCTGTGCTTAAACTGTTCAGGAAATAATGTCCTATTCATATTGTTCCTTTGGAGATGATATATCTGTGGTGATTCTAAGTGCTTGGAAGCCTGTGAGTTATATGTTTATTTCCTGAAGTAAAGGTAATGACATTTTTTGACACTTATCGATATCTTTCGAGATTGACATTTTGTTTGTAGCCCGATTATAGAAGGGTCTACGCTATGAGAAGTTTTGGTCAGCTCACGAATCACGTTCGCTGTTACTGCATCGATGGATGCATGTCCTAAGAACTATCTGCCTGCTAAACTCTACTGCTTGTTCCAGATTTGATATCTTGGATAACTAAAGGAACTTGGAGGATATTTTGAGGACTTAAGAAGATGTGTCTGTCTTACTGAAGTCAACTAAAGGGACTTGGACTTAGTCTCCTATTTGTTACTTTGCTGCTAGTACTGAAAGGGATGGAGTTTTATTTCTGCCTGACTACGTCTATGGCTGATTATGATGCATTCACATAAATATGATTCATCCTTATTATGATGCCGTCTACCGTCCAGTATTGTATGAACTATGTGATGTAACAATGACTGTTGATTGTATCGATGATGTACCTACTTGTTTATGTCTACGCATTTTCGTCAACGTGGCGTCTTCATTAAATAATATAAACGTCACAAGGATTTTACAACATTCATTGACTCCATACGTCGTGATTTCGTGTGGCGTTCCTGTTGGAACTGTACCTGTATGACTGTGCAACTATTTTACACATGTACACCAGTCCTAAGTCTACACCATACTTTAAGAGTCAGCAGGGAGCCGCGCTAGCGTAGTGGTTACAACACCGCTCTGGCGACCGGGTGATACAGGATCAAACCCGGGCGACGGCATTTGAGGATTTTTCGTCGACCGGGATTTGGACTGGATTAACTCGAGACCTGGCGAGGACATTTGAAGGAGTGTCGTCGACCAGGGACTGGCGGCTCCTGAGCCGACCCAGCTGCAATGGGTACCTCTGAAATCGGCGAGTATTTGCCTGAATGGCGAGGGACACCTGTCTCTGTACAAGAAATAAAGGGATACTCACGTAAAATCAATGTCAGGTTAGACATAAAATAATAACCTGAGATTTCGCCTCGATATTTAAGAGTCAGCACTACCTGCCCTTGGCAACAGAAGTTATATCATCACACAACATTCGGTCCTTCTACAGTCACGCTTGGGATTCCAGGAAAGAAAGAGCCAAGACTGGATAACACCAGATACGCTAAACACCATAGCAGTATGTTTTATTGTTGTCTCTTCATAGATCGACAGTAGCTACACCTGGTCTAGGCAGTATGTTTTATTGTTGTCACTTTATAGATCCACAACAACTACACCTGTTCTAGGGAGCTTAATTTATTGTTGATATGTGTAAATAATAAGAAGGTTGCAGTAAAATGACGATAAAATGAAAAAATCTGACAGAAAGAAAGAAAAGAAACAAGACCAGAAGTAATAAATACAGAAAGAAAGAAAATAGGTATGGAGTCAGTTTTACTTTACAATCGAACGATGCTACAAAAATAGAAGGGACAAATCCATGCTTTTGTAGTATCGCTCAATTATAAAGCTGACTCTATAGCTATTTTGTCATTTTTCCCCTCCTTTTTAACAATTAGTATTGATAGCGATGAAATAATGCACCATCTTGTACCGGTTGTGATAAAATATTCATGATTGTACTGCTACTAAAAATATATTTGTTCTTGAAAATGAAATATTCAACTGTACATTGATAAATAGTGTGACCTGTACAAAGTTTATGTACTTTTCTTGACGTTGATATGTTAATTTTGGATGACAAAAAAAGAATGTTAATGATAATTACAATTTATGAGTTATCAATTATCCATGTCATTACCTCACGTGTTGCTCCACCAGAAAGAAGACCTGTAAACAGTGGCGCAAGGGCTGCAATTATTTTCTCTACTTCCTCAATAAAACCATCTTGTACCTGTTGTGATAAAATATTCATGATTGGACTGCTACTAAAAATATATTTGTTTTTGAAAATGAAATATTCAACTATACGTTGATAAATACTGTGACTAGTACAAAGTTTATATACTTTTCTTGACGTTATTCTGTTAAGTAAGAGATTCAATTAAAATGCAGGGAACAAGCAGGGCTATCGATCAATAGTACTTACTTAGTCGTTCCCCTTCTACCGTGAGGTGTAGAGGTTTGGAAGAGAGAGCGCCAGACTATCCTATCGGCTGTCTTCCTCCTGGCCTGGTTCCATTCTAGTCCTCGATCCTTCAAAGATTGTCTAATGTTGTCCTCACAGCGGACTCTGGGTCGTCCTCGGGGTCTGGATCCTTGGCTCTTTGTTTCCCATGCTTGTCGTGGTATCCGATCTTCTCCCATTCTGCAGACATGGCCAAACCATCTTAATTGGGACTGTTCTACTTGGGTCTGCAGGGGGTAGGATTTAAGGCCTTGACGTATCGTCTGGTTGCGTACCATGTCTCTTGTTACTTCAACCACCTTCCTCAGATACCTCATTTCTGAGGTTCTGATCTGGCTTTTATGGGTTGTAGTCATTGCCCATGACTCGCATCCGCATGTCAAGACTGGGACATAGGTGGAGCGGTATACAGCCATCTTTGTTTTCTTACCAACCTCTCTCTTGCTGAGGAATCCTCGATTTATGGCCTGAATAAGTCTCCCAGCTGCTGCTTTTCGAGTGGCCAACTCTTCTTTGATGCCTCCCTTTCGGTCTATAATAGCTCCGAGGTATTTAAAGTGGTCAACCTGCTCCAGGACCTGTTCTCCCAGCTTAATCTGATGTTTTCTTTCTTCTCGTGATATCACCATGGATTTTGTTTTAGAGCTGCTTATGACCATCCCTCTCTTCTCCAGCTCTTCCTTCCAGACTTGCAGGTTGGATTGGAGATGTGCCTCTGATTTAGCAATCAGGGCGACATCATCAGCAAATGCCAGCTCCGAAATATAGACCTGTCTCATCTTCCAGTACCCCACTGAATACTTTCTTGTTCTCTCCTTACATGCCTTGATGACATCGTCCATAAGGAGTATGAAGAGGTAAGGTGATAGGATATCACCTTGTCTTACACCAATGGTGGTCCTGAACTCTTCCGACTTATGGTTTGCTGTCCTCACATAATTTCTGCAAGACTTGTAGAAGCTCTGTATAGCATGAATCAGAGGTGCTGGAATATTCTTCCTTGCCAAACAGTCCCAAAGTTTGCTCCAGGGGACCCTGTCAAACGCCTTTTCCAGATCTATGAAACAAAGATGGATCTCACTCTTATACTCAAGGGCCTTTTCACTCAGCAGTCTGAGTGTGAAGATTAGGTCTTGAGTACTTCGGTTTGCTCGGAATCCGCACTGGACTTCATCCAATTGTGGCTCAGCTAGGCGTCGGAGTCTCTGCTCTAGGATTCTAGAGTAGATTTTACCAGGGACACTGAGAAGGGATATGCCTCTATGGTTTCCACACTGTCGATTGTCACCCTTTTTGAAAATTGGTGTTATGATGGCAATCTCCCAATCCTTTGGTATGGTCTTGTTGTACCACGCTGCCTGTAAAACCCTTAAGAGTAATAGGTCGCCTGATGCTCCCATGAACTTAACCATTTCTGGTGTTATACCATCATGCCCTGCTGCTTTGCCCATCTTGATTTTCTCCAGTGCTGCCTTCAGTTCTTCCATCTTTATGTCATCTTCACCATCATTGGTTTTCTCTTCTATGCAAGTGTTTATCATTTCTGATGCTTCTCCATGCTCACCATCCAGGAGTTCTGAGAAATATTCTTTCCATCTTCCCATTACTTCCTTCGGGGCAGTAAGCAATTTACCTTGCTTGTCCTTTATAAATTTGAGAGGGCATTGTTTTTCCTTCCTCATGTTCTTTAGGGTCTTATAGAACAATTTCTGGTTTTCTTGTGCATCTTTTTCTAGCTTTTCTCCAAATTCTTCCCAGGACTTCTGTTTTGCTGCTAGCACTTTGTTCTTTGCTTCTGTTCTGAGTGTCACATATTCTCTATATTTTTCCATTTGTCCTGTTGTGTTTTTAGCTCCTAAGTATTGTTTCCATGCCATTTTCTTCTCTCTTATTTTCTCTTTGACTTCCTCTGTCCACCAAGGTGTCCTCTTTCTCTTGTTCCCAAGTCGGACTTCACCGCATGCTTCTGCAGCAGCTGTCTTTGTGATATCCTTGAATTTAATCCAGAGGGTTTCCAAGTCATCAGGTCGTTCTTCTGAGTTGCTCACTGCTGCAGCAATAAGCCCCTGATATCTGGTCTTAATTTCTGGCTCTCTCAGCTTGTAGGTCCTAATGCTCATTTCTCCTGCTCGTTTACTTGGTTTCTTGCGTGATGTTGGGCAGTTCCTAGGCTGAGCAACTCTTTCAGTTGTTCTTTTGATTGTTAGCAGGTAGTGATCACTTCCAATCTCTGGCCCCCTCCAGACTCTAGCATCTCGGACATATTTGAATGAGCTTCTCCGAACAATGGCATAGTCGATCACTGACTTCTCATTCTTTGTTGGTTCACATCTAGTGTATGCATGTATGCGCTTATGGGGGAACTTTGTGTTTGTAATGATCAGATTCTGCTCACTGCAGAATCTAAGGAGTCGCTTTCCATTGTCATTGAGAATATCTTCTCCATATCTTCCGATAACTCCACCCCATCTAGCATGGTCATTTCCAACTCTGGCATTAAAATCTCCGAGCATGATAACTTCATCTAGGCAGTCATCCACTGTCCTTTGAAGCAGCTCGAAGAATTCCTCCTTGACCTCTGCTCTCTCATCCTCATTTGGCCCATACACTATGACCAGGTTGACAATGGTTTCTCCTTCTTTTAGTTTAACAACCATAATGCGCTCCGAGACAAAGTTCCATCCCTTGATACTATCTTTTTGATTTTGGGCCACAATGCAACCCACGCCCCCTTTAGCTCTTTCAGACATGGGTACACCACTGTAGAGCAGCGTGTTGCCATCGAGATCCATGACTCCTTGTCCTTTTTTCTTTGTTTCCGTTATAGCCAGGATTTCTAGTTTTGCTTTCCTCATCTCTTCCACCAGCTCCTCTTCCTTCCCATTTATACTTCTTGTGTTCCAAGTTCCATAAGTCGTAGTCCGTAGTCCGTTCCAGTTCGTCGCCTTTAGAATCAGTCCAGTTTTCTCTCTTGTGTTGCTAGTAATCGTGATTTAAAGCAAACAGGTGATTGGCCTGTTGTGCCTTTGCATGGTGGAGGGGCTGCCTCCTTACGGCCTCCATGCAGGCCGCCCTCCTCATTTTTCATCCGGGCTTGGGACCGGCATTGGCGGAGTTCGATCAATAGGATTGCTTTAATTTTTTTTTTTATTACTAGCAGACACATAAATCCTTTATTCATTTATCCTGTCTGTGGCGAGCAAGCTTTACATCCATATTATGCTCAATCATTGCGGAGCAATGGATACAGACTTAGGATCAGTCTTTGATTAGTAACGTTTACAGCTGTAGGTTAAATATCTGGCGTTGAATGGTACAGCTCAATATACAATCCTTGACGAGCAACATTTTCTGCTTTATGCTAAATCTTCAGAAAAGCTTTCATGGTCGACATAAGGAGATGATATCAGATTACCAAAAGCCAGTAAAGAACAGAGACCGATGATGTCGACCAGAGATTCAACACCATCTTAACAATATACAAGGAAAGCAGCAAGTCATGCTTGGGATTCCAGGAAAGAAAGAGCCAAGACTGGATAACACCAGAGACGCTAAACACCATAGCAGTATGTTTTATTGTTGTCTCTTCAATTTAAGGTGACCGTATTTTCAAAACCCTAATCCTGGACAAAATAGTAGATTTGACCTATTTCAATGCAAAAAATCGGGTCAAAAGGGTAAAGAAAAGGTCAAAGTCGGGACATGTCCTGTAGAAATCAAGTTGATGTCAATTTAAAATAATATACATTTTATATATACATTTGAATAACATGCATTTTACTGAATAAGTTTAACTACTTAAACTAATAAGAGAGAAAAACATCAACAATCCTTAGCCTACTTAAGGTGAAGCTGAGTTACTGTACTTTTCAGATGAGTTGATTTTTATCAATAGGTCCTTATTTGCAAGCAGCATCTTAAAAAACTCGACACATGTTTCCTCACAGTTCACTTTGGTTGTCAACATAGCTTTCAAAGTTTCAACACCTAGCTGTGTTTTATCACTTGCCCATAAGCTGTTCATCAAAGAAAACACTCTTTCTGTGGCAGCATTTGTTCCAGGTAGACAGAAAAAAAAACTCTGCCAACTTCAAAATATTTGAAAATGTCACATTATTGTTTTTGAAGTAGGAAACCATTTCAATCCAACGTTGTGGTGGCAATGTTTTTTTGGAACTCCATTCACTAATTTCCTTAGAAGTAACAAACTGCTTCATATAGACATATTCGTCATAAATTTCAGTTTCTGTAAAGTGGGCTGAAGGTAATGTTTGAATCACTAGTGATGATGATATCTCAATATCTGCCGAAATTGGTATTCTGTTCAGCGTTACCCAGCTGTAGGATTCTAGGTCTTGAAAATTTTTTGCAGCCCATTTATTCAAATAATTGAAAGCTTTTTCATAGAACGAAGAAACGCTAGCATGAAACTTTTTCACATCCTCTTTTGGAAGTCCTTCCATTTCCAGCTTTTCAAGGATTAGCTTAACTCTTGATGGCAAGAAGCAGTCTTCCAGTTTGGACTTCAAAATAGTTTTCAACCTGTTGATGCTGTCAATGACTTCAAACACAGTGACCGTCTGTCCCTCTATTTTTTGCACTGCTTCGTGGAATGGAGAGGCCTGACTGTGAACAAAAACAAGCCATGCCTCAGATAGAGGATTTTCAAAGAATGTCTGTATAAAAAGTGGGCATCTGTCTTGAGATTGAAAATATGATTTTAGAGGCAGGAACATCTGACGAACCCTTTCAACAGCAGGCAGCAGAGCAAGCCACCTAGTCTGAGCATAACCTAAGATCATCTGGAAGTCTGTTTCCACAAACTGGCAAAACTCCTTGAGTCTTTCAACTCGTACTATGTATGATTTGAAGAGTAGATAAATTTTGTACCTGTTGTGATAAAATATTCATGATTGGACTGCTACTAAAAATATATTTGTTTTTGAAAATGAAATATTCAACTATACGTTGATAAATAGTGTGACCGGTGCAAAGTTTGTATACTTTTCTTGACGTTGACATGTTAATTTCGGATGACAAAAAATAATGTTAATGATAATTACAATTTATAAGGTATCAATTATCCATGTCATTACCTCACGTGTTGCTCCACCAGTAAAGAGACCTGTAAGCAGTGGCGCAAGGGCTGCAATTATTTTCTCTATATCCGCAACAACATCATCTTGTACCTGTTGTGATAAAATATTCATGATTGTACTGCTACTAAAAATATATTTGTTTTTAAAAATGAAATATTCAACTATACGTTGATAAATAGTGTGACCGGTGCAAAGTTTATATACTTTTCTTGACGTTGACATGTTAATTTCGGATGACAAAAAATAATGTTAATGATGATTACAATTTATAAGGTATCAATTATCCATGTCATTACCTCACGTGTTGCTCCACCAGTAAAGAGACCTGTAAGCAGTGGCGCAAGGGCTGCAATTATTTTCTCTATATCCGCAACAACATCATCTTGTACCTGTTGTGATAAAATATTCATGATTGTACTGCTACTAAAAATATATTTGTTTTTGAAAATGAAATATTCAACTATACGTTGATAAATAGTGTGACCGGTGCAAAGTTTATATACTTCTGTTAAGTAAGAGATTCAATTAAAATGCAGGGAACAAGCAGGGCTGTCGATCAATAGGATTGTTTTAATTTTTTTTTTATTACTGGCAGACACATAAATCCTACATCTATGTGTCTATCAGTCTGTTTGGTTGTTATCATTTGTGTAACTGGAATTTGTGTGTGTCTCTTGGTTTACATTAGCTTCGCCATGTCCGCGGTATGGAAGATGGTCGCATCAATGTAGATATTTTCTACTAACAACTAGCAGATGGTAAAAGACCAGCCAAGCGACCACAGCTGAGGTTCATAGATGTGTACAAGAAAGACATGAAGGCAGTTGACTAAGTTACGACTGGTAGTAAGTGTGAGTGACTGAATGTATTTGTGGCTTTGATTCTGTGTGTCTGTCAGTCTATGTGAGCGTTACAATCCTATATCCTGTCTGTGGTCAGCAGGACAGTGCCATAAATAGGCAGACAGACAGACAGACAGACAGATATGTACATAGATAGATAGAAAAGCAGATAGACTGACATGTTGATAGACAGATACAGACAGATAAATAGATATAGAGATAGACAGAGACAAAGATAGACGGATAGATAGATAGGTAGGTAGGTAGATGGATAGATTTCAGCCCCGTGTTTATTCTGTTATCAGCATTAAGGAATGAAAAGGAAATATGCAAAGGGAGATGATAATCTTTTAAATATAAGGCATGAATGATCGACGTCATTACCTCCCGTTTTCCTCCAATGAGAGCACCAATAACAGGTACAAGGAGTGGTTCCTGTGCTTCCAGAACTTTCACAGTCTCATCAACCCAATTTTCTTGTACCTTTTATTTGGATGAAATATTTATAACTGTACTGTTGTTAAAAAATAATTAATTTTATCTTCCAATTCTGTTTGACTTTTACATTTCCATCATCATTATTTTCATCAACCTTCAGCTTCTCATAGAACATAGTCTTCCAACAAACTTATACTACGTCTTCCTGTCCTGTGCCATCAACTCAAGGTCTGTCCATACTTTCATCATCCCCTTTATGTCTTTCTACAGTTCTCTTCTCCATGTGTTCCTTGTTCTCAATCAACCTCTCTTACCATGGGGGTTCCAGAACAAAGACTGCCTTGTGATGCTATCAACAGGTTTCCTCTTTGTTTGTCCTGTCCATTTCGAGCTCTTCTCTTGTTGGACTGGTACTTACTAGCACTTATTCACATACTCCCATCGACGCAAATAGTCATGTATGTACACAGATGTATAATATCTATATTTATGCTAAGTTAAGTTCCGGGGGGAGTCTATGAAGAGACAATTAAAGAATGGAACTACTACCCTCTCACTCATGTCAGATATGGCCACTACTTTGAGACTGTGCACGAGACTGGCAACTTCATCACGCAAAACAAATTGCCACACCGCTGCAAGATCACATGACTATTTGATACAGGTTTCCTGCAAGGTGACCAGCTGCACTTGTGACTGTATGCTCCGTAAGGAGCATAAAGGCAACTGATGATGATGGTGATGCTGTTGAAGATGATGGTGATAGTGATGATGATGAAAATGATAATTGTGCCGATGATGGTGATGATGATGACGGTAATGGTGATGATGATGGTGATGATAGTGACGGTGGTGTTGATGGTAATGATAATGGTGATCAGGGTTGGATTAAAAAACTCCGGAGGCCCTAGGCTATTAAGATATTTTGGGGCCCTCTCCAATCTTATAAAAGGTAAAACAAGAAAAAAAAATACAAATGAATTTCATAAAAATGTTTTTATTAATAAATAAAAATATGTAAAAAAAATTATTCGTTACAGCCACTAGATTTTATTACAAGTAGTGGGGCCCCTGCAAAGAACATATAAAAAAAAAAGGGAAAAAGAACGGGGGTGGAAGTAACTAATAAACTAACTGTTGTAATTATACTATTACCCTGCACGCACGAGCGTACTATCGTGCACGTGCGTACTATCGTGCACGAGCGTACTATCGTGCACGTGCCGTTGCTGTAGACCTCTGTGCTTTATAACTTCGTTGCTCTTGTGGGGCCCCTATAAGCCTGGGGTCCTAAGTCCGTGTTTAGTAGGCCAAATGAATAATCCGGCGCTGATGGTGATGATCTGCCATCAATGGTACCTATACCTTGTAGCGGTGTGGCAGCTTGTGTACCCTGACAATCCCCAGAGCTATGCCAGTGGGAGTTTTACTCCTGGTAGGTTCAACCATGCTGGACTGGTCTGCGTGGGTAGGGGTCAGACAAAAGCTGGTACCCTGGTCCTCCAGGTTGGGGGTTTTAGCACAGGGCCGACACCCCTGTCTGTGTAAAAAATCACACACGTTACGGAAACAGCAATAAATGGAAATACTTTGATGCGGGACGGACATCCGGAGTCTCAGGCTCGTATGACTGACAGTGGTGAAAGCCGAAAGGAAGCAACTGGCATGAAAACGGATGCCCAGACCGCAAAACACGAAACCAGAATTGGTTTTTGGAATGTCAGAACTATGAACGAGGCAGGAAAGCTGAGACAGATTACAGTAGAGATGAGGAACTACAAACTACATATCCTGGGAATAAGCGAGAGCAGATGGACAGGGATGGGGAGAATAAAAACAGCTACAAGGGAAACAGTACTTTATTCTGGTAGAGAGGACGGTCAGCACAACGAAGGTGTAGCCATTATCCTTAAGAAAGGAATGGAAAGATCTCTACTGGAATGGAAACCCATTAACAACAGACTAATAAGAGCAAGACTGAGAGGGAGATTCACCAACACCACAATTATACAATGTTATGCACCAACAAACGACAGCGACGAAGAGATTAAGGACGAATTCTATCAACAGGTACAAAAGGAAATGGAAACTGTACCCAGGTACGATCTTATTATAGTAATGGGAGACCTAAATGCGAAAGTTGGAACACACAATAATTATAACGAAAGAGTAATGGGGAAATGCGGCAGTGGAACAGTAAATGAGAATGGGGACAAATTAATAAGCTTCTGCAGTATTAACAACCTGGTCATCGGAGGAACACTTTTTCAACACAAAGAAGTGCACAAGTTAACATGGGAATCACCAAACGGACGAGACAAAAACCAGATAGATCACATAATGATCAATGGCAGATGGAGACATGCACTACAAGACGTGAAAGTAAGAAGAGGCGCGGATGTGGGAAGTGATCATCACCTAGTAGTAGCAAGACTGAAGGTGAAACTCAGAGCTGCTGGACCAGTTGCAGTCAAACAGAAAAGATACAACATCACGAAACTTAAGGACCCCCTCACCAGAAAAGCGTTTGTGGTCGACGTAAAGAGACGATATCTGATTACCAAAAGCCAGGAAAGAACAGAGACCGATGATGTGGACCAGAAATTCAACACCATCTCAACAATATATAAAGAAAGCAGCAAGTCATGCTTGGGATTCCAGGAAAGAAAGAGCCAAGACTGGATAACACCAGAAACGCTAAACACCATAGCGAAGAGAAAGGAAATGAAAAGGAAGAAAACAGAAGCTAAGTCTCCCAGGTTAAAGGCAATATATAGTGAACAGTACAGTCAGCTGGACAAGGAAGTAAAACGTCAAACCCGTGCTAACAAAAGGACATTTCTGGATGACCTTGCAAGACAGGCAGAAGAGGCAGCACTGAGAAATGAACAAAGCACAGTTTATAAAATAACTAAAGCTATCAGTGGAAAACGAGGTGCAAACAACATAACGTTAGTAAGAGACAAGCAAGGAAATCTCATCACCACAGCACAGGGGCAGGAAACAAGGTGGGCAGAGCACTTCAGAGAAACACTGAATAAGGAACCACCAGAGACTCAGCTGAATGTTCCTGAGGCTGAAAGTGACTTAGACGTAAATACAGACATTCCACGAAAAGAAGAAATTATCACAGCTATCAAAGGGCTAAAAAATGGAAAAGCGCCTGGTCACGACAATCTGAATGCTGAGCTATTCAAGACAGACCCTGAACTAGCAGCAGAACTATTAGAACCACTATTTGCACAAGTCTGGGAAACTGAGACAACACCAACAGAGTGGAGTAAAGGAACAATTGTCAAATTGCCCAAGAAGGGCGACCTTGCAGACTGCAACAACTGGAGAGGAATTACCCTCCTCTCAGTTCCCAGCAAAATACTAGGCAGGATAATCATCCAGAGAATTTCAAAAGCAGTTGACCATAAACTGAGGAAAGAACAAGCGGGCTTCAGAAAGAACAGAAGATGTGCAGATCATATATTTGCCCTCAGGAACATTATAGAGCAGTGCTCAGAATGGCAGAGACAGCTGTACATTAACTTTGTTGATTTTGAAAAGGCTTTCGACAGCATACACAGGGACAGCCTATGGAAAATTCTGAGGGCTTATGGAATTCCCAGCCGCATTGTTTCCATTATAAAAAGCCTCTATTCTAACTTTACGTGCAGTGTTGGATCGAGTAATGTAACTTTCGAAGTGAAAACAGGAGTACGACAGGGATGCCCCTTATCAACTACATTATTTTTGACAGTCATAGATTGGGTGATGCGCCAGACAACAGAGGGCAGTCCAAGGGGAATTAGATGGACAACGTTTTCTACACTGGAAGATTTGGAATATGCAGATGACATTGCACTGCTCGCGCATTCACACCAACACATTCAAGACAAAACTGATAGACTGAATAAGTATGGCCAGCAGGTTGGCCTGAACATCAATCTGAAGAAGACAGAGGTCATGACACTAAATGTGGGCAATCCTGAGCCAATAACAGTAAGGAACCAGAAGTTAGAACAGACAGACACATTTACTTACCTAGGAAGCATAGTAACACCTGACGGCGGAACAAGCAAGGACATTAACAACAGAATGAATAAAGCGAGAACAGCCTTTGCTATTCTCAACAACATTTGGAAGTCTTCCCAGTACAGCACAAACACCAAATTAAGACTGTATGAGAGCTGCGTACTTTCTGTGCTTCTCTATGGTGCGGAATGTTGGAGAGTAACAGAGAAGGAAATGTCGAAACTGTCCTCCTTCCACACAATCTGCCTAAGGAAAATTCTCCGAATCTTTTGGCCAAACACCATCAGCAACCAAGAACTACTTATTCGGAGTAACCAGGAGGACATGCACACCATCATAGCTGGCAGACGCTGGAGTTGGGTTGGCCATGTCCTCAGAAGGGACCCTGATACCATCGCAAGAACAGCTATGCTATGGACCCCCGAGGGAAAGCGAAAAAGAGGCCGACCAAAAACAACTTGGCGGAGAACTGTGGAAGCTGAGATGCAAAGAATGAACCACAGTTGGGGCACTGTACGAAGGATGGCCGCCGACCGAGCAAAGTGGAATCAATTTGTTGCTGCCCTACAAGACGCCACCAGGCGTGATGGCCGCTGACTGCTTTGACGGTTGGCGGTTATGGATCAAAGAAGAAGAAGATGGTGATGATGATAATATGATTAACTTTCTAGTGGACAGACAGGGAATGAGAAATAGTAATTAATGTGTTCCTTACATCTCTTTGTCCTTTGGAAATCAAAGCAGCAACGATTGGAAGAAGGAATGTCTCTAGAGATTGGGCAACCGTTAGAACGTCATCAACCCAGTTTTCTTGTATCTGTTGGAGTAGATTGTTAAACGTTATAGTTTCATACCACACGTGACTTACCAAGGCCTGAAAGTGGAGCAAAGATAAGGAACACTGTAGCCAATCATTCATGTTGTAAAAAAGCAACTAAGGAGGGTTGGCCATGGGACCGGCTACACCATCCTTAGAAACTTTAAGCCACAAGAAAAGGCCTTTGGTTCTTGGCGAGCTTAAAGTTATTGATTGATGATTTATTGATTGATAGCTTAATACAATCATTACTATTTGATGGTATTTTTTTTTTCGAGTACCTTTCAAATCTATTCTTTTTTCCCCTCGCGTTTTTATTAGAATCCTATTGAGCATTTATATTGTGAAAGCTCTGCTGAGGCCCCGACCATTATACTAAGAAACATTAAAGGTAAACTTGCTAGAGAAAGACAGCGCTGTAAGTAGGAAGATAATATCAAGACATGGGACAGGAAAGAATCTACCAGAATACACATTCAAAACAAGAGACAGAGACAGAAGACGTTGGAGATCCATTACAGCCGAGCCGAGCTTTGTTTTAGAGATGAAGTTTGATGATATACTGTCAAAGAAAAGATACTTTAGTTGTTCACTTTGTGTAGATAATTTCCCACCTATCAGCTAATACACGCAGATAACTGTTGCCGTCATTTTTGACGGTGGAAAAAACACCAACCTAATGTATGTTTGGTTTAATGCGATCAAAGAGAGATAAATGTTTATTATCTTTCTGTGACAGGTTTGACTGGTGATTATCTTCTCCTGTCTTATGTTGTCCTGTCTCAGGCAATGTCTTATAGTTGACATGTCTTAAGTCTATTTATAGGATCATATACGGAGTATCTTTATCACCCGTTTGGGCGGAAACGCCTGGTCTGAGTTTGCCTCGATCTGGTCCATGCTCTTTGGGCATGCGCGGGTCTTGGCGGCAAAAGCCGGGAGACTGATTCAGAAAGAGAGTACCTGAGGCTTATAACGGATGTACCGATCCGTAGATTTCTCTCTGCCAAGTTTTCGATAGGGATTGGAAATTCTGGGAATGACTGTTTTGTCATTCTTCCGTCCCTGAGTGTTTCTTTATGCCAGTATTGGCTGTGTTGTGTTACCTTAGAGTGTAAGGATTCTTTGAGAAGGTAACTGAAACATTATTCGATCTTTTCGTCTCGTTTAGATCTTACAGGTACATTTATCGCTGATGGCGACATAGTGAGTGAAGCTCACAAGGAGTTATTATACTGTACTCCAGTATGGCTTCATATTTGTAAGACTAGGTCTAAGTTGACCCGTTACATACATAAGCCTAAGAATCATCTTTATGGATCCGCAATGCAGGCGGAATATGGTTTGGCAGAAAATATATTTAATCTCAGAAGCTTGTGTAATCTGAGAGTGACCTGATTATCGAGGCCCGCGACCTGCGGCCTGATTTCGTTGTCATCATATTGGTCCGTGTTTACGGCCAATATTCTTCACCAGAATGAAGTATCTGGCATGTGAGGCCAGTCTGAAGTCTTTTTGCTAATTGTAGGACAATGGCATTGACTTTGTTTAAATAATTGATATCGCCCGTACTAAGCAATATATTTGCTAGGGCTTACCTGACGGGGCTCAGTCAGGGATTAGAGCTATTGCATGAACAGTAAACATTGGTCAAGACATTGTTACATGTCTGGGATCTGTGATGCCTGAAGCTGACCTTTGTAACTACATATATTATGTCCACGATCTTATACTATTGACTGTTTCGTCCATCATCATCATCGTATTATCGTACGTCATGAATAAATATTGTAAACGTCAGCAGCATTCCCTACTTCACTGACTTCTACTTGTGGTTGTGTGAGTTAATGTAAAGACGTCCAAGAGCTTATACGGCCTTCGTGTTATCAGCACTGTTATTTACTCACCTACACAATCAACCACATTGTAATACAAGTACTACACGTCTGAATCTACATGAATACTGACATGATGTATGTGTCTACTATACCCTGGCGGCACCTCACGCTAGTGACCTAATTCCTCGCTACTACTTGGTACTGTCCAGGACAACACGACAAGCTCAACGTACTAACATTCATAACACATCAAAAACAGTACGTTACATCTTGGCATTTACACTGAACAACCTTATACATCTCTAGTCAAACAGACTTTTACATCTGGTGGACCAGATTCGTGGGTTTTTTTGTCAACGACACGGATTTTCCTGCCCACATCTAGATTTATGTTTCCGGAAAACAAGATTGACGTTTAGTTGTCAGCTACACAGTAGGAAATAGGTCAACGTCTGCTGACCGTCGTATACATTCATGGATGATACAGAATCGCTACATGGACCACGGTAATGTTGCCATCATTTTTGACGGTGGAAAAAACACCAACCTAATGTATGTTTGGTTTAATGCGATCAAAGAGAGATAAATGTTTATTATCTTTCTGTGACAGGTTTGACTGGTGATTATCTTCTCCTGTCTTATGTTGTCCTGTCTCAGGCAATGTCTTATAGTTGACATGTCTTAAGTCTATTTATAGGATCATATACGGAGTATCTTTATCACCCGTTTGGGCGGAAACGCCTGGTCTGAGTTTGCCTCGATCTGGTCCATGCTCTTCAACCTTTTCATTTCATGGTACGAGCTATCCGTGGTTCGGATAATGTGATGGCAGACATATTGTCTCGATGCCCACATGAAGCTACTTAGCTCTTTTGTCTAGATCCACTGTTACATATCTAAAGTTATGATCTATTCTTACAATAACATGCTTCTATAACACTTGTTGTCACTTTGTTTAAACTTATGGTTATGTATTGATTACTTGCTTTCTCTGTTGCCGTCTTCGGTAAAACAGAGGAAGGCTTTGTTTCAAATGAAATAAAGGTCAAAAAATTAATGCGGCCACATTTATAGTTTAGATATATATTAAGTGACTATGGTACATTATAATATTCTAAGAAGTGTACTATTTGTATTGTTCTCAGCAAACCGGTTTGATATGTTGGAACGGTGTATAACTACGATGACTTCTATAGACGTCCTGATGTTCCTTGAGGATTTTGCTTACAAGACATCGCCGGAATAGAGCATCGTCTTGTTCTTCTGACGTCATCAGATATTAGTTCTATACACATGTATAATCATATGTTTGTAAAAAGAATTTAGAAATGTTGTTAATGATTGACCATTTGAATTTATGGTTTTATACTCATTATACGTCGTGAGATTTCGATGTTGGTGTAATCTCGTTATGGAAATTGTTATTCACCATTTATACACATTGATATGTATTTTTGTTGTAACATTACCTGCACTTTTGAGTTGGTTGGTAACACCTCCCCAGATATATTTACTTTGAGAAAATAGTTTCTCCTATCTAGTGAAATTTTTTCTTCTCACCAGACGCTCTACTGTGCGTCGATTGGATCTGACATTATGATGTTATATTTTTTGGTGATCCTTTCATCAGGGCATTACTCATGCGTTATGAGCTTAATGCACCTGGCTCATAGATGTATTTCAAAAAAAAAAGTGCCATTTTTTCCCCCCCGGGAGGTGTGGTAATGTTGCCGTCATTTTTGACGGTGGAAAAAACACCAACCTAATGTATGTTTGGTTTAATGCGATCAAAGAGAGATAAATGTTTATTATCTTTCTGTGACAGGTTTGACTGGTGATTATCTTCTCCTGTCTTATGTTGTCCTGTCTCAGGCAATGTCTTATAGTTGACATGTCTTAAGTCTATTTATAGGATCATATACGGAGTATCTTTATCACCCGTTTGGGCGGAAACGCCTGGTCTGAGTTTGCCTCGATCTGGTCCATGCTCTTTGGGCATGCGCGGGTCTTGGCGGCAAAAGCCGGGAGACTGATTCAGAGAGAGAGTACCTGAGGCTTAGAACGGATGTACCGATCCGTAGATTTCTCTCTGCCAAGTTTTCGATAGGGATTGGAAATTCTGGGAATGACTGTTTTGTCATTCTTCCGTCCCTGAGTGTTTCTTTATGCCAGTATTGGCTGTGTTGTATTACCTTAGAGTGTAAGGATTTTTTGAGAAGGTAACTGAAACATTATTCGATCTTTTCGTCTCGTTTAGATCTTACAGGTACATTTATCGCTGATGGCGACATAGTGAGCGAAGCTCACAAGGAGTTATTATACTGTACTCCAGTATGGCTTCATATTTGTAAGACTAGGTCTAAGTTGACCCGTTACATACATAAGCCTAAGAATCATCTTTATGGATCCGCAATGCAGGCGGAATATGGTTTGGCAGAAAATATATTTAATCTCAGAAGCTTGTGTAAACTGAGAGTGACCTGATTATCGAAGCCCGCGACCTGCGGCCTGATTTCGTTGTCATCATATTGGTCCGTGTTTACGGCCAATATTCTTCACCAGAATGAAGTATCTGGCATGTGAGACCAGTCTGAAGTCTTTTTGCTAATTGTAGGACAATGGCATTGACTTTGTTTAAATAACTGATATCGCCCGTACTAAGCAATATATTTGCTAGGGTTTACCTGACGGGGCTCAGTCAGGGATTAGAGCTATTGCATGAACAGTAAACATTGGTCAAGACATTGTTACATGTCTGGGATCTGTGATGCCTGAAGCTGACCTTTGTAACTACATATATTATGTCCACGATCTTATACTATTGACTGTTTCGTCCATCATCATCATCGTATTATCGTACGTCATGAATAAATATTGTAAACGTCAGCAGCATTCCCTACTTCACTGACTTCTACTTGTGGTTGTGTGAGTTAATGTAAAAACGTTCAAGAGCCTATACGGCCTTCGTGTTATCAGCACTGTTATTTACTCACCTACACAATCAACCACATGGTTATACAAGTACTACACGTCTGAACCTACAGGAATACTGACATTATGTATGTGTCTACTATACCCTGGCGGCACCTCACGCTAGTGACCTAATTCCTCGCTACTACTTGGTACTGTCCAGGACAACACGACACACTCAACGTACTAACATTCATAACACATCAAAAACAGTACGTTACATCTGGGCATTTACACTGAACAACCTTATACATCTCTAGTCAAACAGACTTTTACAATAACCCCACAAAGAAATCGCAAGAAATAGAGGACAACATTGGAAAAGATGGATCGATAAGCGACAGACGTTTTCAAGAAGTACAACATTACATAAACCCAAGCCATAAGACCTGCTTTTTCAAAAAAGCACTAATTAACAAACGTTATGCGGTCCACAGGGTAATTAAAACATAAATTTAAAAACAATTAGAAAAACAAAGGTAAAGCATCTGCTTTGAAGAAAAAGGAAAATTAGATAATTACAGTTTTAAAGACGTAACATGTTAAGTGTATTAAATTTTACAAAATAACAATAATACAGTAATACAAGTCGTTCATGAGAAAACACTTCTTCAGATACGATAAGGAAAGAAAGACAATTAGAAGGTATACAAACAATTATTTTACACATGGTATAAGACGTAAACAAGCAAGTAACAGTTGACGGTAAAAATGCAGAAATAAAACATGAATTATCTATGTTTACACAAATTATTTATCAACCCCTATCTCTGTCTGTACGTTCTTTGTAAAATCTCTGGCGATTCACTTAAATATAAGGCATGAATGATCGTCGTTATTATCTCCCATTTTCCTCATGTGAGAGCACCAATAACAGGAAGAAGTGGCTCCAACATTTCCAGAACTTTCCCAGTTTCATCGAGCCAGGCTCCAACATTTCCAGAACTTTCCCAGTTTCATCGAGCCAGGCTCCAACATTTCCAGAACTTTCCCAGTTTCATTGAGCGAATCTTCTTGTATCTTTTATTTTCTTGACGAAATATTTAAACTGTTGCTAAAAAAAAAAAAAAATAATTATTTTCCTCCTAATCTTTTCCTCATTCACATATTCATCAACATCAACCTTCGCTCCTCAAGAAACAAAGCCCTTCAACAAACTTAAGTCAAGTTTTCATGTCCTGTACCATCAGCTCAAGGTCTTCCCGTGCCGTCTCCATCATGTCTGTCTCCAGTTCTCTTCTCTATGTGTTCCTTAGTCTCGCTGTACCTCTCTTACACTGGGGATTCCAAAACTAAGACTGTCTGGTAAAGCTATCAACAAGTTTCCTCAATGTGTGTCATCTCCATCTCCAGCGTCTTCTTCTCAACTCTTGTTGCACTGGTACTTACTAGCACTTATTTATATACTGGAATACAGGCAAATAGTCACGTGATTAGATATATAAAAGATAAAAATACGTGAAGAAATACAATATATATGTATATATGTGGATGTATGTGTAGGTGTGTGTGTATGCCCCCGTGAAGTCCCAGAGGAGTCTATGTATCAAGATAGGACATTAAAGAAAATACGTCAGGATAGAACATTAGAAATGTATCGAAATAGGACATATCAAATATGTCTAGATAGGACATGATATGTGTCGAGATAGGACATATCAAATATGTCGAAATAGGACATAAGATATGTGTCGAGATAGGACACAAGAAATGTGTCGAGATAGGACATAAGAAATATATCGTGATGAGACATAGGAAATAAGTCGAGATAAGATATAAGAAATACGTCATGATAAGAGATAGGAAATATGTCGTGATGTGACATAAGAAATACGTCGAGATAAGACATATGAATTATGTCAAGATAGGACATAAGAACATGTCTAGAAAGGACATAATAAATATGTCGAGATAGGGCATAAGAAATACATTGAAAGAGGACATAAGAAATATGTCTAGATAAGACACATGAATTATGTCGAAATAGGAAATAAGAAATGTGTCGAGAAAGGACATATGAAATATGGCAAGATAAGACATAAGAAATATGTCTAGATAGTACATTTGAAATATGTCGAGAAAGGACGTAAGAAATATGTCGATATAGGACATATGCAGATAGATGAACTCATTGAGACAGGACTCACATCTCTGCCTTTAAGAACGGGAATAAGCAATGGATCAAGAACGGTGACAGACAGACAGACAGGCAAGCAGGCAGATATATAGATAGACAGATAGACAGACAGACATGTATGTAGATAGATAGATAGATAGATAGATAGATAGATAGATAGATAGATAGATAGATAGATAGATAGATAGATAGATAGATAGATAGATAGATAGATAGATAGATAGATAGATAGATAGATAGATAGATAGATAGATAGATAGATAGATTGATACATACATAAATTACGATGCGTTGTGAGCAAAATACTTTTGTTTACACAAATGACTACGCGTAGTACTTACATCTCTGCCAGTAATGATAGGAACAAGGAGTGGCTCGAGAGCAACGACTACTTTCAGAGCGTCATCCAGCCAGTTCTCTTGTAGCTGTTAACACAAAATAATCGTAACTGTTCTACTTGTTAACTGTTCACCAAGTTAAACATGAGCAGACAGACACATACAGATACTTGACGAAAAATAAAGATAAAAAGAGACATACATAAAAAGATAAAGCTAAAAATAATGATGAAGATCAACAGTTGGGCCAATGGTTATTTTTGATCTAATTTTCAAAACAGGCTTATACAGATACTACTGGCACTCCATGTATTTACTTCTCGTTTGCCTTGTGCAATTAACTCTGCAAGTTTTGTGATGAGGGGAGCAAGGAATGGTGCCAGTGCATCCTCAAGTTTAAGAACATCTCCTACCCACGCTGCTGGTTCCTGGAGAAGTAAAACAAAAAATGTCTCCAGTTTTCTGTAAACAGTTGAATTTGTTACAAGTCCAAGCAGATACAACAAATACAGTTCTCCAGTGTTCTCAGATCAAACAGTTGATTTTGTTTTTGAAAGATAGACAGACAGACAGATACAACAAAAACAGTACTTCAGTTTCCTGTAATTAAAAACAGTTGAATTTGCTACAAGTCCAGGGGCAAAGTCTTTTACAGACAGGGGGTATGATGTGCTGGTGTTGTGGGTAGTGGGTTTTCCCCCTTGCTTCACCCTAGGCCTAGTGAATTCTTGTTCATGAAAGGAGCGACCATTGCGGTGTTAGTCTCTTGGCCTAGCAAAACCTCTCATACCCCAAGATCGTTGTGCGTGGTGAAGAGCCACACCCTCCTCGAGGTAGTCCTGGTAACTGAGGGTGCGAATCCTCAGGCTAAACACAACGGATCTAGAGGAGCAAACCTCGATAATAAAACCGGTGCACTACACCGTACACGCCCTCTGTGGGTGGGAAGGAGCCAGATGGATACTGAACAAGTCTTGGGAGTGGGAACGAGTGTGGACTGCTCCCTGAAGATCGGAACCCATCGTACAGGCACAGAGACTCAGGACGTGACGATCCTATTGCCTTCAACTCTTGGTCACATGCCTAGAGCCTCGGAGAACTCGGCGTAACCAGCAGGCAATTTGGTGGCGGGGAAAGAGTACTGTGAGCCCTACCTTGGCTACGTATCACAAGGAGATGCAGAAACACCCCCTTTATCTCCCCCAGAGCTGGCACAGTACACTTCTGGCTTCTACCCGGGGCGGTAGAAAATCCACAGGCACCCCAGCATCACAATGCCATGAAGATGACAAAGTTGGAATTTACTAACTCAAACCTGGCAGAGCAAGTCCTCCATCAGATGCGGCCGATGCTGGGCCCACTGGCGCGTGGACACGTCCCGATCCCCATCGAGACTTGCCCGGGGAGTCCACCCCGGCTCAAAAAAGCAGAGAAGGCCACTCTCCAAACCTCCGATATCTTGCGGGCAGTGTTAGGATGTGCAAGAACATGGACAGGAAGACTCCACAACTTCCCCACTGAAGACACGCCCACAACGACCGTTGCCTCAATTGGCTGTGTGTGGTGTACCTGAGGCACAGTTAAGTCCCCGATGTCACCTATCGGTGCAGAGCTGAGAGAGATAGCTGAGCATCACAATCCCCCCTGTGTTGCAGCATGATGAGAACCCAGCATTGCACACTGAGCTTGGGGGGATCACTTGGGTAACCAGACTTAATACTGGCTCTTGACTGGATGGCCGCATGCAGGAGATTTCTACAATGGAGGGTTGGCAGGTGGTGGGTATCTGGAAGTGGCTCTGTGCAGGACGTGAGGATTCCTTGGGAGAGCCCAGAACCAGAGCACAGCATTGTGCAAGCTCTGCATGGTTGGAGAGCCCCCTGGATGACGGGGAATGCACAGTGTGCTACCCCACCTATCCCCAACTGCTAACTTAGAACCAGAAGTGGGGTCCTCTGTATGCGTGCCAGGCCAGGATAAAATGCCTGGGAAAGAGACTGGAGCTCAGAACTCCCTAACTCAAAGTTGCAGGATGGCAGAAAAGCCACGGGAAAGACAGGGCTATTTTGAAGATAACGCAACCATATTTTCACCATACGAGCTCGGACACCGCCTCGGTAAACAAGGTCCGCGCAGAGCAGTGACACCCCCAGGCTGCTTGCGAATAGTCTACTACTGGGAACATAAACAGATTAGGGATGAGCCCACTCTCCCGTTGAACAGGTGCTAAAGTCGTAGATACTGGTCCAGAAGGCGCACCGGAAACCACAGTATCACGCAACTCACTTTTTTTCTATGGAGAGTACACCGTCAAATAAATCTCGTACTGGTGCTCGCCCTGTGGAGCTCCACCAGGCAGGTGCAGTGCCGGGCTCTGAGCCGCGACAGAGCCCACCCTCAGCTACTGGAGGACCCTCTAGACCGTCTTGTGGAGTCAGCAGACGGCGGAGGAGAACTACTGACCAAAACAAAACAGAAAAAGAGAAACCCAGAGTGCCACTTGTCATGATGCACTGGAATGCAGAGGGAGTGAACAGCAAGCAGGCTGGATACAGCAAAAAGACAGAGCTGGAAAACATCTTGTATGAGAAGCAAGTCAGTGTTTGCTGTATCCAAGAGACTCACTTGAAAGCAGATCAAACCTTTAAAATAAGGGGATATCAATGCTTCAGATCCGACAGAAAAGATAGACGAAAAGGAGGAGTACTTACTCTTGTAAGGAATAACATTCCTGCACACGAAAGGAAAACCTTCATGGATGGAGCAGAATATCAGCTGTTGCAGATAAAGGTAGACAAGATGGAAATAGAACTCCTGAACTATTACTGTCCGAACAACAAACCCCTGAGTCTCAGCTCTATACAGGTACCAGCCACCAACTTTATAGCAGTTGGAGACTTTAATAGCCACTCCCAGAGCTGGGGCTATAACCATCTGGATCACAGAGGTGAAGAGGTTGAAACTTGGCAAGATGATCACTCCCTAATCCTAGTCAATAATGCCACAGATACTCCTACCTTCTACTCCAGAGGATGGCACACAACTTCAACACCAGATCTTGCCTTCTCCACACCAGATATAGCTGGATCTATTAGTAGAGAAGTAGGAGACCAACTAGGGGGAAGCGACCATCGCCCAATCTTTCTTACTGTCCAGAGTGCAACTCTCAGTACAGGCCCAGCCATTACAAGATGGAACTACAAAAAAGCCAACTGGGGTTTATTCAGGCATCAGGTGAACACGCTGCTGTCTACCCTCAAGGTACAGAACAGAGACATTAATGAAGTGGTAAAAGACTTCAACAGATGCATACTACAAGCTGCAAAAGAAACCATTCCCAAAGGATGCCGGCGTAACTACATACCATACTGGTCCAGCACACTCCAAGAACGTCAGGAAGCTATGGACAGGGCTAGAAAGGACGCAGAGTCTCAGCCTTCACTTGAAACTCACAACAAATGGAAAAAGGCTGTAGCAGAGTTTCAGAGAACAAAGCTAGAAGAAAAACGGAAAAGCTGGAGAACTAAAACGGCATCGCTGAACCTTGAGAAAGACGGCAGGAAACTTTGGAGATTAGTCAAGTCTCTAAATGAAGAGCGTTCCTCACCTAGGCAGACTATCACATTGGATGAAGGTGGCAAACTTTTCAGAGGAAAACAAGCTGCAGACTTGTTTGCTAGAAGATACAGTTCAGAAAGCAACTTACCCATTAACATAGATCATCAGAGAGAGATAAGAAAAGAAATACTGGCAACCATGGGACAGACAGATACTCCTGCCCCAATGAGGGAACCCATCACACTAGGAGAACTACAGAAGGCTATTTCCAAGCTTAAGTTTCAAAAGTCACCCGGCCCAGACAAAATCAGCAACGAAATGCTAGTAAATCTGAGCTCAGCAGCAAAGACAAAAACTGCTTGAGATATTCAACCACAGCTGGTTGAAAGGAACGGTACCCCAAGTATGGAGAGAAGCCATCACAATACCCATACTAAAGAAAGGGAAATGTAAGACCGAGGCTGCAAGTTACCGGCCAATCAGTCTCACAAGCTGTGTTGGGAAGACTATGGAGCGAATAGTCAACCACAGATTGAAATGGTATTTAGAGTCTGAGCAGATCCTGGTGCCGGAACAAGCTGGATTTAGAGAATGCTACAGTATAGAAGACCAAGTTACTTACTTGTCTCAAGCAATAGAAGATGCCTTCCAGGAGAAGAAAAAGGTCCTAACGATCTGGGTCGACTTCAAGCAGGCCTTTGACAAGGTGTGGAAAGATGGCCTCATTGCAAAACTTAGGAGAAGTGGAATCCAATGCAACATGATGGAATGGATCCAGTCATACTTGCATAACAGGAGAACTAGAGTCACTCTTGACGGTATGCAGAGCAGAAAAGTGTTGCTCCATCAGGGGGTACCTCAAGGAGGAGTAATTTCCCCAACACTCTTCCTTGTTTACATCAATGACCTGGTGAAAGATCTCCCTGCAGGAGTGAAAGCTGCCTTATATGCAGATGACCTAGTACTCTGATGAAAATGTCACCACAGCAAATTATAGAATGCAGCGGGCAGCAGACATGCTAGTGTCATGGGCAGAGAAATGGATTATCACAATAAACACAGACAAAACCTCCACAACACTGTTCTCCCTCGCCCCCAAGGACAAATCAGCTAACATACACCTAGGGACAACCGTGATCAAGGAAGAAAGCTACCCCACCTATCTTGGGGTGACATTTGACCAAAGGCTTACATTGAATAAGCATATTGAAAATGCAGAAGGAAAGGCCCGAAGACAACTAGGCATACTCAGAAAATTAGCAGGTACCAACTGGGGAGCAAATGAACGAAATCTAAAGAAGATTTATAATGGAGTAATAAGACCACACTTAGAGTTTAGCTCAGCAGCATGGTCATCAGCTGCTAACTCACATCTGCAGTCTTTGGACAAGGTGCAAAATCAAGCTCTCAGGCTCATTACAGGAGCCATGAAAACTACACCAATAACAGAGATGCAGAAGGTTGCTGGATTACAGACATTGTCCCATAGAAGAGACACAAAAACCATGATCCAGATGGAAAAGTACAACAGTATGCCAATGCACCCAATGAAGGCAAGACTAGATGATCTGGCATTGGGACGTCTAAAGCGTAGCAGCTTTGTGCATCGGGGGAAAAGACTTATAAGACAGCATCAAGAAGACATATCCATGAAGACAACACCACTGAAGCCCACCCTATACCCTGTACCATGGGAGCAGGCCAGCAGTGCCCTCCAAATTAATACATCAGTCAGTGGTCTCACAAGTGGATGTGAGTATAATGATCTGCAAAAACGAACTGCTACATTGAGTATGATCAAGAAAGCTATCCCGATCAATCATGGATACATGCCTATACAGATGGATCAGCAACTAATGCTGTTAGGAATGGAGGTGCCGGTATCTTTATCTCATATCCTGACAACCACTATGAGACTAGGCACATTCCCACTGGTAAATTCTGTTCCAACTATACAGCTGAGGTTCAAGCTCTAGAGCAAGCTGCAAATATGATTTATAACACCAACTCTGACTGCCACCAGGTAGTCATCCTCACAGATGCACTGTCTGTCCTGCAAGCTCTCAAGGGTGGTAAACTCCCGCATCTGAGAAATGAACTAAACAAGGTAGCTGCCAAAAAGAGAACCATACTTCAGTGGGTACCATCTCATTGTGGTGTACCCGGAAATGAAAAGGCAGATAAACTTGCAAAAAAGGGAGGAGAATGTGAACAAGAAGATAATGAAGTCACATACTTTGAGAAAAAGAGAGCTATCCAGACTATCAGAAGAGAACAGAACCAACCCAAAGACGACTATCACACTCTCGACCGGTAGGGACAGATAACTATTTTTCGACTCAGGACAGGGCATAACAAACTGAATAAACACATGCACAAGCTACGATTGTCTGCTTCACCACTGTGCACATGTGGATTAAACGAACAAACTGCTGAGCATGTTCTACAGGACTGTCCTATGTATGACCAGTTAAGAAAGATATACTGGCCCAATGACTCAACACTAAACTCAAAGCTATATGAAGTTAAAGAGGAACTTCAAACAACAGTCGAATTCATCATGAGAACTCGTCTGACGGTGTAAACATCAAAGATGCGATCGCAAGAAGAAGAAGAAGAAGAAGAAGCTACAAGTCCAAGCAGATACAACAAAACAGTTCTCCAGTTTCCTCAAATCAAACAGTTCATTTTGTTTTTGACAGATAGACAGACAGACAGATACATCAAAAACAATACTCCAGTTTTCTATAATTAAAAACATTTGAATTTGTAACAGGTGCCAGAAGATACAAAAAAAAAAAAAAAAAGCAACAACCAAAACGCTACAGGAACCTACAGGATTTAATAAATGGTGGCCTGCGTAGAGTAGGTTTGTAGCTGTACGACAAGTTCACCAATGTGGAACTAGGCAAATATTAGAGCAACAAGAGATGACAAGTTCACCAATGTGGACCTAGGCAAATATTAGAGCAACAAGAGATGACAAGTTCACCAATGTGGAACTAGGCAATTATTAGAGCAACAAGAGATGACAAGTTCACCAATGTGGAACTAGGCAAATATTAGAGCAACAAGAGATGACAAGTTCACCAATGTGGAACTAGGCAAATATTAGAGCAACAAGAGATGACAAGTTCACCAATGTGGAACTAGGCAAATATTAGAGCAACAAGAGATGACAAGTTCACCAATGTGGAACTAAGCAATTATTAGAGCAACAAGAGATGACAAGTTCACCAATGTGGAACTAGGCAAATATTAGAGCAACAAGAGATGATAAGTTAACCAATGTGGAACTAGGCAAATATTAGAGCAACAAGAGATGACAAGTTCACCAATGTGGACCTAGGCAAATATTAGAGCAACAAGAGATGACAAGTTCACCAATGTGGAACTAGGCAACTATTAGAGCAACAAGAGACGACAAGTTCACCAATGTAGAACTAGGCAAATATTAGAGCAACAAGAGATGACAAGTTCACCAATGTGGAACTAGGCAAATATTAGAGCAACAAGAGATGACAAGTTCACCAATGTGGACCTAGGCAAATATTAGAGCAACAAGAGATGACAAGTTCACCAATGTGGAACTAGGCAATTATTAGAGCAACAAGAGATGACAAGTTCACCAATGTGGAACTAGGCAAATATTAGAGCAACAACAGATGACAAGTTCACCAATGTGGAACTAGGCAAATATTAGAGCAACAAGAGATGACAAGTTCACCAAT